>OZ057412.1:107890455-108452955 GCA_964056705.1 Troilus luridus
GATGTTGCCTTCCCCCTCTCTTCCGAGATTACAATCCATTTCATTTGATTATAAATGTGGACATGGCTTTCATTTCTGGTTTCTACGTTTAATAGAAACCAGAAACTATCCCATCTCTTTGCAGCTCTAAAAGGCTTTTTCCTATTAACAAATAACTTTAGGAACCTTCAAATATTATCTAACCTTTTTCCAAGAAGAATTAGAAACCGTAAGCATGACTATAAATGACGAAAAAAAAAATGATCAGAACATATGTATAAAAAGCAAGTAGGGAGATAAAAGGGAGATGTGGTATAATACTAGATTAAACTGAAAACGGGTTTTTAATACGCGATACCTTAACGGATATAGTTAAAACAATCACAAATACTGAATTCAAACTTTCCGGGGCTAATAGGCGTCACGTAGAAACTTATCAAATTGGATTCTGATGATCTTCAGTCTGAATTTTTTTTTTCATTACTTCTGCGTATAATTTATAAAGTTAACCGCATTTGAATGTCTTTATATTTGTTTTTAATAATTGGCTTCTAAGAGGCTTTGGGGCGACGGCCCATTGTTTTTGGATGGTAAAATCCAAAAAAATAAATAAAATATACGAATTGATGGCACATTGGTGTGCCCTCTTGTAAGTTCCATGTATGTTTAATTTTAATTTCAGTTTCTGATGGATTGATTATTGTAGCTCGAACAGTGGATTCGACCCCAATCCAATCGATTATTGGTATGCAATAACACCGCTTTCTTTCAAGGGTGCCTTCATCAGAAGTGATGATGTAATTCTGACAGGAGTGTTACTTCGTGGCAGGAAGTTGAATCTATAATGTTACATACGGTGCATCGTAATATTAAGCTGAAGGTTATGTTGTGTGTAAGTGTAAGTCTAGGTGCACGTGTTTCTGTTTTTTTTGTTGAGTGTGTATGTGTGACAGTGCCCATTTTAGTAGTTATTATAATTTGTGAATATAATGACAATGAAATGGTTGACAATGCAGTATAAAAGGCGCTATATCTCCGAAGTCTTTATAGTATAGACCCAGAGCTCATGAGTTAAAATCATTATTATCTGGAGACAATTTTTTAATTTTTTTAAATATTTTAATTAACAAACAAAACAAAAGAAATAGTTCCATTCGAATCATGCTATCTGCGATAACAGAGAACAAACAATTATTTTAGGACCTTTCTAGGTTTTTGATATTTCAAAATTATATGTTGTATCGAAAACATCGTGGGTAATTAAATGTGATTAATAGTATCGCTCAAATAGCATCAAAATATAATAGTTTGGTGTAGAGGTGCAATCGATAAACTTAAACAAATGTGTCGATTTTGTCGATAACAGACACAGTGTTGTGTATAAGAGTGCATCTTGGAAACGAGTACTGTAAAATTGAGTAAGAAATATATGTATTCGGTTAAGCACTCCTTTCGAAATGATTAATCTTGAGATAACAGGCAATAAACAAATGAGACCTATCTATTTCTTGTGCGGTTTTTGCTAACTCAAGAAAGCATTAACAAATAGCCTTATTTCACTTTTTCTCAACCAATTTAACTATACCCGTAAAGGGATAGTTATTATTAAATATTGATAATAACTATACCTTAATAATAATATTAAAAACTCCTTTTCAGTTTAATCTGGTATTATCTCACATCCCCTTTTTATCTCCCTACTCTCTTTGATAGGGTAGTTTCTGGCTTCTACGTTTAATGTTTAAGGAATCCTAGATTTTAGGCCCCACCTTCGTTTCTCTTTAATGAAAGCCATGTCCACATTTATAATAAAATGAAATGGATAGTAACGTCGGATGAGAGGGGAAAGGCGACATTGAAGGGAATAACGGAATAATGAAAAAGCGCAAGGAAGCGTCTGCAGTTTCATGAAAAAATAATTGATTTAAAGAATCCCACTTTGGATGATCCGAAAAAAATGCAGTAGAAGCAGACAGCATCTCTGCCTTATGCTTTGTTAGTATCTAATTATTTTGTTCTATGGTTACTTGACCTCACCTCATTTCGCGGCTTTTTATTATGGGTTTTATAATAGAGGTGTTTAAGAGCAATAAAATAATTCATTAGCTCCAAACAGTAGTTTGATTGTATTTTCAGACAACACAACTGCAATTGTAATATCAACAGCACAATGGAGTTGTCATGTATTATAAAATATAAATAAGGCCAAGCACTGAGCTGCCCTGCATAAAAATAAAGCATTTTCAGATCAAATGGTCTTTTTTTTAAAGGGATTTAATTCTAAATCAATATCTGTTCTTGGGTTTAATGCAAAAAGTCACATTAAGTAATTCTCTCTTTGTTAACATCTGATTTATTTTATTTAAGTTATCCAGGGGGTTGAGTAATACACCACGTATGCCCAAACATTTACTTTTATTTAATCAAATTTTTTTTATTTTCTTTAACCTACAGGATGTAGCTCGGCGACAACTACGTCAGTTATTCTTAACGTATAGCGGACCATATAACAGAAGATTTAAGGTGAGGATTTACTTTTTAGTCAGGCTTAATATTCTAAATATTGGTTGTTTAAAGTAATGATATTTTCTATAAATGTTTAATATTAATTCCGCTGCAATTATTTTTTGGGCATAATATATAGTTCCGCATAGAAGCATTCTTTCACGAATGCCATATATTGTTTGACTTGGTATTGATGGGATACCTGAATTCCCCCCGATGTTCATTCACAATGATTCCTATTGCGATGACAGCATTACAAAGTATGATGTCGAAATAACTCTGGTGCGAATCGATCTTTACTTAAAGTTCATATCGACCTAGTATTGAGGGTGAACGACCTAGGATGCGAACTGTTTCACGGTTGCCATGGCAATATGGATAGTTGAGATCGACATTCAAATGGCGCATGCGTTTCTTCGGTCTTAGTCGTCCATTTAGACCTATAAATAACCTGATTTAATTTTATAATAATTATGTTATTTAAATATAAAAATCATTGAACGAAGTATTTTCACTGAAATAATTTTGGAAATTTTCTGTGAGAATAGAATAATATAAGGATTTCTACCTAGATCCATTTTTTAATTCTTATAATTAAAAAAAAAAGTACCCTGTGGGTCTATTTCGGTAGCGAAAGGCCCTTTGATTCACAACAATTTCAATAGCAGAAAATTTGTATTCCCTACCGCTTCGAAAGAGTCACATTTGTTATTATAGTTTGCCTCACTGTTACAAATCACGTTGAGATGTTTTTAGCTGAGCCTAAATCATTTGTTGGAAGTTTATACTCTGCAAAATCTAGGATTTCATCTTTTTTTAATAAATCTATGCTGAAATTTCGTGGATCGATTAATGATTTAATATTTTTTAAGATGTAGACTTATTGTTTGCTGGTTGATTTAACCTCACTTGATGCTGCTATGGCTAATCGAACGATGCTTCAGTGGGAGTCCTACATTTTGGATCTTTAACGAGTACCTGCCATTGTACAGGCTCAGTCCCCCCATTTTGCCTATAATGTCATCAATATTCCATTTACTTATCAACGTACAGGTTATTCTTGGAGTATCCTCAACATTAAATGGGAGGAGATTTTTGAAAACCAAGATTTTTAAAGTTAAAATCAATTTGCAATATACTACTGATTGAATTCCTGGGAATGACTAGTGAACCTTGTGGAATTCACTAATGTTCCTTTTTTTTATAAGCGTACTAATAATATTCACAGCATATTATTATCACAGAGAAGTATAATTACGAAGAGATGGTACGGTTAGGAGCCCATTAAACAATAAATATCTAAAACAATAGCGGTGCCTACTATTTCTTTCTCTGGGCTTGTTTATCATCCCTGGTTGGTTGTCTTCCTACGTGTTTTTTTTTAAACAATAATGTACATGATTTTTGTGAACAATACTAACCAAACTTGGGTCTATTATGGTGAAACCAGTGTAGTTAGTCTTCATTAAACATCTACTGAAGATAAAATTAGATTAATGGTAAGAGGAAAATGGTTGACTGGAAGATCGTAATGAAGGATACAATTATATTGTTTTATCAAGCTTGATTTGACCAGTTTATACATGATTTTAACGTATAATATACATTAACTTACAATAAAAAAAAAACACGATAAAACTGCATGTTATTTTGTAAAACAAATATGATTTTATAGGAGCTACATATGTCCGGATTATAAAGAAAATAAATAAGTTCCAAACATTCCTGATTAACAATGGACATATTTTGATCAGTATCAAAATTTGTTAACTGGACTGATGAAATAATTTCGTGGTAGGTATATCTTATATTTATATATTATATAAAATGTTGGAAAATAGTGATGTAATATTTTATCGGCGTGGCCTAGCAACTGCCTGAGGAGGTACTTTTTGTCTGAAATCATTAAGGCACTGTTCCTGTTTTCTTTTAGCCGCTACACAAAATATAGCACTGTTTTTTTTTTAAATTTAAATGGAACGCATCGATTTACAAAAATTAATCAAGTTACATCTTAATCCATCATATCGATTTTGGGGCTGTTATTTCAATGCAGGCAATGCAGTGGAAAAAGATGCTCAGCAGTTGCTGCTTTTTTTCTGAGCCCCTTCCTCCTCAGGCTACACCTACATTGGATCCGATTCGGTGCGACGTGATTCTATCACATACGATGCTGGGGTGTATACATTATACATATTTTACTATACATTATAGTAAAATATAAATGCATTAAAAATAATTAATAAATAATCTTAATTTTATAAATTTAAAGAACCAAATGTTATAACTCTCAATATATTTTAGTCATTTGGTTTTCTAGCGACGTCTCATCGTATCACACCGGATCCAATGTAGGTGTAGCCTTAGTCTTAATAACTTTAGTCAACCTTGCAGCTAGCTGAGATTTAAGTCATTTAGGTGATAAGCAACGAGCCTCCAATTCCTCTCTCATTCTGAGACCTAGAATTAATCATATACATACATACATAAATATGATATACAAAATTTAAAAAAAAAAATCTTTAAATATTTTATTTTGAAGAGAAAATGTCTTCCGGTCAAGGGCCGGGATTCAAACCCGGATCGCCCACGTTAATTTAACTTATAAATTTAAGTTTAAATAAGACAAAAATCTGTGTCAAATTAGAATGGGGTGAATGAGGAACAAAAATATAAAAAGAAAAATAATTTAATAAATTCACGAAGATTAACAATCAATAATAATTATTTATGGATTGTAATTCAAAAAGTTTGGACACTATGATAAAAATACTGTAAGAGAAAAGAATGCACTGAAGTCGACAACTATTGGTAATGATTAGATTGGGTCGATAAAACGTAATAATGTAGGAACCAGAGGTAGATATAAATCACACTTTAAACATAACCCTTGAAGTGATTTAAAAAAAAAAAATGTGCCATCATACACACAACAAATAAAATGCTTCTAGCTGCTGTAAAGTGTAGCAAACAATCTGGATGATAATGAACAGATTTAAGTTTATGCCATACTCCAGGATCCATGCTCCATTTTTGCACTTGATTACTATCTAGCTGAATCTTCGTGAATAGCTTCGTTTCGATAAGACGCCCAACAATTTCCTGTGCGAAAATTCTCCATTGTGGTAGCTAACAGAGGTAGCAAGGATAAAATATGTCGATTTGATGATTCTCAAAAATGTATCACTAGCTGGGTTTTTTTTTGTTGTTAAATATCAAGATAATTATCTAAATTATTTAAAAAAATATTTGTCGTACAAAATGTATGGTTTGATCAAAGAGTCCCCTCCTTCCAATATAAATGAAAAAGAAAATCAGCTGGTTAGTAATCATTTTTGATGACCTCGTTATCGATAGATGTTGGAAGGGGGGGACTCTTTGATCAAACCATACATGTTGTAGGACAAATATTTTTTATAATAATTTAGATAATTATCTTGAGGTTTAACAAAAAAAAACCCATATAGTAATTTTTTTGAAAATCATCAAATCGAAATATTTTAACCTTGCTACCTCTGTTAGCTACCACAATCGAGAATTTTCGCACAGGAAATTGTTGGACGTCTTATTGAAACAAAGCTATTCTCGAAGATTCAGCTTGATTGTAAGTACTCAAGTGCAAAATTGGACCATGGATCCTGGACTACCAGATATATACAATGAGAAAACTATCAGAAATTGTATTGTTAATTAAATTAGTTGAGTTCTTTCCTTACATTTTTATAAACATATAGAGCTACTCGAAAATAAAAAATAAAGCAATTTTTTTTTAATTCAATAAACTCCGTGTGTCTGAACAATGCTAGGTAGGTACTATTTTAATAGGCTCACTTGGTGGTTATAAAATAATTATTTAACTAAACTTCAATTTCTAGATTAATATCACTTAGCTCTACTTAAACGTTAAGTATCTACTTAAGTACAATTAAATAAACAGTTGTATAATTTATGAAGGGTTGTCCCCGTTAGGGATACAAGGGGCATAATAGTGCTGCAATATTATTGTATCATATATTATATAATACTAATTTATACTCTTTTAATATTTCTAGTAATATTTATGTTATAAACTTAATAAGTTTATAAATTATACAATATTAAGTTTTACGATACTATTTTTACAATATTAATATACGAATCCTTGAATAAATGTTTCCTTGTTTTATTATAAATGATATAAAGAAAGATACTAATATGGATTATTCTCCAACCGTCCGATTCTTTAGTATCGGTCAGGTTCTTATATCACAAGTACACCATGTTATTTATTATTTACATAATAAATAAAGCGGAAATTCTTAATGCTTTCTCTTCTCAACTCTCTTATGAATATAACAGTAGATGTAACTTTTAACAAAACCTATTTATGGTTTTTGAACAGTGAATTTTCTTTTTTTTTTTTAAATGTAGTTCATATTTATTTTCGATGATGAAATGGAGCTTCATTGATTTGAATAATTCATTTATATTTTAAAACACAAAGTCGACGAGAATTTTAAAGTTGACAGATTTATTTTTGTTTCGATTTTCATTATTATCAGAAAAAATATTTAAAGAATTACTTCAAATTATGGGAAGTCTGCATTTATTTTACTTGATATTATGTTTTATTATTCTGAATTGAAACAAGAATTACATCGAACAGACGTATAAATTAGAGTTAAAATAAATTAATCGTTATTTTCCGTGGGTGTTTTGACCTTAATTGAAGCTTCACAGATTGCTAATTACGAGAATACTACTTGAGGTACATGTAATGAAATATTTATTTATAGCATTGATTTTATATTATATTTATAACGGAAGTGTCATTTATTATTTCCTAATGACCCTTTATATTCCAAAGTTCGGATAGAATATCTATAATATACTCTTTTGTTGCCACAGACGATTTTCAGTTCTTTGTATCAGATCCTCTTAGATGAACATGACTTTAGAATACTCACAGCGATGCCACCATTTTTACAGCATATAGAGCATAAAATTATTATAGTATATATGACGTTAATTACATTCTTAGATGTATATATCGTGAGGTGTTACTAATGATACACATTAAGTCAAAAACATGATTTCGAGAAAACGCTGATGATAAGGGTAGAGTACTTAGTGTTATTACGAAACATTAAAAAAAATGCTATGCTTTAGGCCTCCAGTTCGAGATCGGCTGTGGCAGATGATTATTTATTCTCTTAACAACCGTGAATCGACCTAGAGGACCCTCTTGGGGCTCACTAAAGTGGATACTTTTAATGATAGAAAAGTATTGTTACTGTTGGTCTCGGATGTTGAGGACGTCCTAAATAAACCCTTGGTTTGGAAAGAGTACGATCCTGATATGCTACTATGTATTGATCCATATGCTTCATGGAATGTTGTTTATTTTTTTATTTTTCCTATGTCTTACTGATTGAAAAAAAATGGTTTTTCTTTGCCACTGGAGATGTTGTATCATACAACTGTTTTGTTTTTTAACTTCAATGCTCTACTGTTTTCTTATATGATAATGATCTAGAAAAAATCTCATGTTAAAGGGAAACTCCATCAATAAAAAAAAAATTTTGCTTATTTGGATTGATTAAAAAATAAATATAATTTCCAAATGTATTTGATTTAAAGAATAAAATGTTTAGTTTGTGAGTATAATTAGTGGAAAAAAGTTAAGCAGAAACTTTTGAAAATAAAAAAATGATTTTCAAAAGTTGGGCATAGTAAAAACTTTCCTTTCATCATTTAATGATTATAATGATCAAGCAAAGCTTTTTCTTTTCTCGGGTTATCCAGAAAGAATCCTAAATAAATAGAAACTTTGCTGAAGTTTAATCTATAAAGTACCAAAACGAAATTGTTTTAAAAATATATACAATTTAAGAAATGTCAATCTTATATCCGAAGTTCTAGTCCCACCTAAATTATAGTTATGAGTAGTGATGTAAAACATGTACGTTGTAAACCGGCGGTAAATGTTTCCATGACTACGATATCGACTAGAATACATTGCCATATTTTGAAAGTAAATATCGATGTAATTAATAGCCCTTTAGCTTGAAGGGATAGAACCGCCATTTCATCATTAATCTATTTGTATATAAAAAAATATTAATAATATTTGTTTTAAATCAATACCGGAGAGAAACCTCCATCATCGAAATGATACATCGGACTTAGATATTCATCCCTTCAACATTCCTGCTGATTACACAATGTGAACCTCAGAATGATCTTACAAATGTTCTTATCTATTTACTATTGAAAATAAAATGAAATCTCATTAGGAATTCAAGGGCTCGATGTATTGGAGAAAAACTGAATGAGATACAGAAATTTCTTGGTGGCAAGAGAAACTTCACAATCCATAAATAAAAATACGAAGTTTATTTATGCAATTCACAAAACTTAAAAAGATTGGATGGAGTATAGCCGGCTAAAAATCCTGTATTTATTAACAGGATTTGTTAATTTTTTTTTTATATTGTTTAATGAATCTTCAGATGAAAGTGTTATCATTGTCATTCAATTTTTGTTTAACAAAATTGTTTGGTTTTTTTTTTTTTACATAGTTTCGCTCATATTTATATTTAAATAACCTACATTGCACCTAGTTGCTAGGAAAAATAAATCATTTTACTTCCGAGTTCATATTTATTTATGAAATGTAAAACTGTTTTGTCTTTTAATCGGACAATTTTTACTTGCATGCAATCACTTTTTTTGCATTGTGGGTACAATCCCATTATTCAATCTGAAAGTAGAGGAAACTTGAATTGTCCGGATAGGTTGAATATTTTATCTAAGAATAAAAATTATTCATTAATAAAATACTCATTCCATTCTTCAAGGAAAGTTCCGAACGAAAGTGAGAACGAAGAATGAAGATTTAATTTATGCTTTGACGGAGGCCCATCTGTAGGTTCAAGGTTTTTCACAAAATTGCATATCGTGGATACAAATGCAAACGATGGAATGTGAAAAGAAAACCCATTTTTCGTTTTCGATCTATATGGATTTAGGATAGATAATTGATAGGAAATTCATGAAGTCCTCTATATGGCACAAAAACGATGCACCTTACTGGAGATACGCACTGATTTTGAATGAAATGATCCTAGTAATAGTTTTTTCACTCTCTTTTTTATCGATGATATAACAAATATAACCTTTAAAAATGTATTTAGGAAATTATCCTAGCAAACAGTTCTTGATAACTTAAATAATGAAAAGAGCTTTATGCCACGTTGCTAATATTCTCGGCAAATCCTCCGTCTTCGATAGCGTCTGATGGTCGGTCGTGCAGCAGCTACACTGCTATTGGATATATAGGCAGCTACTTATATAATCTTGTGAAGATATAACTCCAGGTAAAGAGAACCTGAGCTCGGCTCCTACGATTGGAAATCTTCTGTAGGGAGGGTTTGCCCCCAAGGGTTTCTTTTCGTTCTGGATCTATCTAAACTGTTATTCTATGAGTTGCTGATGATAGTAGAAAGTTAAGTGGCTCTCTGCTTTATCTTGTGTGGATTATTTGGATAAAGTCTTAGCATTTATTCGGAAATCCCCGACATCGTAGATCCCCTTACTAGATCATTGATCGTGTAGGGAACGTACCTAAACATTTGTTTAAAATAGGCTGACGGATCCAGGATCATTTCTAGGAGCTATACTCTTACCCCAATCCATCACCGGGCGACCTGTGGTCTAGTGGTTAGCATAACAAACTACTAAGCCCAAGATCGCGGGTTCGTAGCCCAGCAGGTGGCCCTAGGATTTTTTAAATGGAGTAAAAAATCCTTGGTTATGCCGTCCTTCGGAAGGGACGTTAGAAGGGGGCCCCAAGGCTGTACGATGTCAGGTACTCGTTAAAAATCACTATCCTAATAAAACATGGATAGGCAAAATTTTGAGCTCCCAATGTAGCATCGTCCGATTAGCCATAGCAGCATAAAGTGACGTTAAATGAACAAACAACAACAATCTTTCACCAGTTTTTGAATGTGGACCAGAAAATGCCGTCAACAACTGGAATGAGCTCGGCTAAATATGCGTCGGGTTTTTATTGCTACCACGTTGGACTATCCTCAGATGTTTACTCAGCTCTTTATTGAAATAAATTGGAGTTTTTTCAAAGAAATGCAGCCATCCCACTTTACCCTTATAAGAAACAAAGACATGTTCCCTTGCTTTCAGCTATTATAGCGGTAAGTCCCCTATGAATTCGGGAAAACAGCTCCAGCAGTGCACGCTATGTATATTCGACTCAATACACCTTGCGAAAAAAATTAGTGAACGTTTACTTAGTGTTGTTTTTCCGGTCTCAAAACCTACGATAATGCGCAAGAGCCTTGCCTTTTATTTTATAATTAAATTAACGATGACTCGGTCTTGACGGTTGAACTGTATGTTGGTTGGCATTATATATTTTTCGATACAAATGCAAGTATTGAATCTGAAAAAGAAATCATGAAAAGTTTTTTGCATTTTCGATGCAGTTGTATCTACGATATGACCTCTCATATATCATTGTGATGTATTGTGATGGTTTTGCCCACACATTTAATATAAATTTGTACAGATGTATTTAATTTGTTCGTATGCTTAATTCTTTAAGTAGAATATCATGTATGATCAAGAGTTAGCGTAATATGGATAGTTTTTATACATATTGTACTGAAAAACGGTTAATCGAGTTTTAGAAGCTTTTGAGGGCGTTCCGGGGTCTTTATGGTTAATCTATAAAATATTAATTATAGGAAGTTGAATCTACTTTAATTGTCTGTGTAATATTTTTCCTGGAAAAAATTGGTTAATTAATAAAAGCTTATAACCTATAAAAAATACTTTTGTGCGAAATGTCTGTCATAATGCCTCAATTTCGTGTTAAACACTTAAAAAAAAAAAAAAATGTTTGTCTCTTTATTCCCCTATAGAATATTGCTAAACGTAAGAAATTTCCATCGCTGGGGATATAGATATTTTTAGATAAGTTTATAGATATTTTTACTCGCCCTGGCTTACTGCTTATTTGGCTTAAATATACTAACTGATAAACAAATAATGGTAGGTTCCTCTTGAGATTTAAAGAATTTTCTATTTATTGCTATCGAATACCATTCATTGCAATTATTACTTCTCTTCACACATAAGTGAGAGATAAGATATTACATTATTATGCAATCGTTGTTATTACGTGTGCTTATCGGCTAATTATCACTCTTCTGTTTTCCTCATCCATCAACAAATGTAGACATAATATATAATAAATATAGATGATTTATTTATTAATAAGGCTTTAACGCCTATTAATCTCTATTACTCTAGATAATCCATTACTAATTGTTTGAAAACAATTTTCTACATCTTTCTCCGAGTATTAGCTTTATTTATATACCACAAAAGATACTAAAAAAAGTAACGACTAAATATAACGTCACATCAGTAGACTAATTTAGAAGATATAAGTGAGAATTCGTGTCACATATTTTATTTATGTGAATTACATTTTCTCGCGGAAATGTATCAAAATAGAAAACATTTAAAATAGTATAATTCAGAGTGGAAAATGGAGTAGTTTAATTATTTATAGTAAGTTACTAATTAGTTTTATTTATAAATTTATCGAGACATTTTATTGCGTCAATTATCGAACAGATTAATTATGCGTTAGGTTATATATATTTTTAAAATGTGTCTGTGACTCAGGATAGTTTATAATCTATATATTATTTAATTACCGATTTTGACTAAATATTTAATTCTATATCATTTGTTAATATCCAAAACTAGCCTGAATCGGAGATTTGTATAGTTCAAAATTGTTTACAGTTATTCCTGACTCAACCCTAGGATTGGTCTATACTTATACATTGTATCTATAATCAATATGCTTCGATGACGAAAGTACAACTCCTAGTTTAGTCAGCAAGACTACACTTCCATGCATCGGCATAATACATAATACTAAGGTTTATTCTTCGGTTTGTTTAACAGTATACATATTTTTATAATTATTATCGACAAATTAACAGAGCTAAAAGTTTATATATACATGTCTTGGTAAAATGTTTTTCTCTTGTATTATTTCCTATATAGAAGATCTCTATAATCGCCGTAAAATTAAATAGAAATTTTTGGTATAAATCGGACTTATAGATCCGTATTAAATTCAATGAATCATTCAGTTTTAAAAGTCGAAACTTACCTACCTAATTTTTCTTATATCAAGATGCAACCTAGAACCAGCCAAATATTAATTGAATAGAGTTCTTTTGAGATTTTTAAAAGTATAATTTAAAAAAAAATAATTTATTCATTGAATTTTACTACTGCATTATAGCAATACAACAAGTAAATCGCAGGAATGGTATATATTGGCATGGATAAAGACAAGTAGATAAACTATCCATTGGTAGTACTAAGCATAAAATTCAGCTAAGAAGGTCACTAGACCATCTTCTTTTCAGACGCTTTGGAGGATTATCAGGAATTGAATAGTAATAAATTCATTAGTACGTAAGGTTTTTTTTTTTATTCTAAACATAATTTTAGCTCAATTTTATAAACGCTTATGTTTTATTTCATTGCTGCTAGGTTTGAAACGAGTGGGTTTGAGTGGCATACATAAATAAAGTTTGTCATGAAAAGATCAGTAACGAAGGGACATTAAGGTCATCGTGGATTAATTTGTTTGTAACAAAGTTAGGAGCATTGAGGATTTCACGAAAGATTTTGGATTGTAAGGATTGAATACGAGATGAGTTCGATGGCTTAATTATGAATTTAAATTCATATTAAATTTATAATGGACTTCACCAGTATGAAGGGGCTTCTTAACACCTAAGTAAACAGATAATATTGCTTCGTCAACTTGAAAGAAAATCGGTGGTACGAATTAAGAAATTAACGAATGTATATATTTTGGTATAGTAATGAACAAGACAATTATTTTTCTACGTAAAAAAATACCATAAGGATAAACCTAAAATTATGTTTAGATTAAAAAAAAAAACACCTTACATACCAATACATTTATGTATTATACATACTATGTATATGGTTCAAATAAAAAAAAAAGTTAGATTTCATGATATATAGGACCCAACCATTAAATAAAAATAAAAATCTATCTCAGTACATCATACTTGTCTTTTCTCCCTTATTATTTTGATAAATGGCACTAATGCCACATACCACAATCGGATGGTCTTCGGAATTCATCATTATGATCTGAATTTAAGGTTCAATATGGCGACCGATAGAAAATTGAATAGTCCTGTAACTGAGTCATACGTAAGCAGAACATGAAAAAAATAAAAGAAGTTCGGTTACAGTTTTCATTAATGAATTTTTGTAATCAAAAAAGAGATAAAATATTCCAACCTCCTGTCTAATTTTAAGATTTTATACATTTCAAAATACCTAGAGCCATTTCTAAATATCGAATAAAAAAAGTAAGTCAGCCTATCAAAAATGAAAAAAAAAAAACGAATTTTTTAACTATGATGGATTGGACAAGTTACCGCTGAGATAAAGTATTTTGAACTTTTTAAACTTTCGAACGCTTCTGGTCTGTTTGGAAGAAAGACCTTCGTAAAATATAAATTGTGGACTCACAGATAGTTGTAATCTATTATTTTTCCCATTTCCACTACTTTTTTTTGGGTTTTTTAATTAACATTGAAAATTCGTTGTGATTGAAAAATTCGCCATGATACTTTTTGTTGATATCACCGGGAACTGAGCTTGCTGTTGCTGTCACTTTTATGGGTTTTATTTTTAAATGATTGGTTTGTCATTGCTACTGAGTGAAATGCGTCAAAATTTCAGCAGATTTCAATGTTTATTTAACTTTCATTTTATGTTTAAATCCAAAAATATTATTTAATAAAAAAGCATTTTACGATAGTCTGTCTTTGTGTCTACCACTATTGGCTTTTGAACGGGTGAATGGAATCAAGTTGTTTTTTCCTTTATTTTGTTTTAGTTTTTATTTTAAGCCTCTAATACCGAATATAATAAACCTGGCATGATACAGTCGATTTTTTTTTCCTTAAGACTTTAAGGGACTCTAAAGATTATATATAACTTGTCTGAAGCCTTCTACTCAAAGTTCGCTAGCTATTCGTATATGTATGAATTACTTCTCAGAGGAAAAGAGTTAAGAGTTAGTTAAAAATGTATATTTCCGTGTATTCGAATATCGACTAGAATCTGTCTATTATTTGGGAAAAATAAAGTAGTTTAGCCATATTTTAATTTCTTAATACTATTAGTCGTGGAGCCATATTTATAAAAGGTGGATAGACTTACAGAATACGAAGAACATTCTTCAGTTCATATTCATTATATTTAAAAGAAAATGTATTTATTTTTGGGTATAAATATTTTTTGGAGGGTTTTCTTCATACAGAAATAAATAAGTATTTGAAATGATTTTTATTATAAATATTTTTATTTGAAAAGAAAAGATATGGCCAGGACCGGGACTCGAACCCGGGTCTCTCACGTAATCGTCGTGGTACCCAACTCAACCATCCTGGTTCGCTTCTCGGTCAGACATGTCCTTTCTTTTCACTGATCCTATATCTCAGACTTCTCGCAATTTGTGATCTATACACGGGGAAGAATGTTCATTGAACATTACTTTAATTTGGATCTTGTTGACATACGTCATTATAAATTATTATAATTTATTTTTTTAATAAATTAAAAACATTTTCTTGACAACTGTTGCGAGTTGTAAGTAGTAGACTTCAGTACTGTGTAGTGGTACTGTTGTACGACACTACTGTGTAGTGATTGTAATAGTTAAGCGTGAATCATTGTTGTTTTTTTTTAGTTAAACAATGCCAGTTTTATGGACGTAAAGAAGCTGACAATACGTTTGGTATATTTTTATAAACAGTTTTATTGGCTTCGTTAAAATGATTTATGACTTGTTACTGGCTACAATACTTTTGATTTTCTCTAATAAATTAATTTTTTTTATTAACGCATCCTTTGCTATGGATAATTTACATATATAATATATTTAATAATTGTTGTAATATTAAGCGTTGTAGTTATTGTAGTTCGCTCTCTACTTTCTTCTATTTCTTTCTTCTCTGCCTCTGACAGATATAACCACATGATCTTTAGATCATATAGTATTTGAAGTACTTGGCATTGAAAACAAATCTTGACCGTTTTGTTTCACAACACCCTCTTGCATTGCCCTTGGAATTCTTACAAATCTGGGCTTGAACACATGCTGCATAGCATTTAGTAAATTCCTCTCCCAGATGAATAATTATATTGGTTTGTTTTATAACTTTTTATAGCAATTTGTTTTTATTCAATCTTGGTTTTATACACACACACAAACACTGACAGGCATAAAATTCCACCCACTTGATTTTTTCATATAAAAATATGTCTGCTTTAGAATGAATAAATATGTATTTTTTTATTTGTTTCCAATTAGGAAGTCAATATAGAGGATAATAACCCTTAATCCTCAATTGAATGTAAGGGTTGTAGATTCCAATGTCAACTTGCTATGGAATTAAAATGTTTATTCAGTGGCATTTGTTCAGTGCCGTTTCTTGCAGCAAATTTCTTTGTTTCCGGCTTTTAATTTTTTTATTTTAAGTTCAAAAATGCCTCTTCGTGCTGAAGATGTTGCGGGTGGTGTGGCACTTATTGATGATGGACGTTCCATTAGATATGAAGCTAATGCCATCGGAGTTCCCTATGAAACTTTACGAGACGCCACAGAAGGCCCGGTTCTGGACGGCCTAGGGTAACAGAACCACAGGATGACCGTTTTTTGACTTCAAGAATTTTACGAACCGGGACCTTACCTTTGTTCAAGTGATTCATCAACTCGAAGAAGTTCGAGGTGTGGTAATTTCTGAACGTACTGGTCGGAGAAGATTAAATGAGCATGGATTAATGGCTCTCTCCCCAGCAAGAGGACCAGAACTCACAATGTTGCACGGCTGGCTCTTGTTCGAGAACACAGCCATTGGACTATGAACGAATGGAGTACTGTACTTTTTACAGATGAATTAGTCGTAGTAAGTTATTAACTATCCTTGCAACAGCTTATTTTTTTATAGATCTACGTGTTTCATACCTTCCTTGAATCTGAAAAAGTGTTCTGTGTGTGCAAAAGGGTCAAGATTGTCTCATGAACGAGTTAACAATTTTTTTTAAAATAATGGTTCATTGCTTTCGTGAAATGGATAGTCTTCCTGTATTCTTTTATTTATGAACTTTCTGATACGTCTATACGAACACGGAACAGTAACGAAGACATTAGCTTACTGCATAATGGCTTCTGTGCGCACTAGCCTTAGCCAGATGGATGAGAAACATTATCTCAAATGTTTGAAACACTAACATCAACCATTATTGTCACTGTTAAGTTTTATCAGTGGTTTGCCTTTCTGAAATAAATTATAGTTTCTTGAATTGGCTGTTTTTTTTTTGTTTTTTTAACAGCCAATAATTCAATTGTTTGTATCATGTTGTTTATTCGAATGCTTAGAACAAGCTTGACTACAAGATCGTTTTGCTAACAAATTCATTTATGATTGTGATTAAAGGAATATCAACTTAAATTGAATTTTAAAAAGAAATAAAGCTGATCTTTTGATCACAATTAACCGAAAAACAATGTAAATATTTTTTATAACTCATCTGATTAATTTAATATAAATACAGTAGGTTGCGATTGACCGACATTTTATCACATACAAATATTTGTTTCTTCAATGATAACTAGCAGTATCGTTTACAATTGCTGATATTAATTAATATTTTTTATTATCTTTCTGCTCATTACTATTTTACTTTCTCCATTATTTGAAATGTTACTTCAAATCACTGGGAAAAAAACTCCCTGATTTGGTTTTACGATAATACATTATGATTATTAGGTATTGTGATTTAATACATTTTTACAGTATTATATTCTATATTCAGTGCAATAAATTTAATTATAGCCAGCATACACAATGAATCTACAATTCAAGGTTACTTCATAAAATGTCCGTTACATAATTTCTACCATGGCGCATATTATTATTGACTTATTTTAAATGGTGCAGGAAGAAGTTTTAATATCATCAATTTATGTTTGAATTTTTTTTTTAGTCAATGTACCGGTGTACATAAATTATTAGTTCATTAAACTCACTTAATATTACTATAACTAATAGGACGATGCTAAATTAGGACCCCCGAGTTTTGCCTATTTAGGTATAATTAGGGTAGGGGTCTTTTACGAGTACCTCAGGACAACGTTACATCGTAGAGGCTCGGGAACCTCATTTTACATCCATTCCGAAGGACGGCGTAACCAAAGATTTTTTCCCATTAAAAAATCTAAAGGCCACTTGCTGCGTTACGAACCCGCGATCTTGGGCATAGTAAGTTGTTATGCTAACACTACATCACTGGTGACCCCATACATGAGCGTTCAGGATCAAAAGCAGATAACTCCAAAATTTCAAAAATGTATTTATCTTGCGTTTTCTTTGATTTATTCAAGCACTTTTTTATGCTCCCGAAACTTCAGGGCCAGAACCGGACTTAAACCACGAGGAATTTTTAGACAAAATTGCTTGACTAAACTACCAAAAAATGTGGATAGTTCAAGTTTTGAAATAACGGAGTGATCTGGCTTTGATCCTGAACGCCTCACATATATTGTTAATTTTAATGTAATATTACAACAAATAAAAAAAAAAAGAGGGCGAAAACAGATTTTGTTACAACAGTTGCTTATTTTACCTATTTTAGGTATTATAATATTGTACAACATATGATTATCAAAAGTACTCCATTTTTACTTCCTTATGAGAAGTAAAGAAAGTAATAATTAAATAAATTTCAACTAAATAAATTGAATTTAATGCATTATGACGCTTTGAAGTGTTTTTAAATTCTTTAGTCCCTTAAGTGATTTAAAAATCGCATAAAGCTGTAAGTTTGGATTGGTGTAACATTTAAGCGTGTAACTTAATTTTTCACAAATTACCTCTTTTAAGCAATTACCTTATTTAATTTATTGATTTACAAATTGTATATCAAGAATTGACAAACTCTTAATGATAATTTACTTGAACTGCTTTTAACGTATTTAAAACTTAAAACGTACTACATAATATGTAGTAAGAAAGGCATTGGAATAGTACCAAACATTATTTGTCCAAACTTTTATTTAGTATTCGTGCCTATTATTTTTTATGAATTTTGCAGTGCTGTAATTAGTACTAAGTTCTAATTTAATAATACTTGATGAGGTACACGCAGGTTTTAATTTTATTTAGGATCATTCTTTTGAGTAAACAATATGTAGAGTAATAAGTGTAAAAAGAAAATAATTTGTTCAAAATGAGATATTTTCAGAATTTTTATTTATCTACCTACTATATCCATTTGCGAATTGCTTGAATCGGGATATTCTAAATTCGAAAGATGTGTGAATTAAAAGATTTTTGTTCTCGTAATACAGACCCAGAATTTTATGGTCTACAACTTTTATTCTATGAGTTTTTACTTTTGATAACCCATTTCCAAGTTTAATATTCATATACCTTAAAAAATATATATGTTTTTGTCTGTGACTGTTGACCCCACACCAATTAACTGAGATATTATATTTGGTATTAAACAGAGACATAATTATATGCTCCTCAATTTAATAAAAAGATGCGTTTTCCATAAAAACAATCGTTATTAAATGATAGGAGGAAAATAAAATACTACGTTCGAGCTCTTTGCGTTCAAATTGTGCATAGTGGTTGTAAATTATCAATCCTAGTTGTGCTTGATAACGTTTAAGAAAATCAGTAGTTTTATCTTAATCCGTTCAATTTGAGTGTTTCTTGTCTTGACTACCTTAGTATTACAAGGTTGTGTGTTACAAAATTGAAAAATCAGAGATTTTGATACCAAATGATTCTGTGGGTCGAAAACTATACATAGATCTTCAAAACGTCAAAAAATCGCGACCGGGTATCATTCCAAAGACCAAAAGTAAAAATATACTCAGAATCTTTGATATCGTTTTTCTCATTTTCATATAAGTGTGTCATACAACTTTGTAATATTAAGGTAGCGACTTGTCTGCCAACAATTCGATATAATCATATATCGGGGTATAATTCGAAAGATTATAAAATATATCTATATTCATACATATGTGAGTAGTTTTAGATAGCCGGTAGGTAATAATGTTTAGGGTAGTTGATTGTGTAGAGTGTTGTGTTACTATCCCGAATGTTCCGGGTTAAAATCTGCCTGTGGGAAATCATCTGGTAACAGCCAAGAATCGGAATCGACACGCTTGGGTCTACTGAGTTCACACAGCCTCTTTTAAATGTATACCTTTAATTCGGGGAAAACCTGGAGGTGGAGCGCAATTTCGGACAAACCACATCCATACACAACCATTGTTCTAGAAAAAGTACAGTCTCTTCCATGCATTGAACCCCCAAACCCTTCCTCGATAGTAGTGTTACTGTTTTATTATTTAGTAAATTTAACTTTGTGATAAATTAATATTTTCTGATAATGCAGGAATAAGTAGAAGCTATTTATAAAATAAATGTGAACGATTAAAAAAGAGTGTAAACATTTATTTGGACAAAACTGCTAATAATATATTATTTTTACCTTAAAAAAAGGCATTTATTTGGTAACAGTTCGTCAGGTTGTCGCTTTGACTTAAGTCACAAACAGTTTTAAGTTTTCTTTTTAATATTCTTGAAAATGAAAATAATCGAGTTTTATTATGAAAAGAGGAGTGGAAATCACTCCATCAAGAAATAAACGTTTCCATTTCGAAGTATAGATGATGATATATGTTTCTTTAAACTTTTATTTCTTTAAGAAATGATTATCAAATTACACATTGCCCACAATTACACTTTTTTTTTAGTCTAAAACTCACGATTATTTTCTTTTCGAGAATATAAAAAAGCGAAAAACAAATGAAAAATTAAACAAGTGACTTAGCTAGAAGCGAAAACCTGCGGAACTGATACCTTTTATCTATACCTCACTACTATGGTTTAAAGAAATAAACAAAACATACAAGATAATTTCTTGTTAGTTTTATCTTTATTGATTATTTATGTTTAGTCACTATGTTTTCCTGTTTTTGGCCACCTGGTTCCTGGTTAGTCCAGAAATTAGTGTTTTGTGTTTTGACGCACTGCGGTCTTATTTTGTGCCTCTATCGTAGGTAGCTTTATTATTACTAGTTAGAATACTTATAAATAATTTATTGTTTTTAAGATGTCAATTTATTTTGTAACATTTGGTTCTCATTTGCATATGTGTTGTTGTTTCCTTTTGTTTTGCAGTACTGAACTCGTGTGAAATATCTCAGGAAACCTTAAAGATACAGTTTGTTATATAATATAAAACATTTAATTAATATATTTATTAATTAAATATTTTACGTTCCAATTCTCCTTTTTCGACTTAACATAATACTTTTAGTTGATACAATTTTTAAGGTGAAAGAAAGAAAAAATAACTTACTGCTTGTCATTCATTATCTTCACCACTACAACCTAAGAAGGGTATTAAATTCGATACTTGAGAAAGGAATTTTCTTGACCTCATATTAGGCTTGTTGTGGTCAGCATTATAGTTTTAATTATGTCAGAGGTTCTATGTTTATTAATTTATTTTGTTAAAAAAGTTGTCCTACTGATTCGATCGAAAGTGTTCAATCCAGGCTCATAAACATGGGGGTTGAGTTTGTTGGTAACCTCTAACTTTATCCAGTTGGTGATTTCTGTCTGCCTTCTGTCCAGAATGGAAATTGGAGAAGGTGAACTAACGCTAGTCTTAGTCAAACAAAGTACTGCTCTTTTATAATTTTATTTTATATTTTTATTTTATAATTTTTAAATATTTTTATTTTGAAGAGAAAAGATTTGCCCTGGCCGGGATTCGAATCCGGGTCGTCCGCCTCTACGTGGCAGCGCTCTTACCATTTGAGCTACCAGGGGTCGTCTCTCAGTCAGGACAAATCCGTTCTCTTCACCGATCCCTTATCCCCCGTGTTCTCGCAATTTCGCGACGTATGCACGAGGAAGAATGAAGAATGTTCATCGATGTTCTGGTTTCGTATTAAAATGAAAGATTCGATGATTTTGTTTCTTAATGTTTACGAAAACAGTTAATTTCCTCTCGGCAGCGTTTATGGAATG
Organism: Troilus luridus; assembly: GCA_964056705.1. Classification (NCBI taxonomy): domain Eukaryota; kingdom Metazoa; phylum Arthropoda; class Insecta; order Hemiptera; family Pentatomidae; genus Troilus; species Troilus luridus. Next base: position 107,912,148 of record OZ057412.1, read on the forward strand.
TTATTTCTTTGCTTAAAATGGAATATACATGATCTGGATGTAAGACACCGTTATGTTTCTTTTTCATCGAACCAATTTTTTATATATCTGCTGAATTTGTTATCGATTGTCTTATTTTAATTTATTTGTTAAAGTGGGGAGTGGGTGAGAATCTAGGTTCTCGAACATTGTTTCTTATCTTGTTCGTAACACTACAAAATATGCTGATGGTGGATCTTTCGAATTTAAAATTTGTATAGTACTTAACGATGGAAGGAGATTGAGCGTAGCTCTATGAAAAAATGCATAGTAGGAGGGTTTAAAAGAAGGGAAAGGGAAGGAACGGAGGATAGGAAAATGGATTGCCAAGGCGCATGCGCGCAAAGATGAACACAACATAATAGGAGATCGGACGGAACCATTTCTGTTAGCTTGGGGGGTGCGAAGTTCGCTAGTGGGGCCGCCCAGTTCACTGCAAGGCCGTCAGAATTTCTTCAAAAACAGAAAATAACTAAACGAAATTGATGAAATTTTGTTTAAATATTTATATGTACAAATCGTAAAGGTAAAGTTAATAAAATGAGTCAATTGAGGCATCGTCCAAGTTCTTGAATTTTTTGGTTTTCATTTAAATTTGTTTTTTAAATGACCGATTTTGCTTATCTTTTCGCCCATATTGTAATGGGAACTTAAAAGACGAGAATTTCGGAGTCCTTGGATGAAGGTCAATGTCACTCCCCTCCGGTCTGGTGTCTCCCTGACCTCTCTATTGTCTACCTAATCCCTGTCAGCCACTTACACCCTTATTCTCATAGAAATTCTCTGCTTCACGCCCTTAAGCTTTGTATTAAAATTTACAAGAACAATTCAATATTTAGTCGTTGTTTATTTCTGCTGTCATATTTTCGTTGAATGTATTTAATCTTTATTTTTTCTCTGTCTTAAACAAGCATTTACGATTTAATTGTGATACATAATCATTGTAATTAGTTTGCTTGGTTGATGTTTTTTTTAAAGAGACAGTATTGGCTGAAAATGACGTACTTGAACGAATTTTAAGGGTTAAATTTGATCTTGAAATTTAAATATCTTGGGGATAGTTGTGTTCTTTTCTCTGTCCAAAATCTCGGAACCTAGTATTCTGTTTACGTCACCGTTGCTAGTCATGTGACCCCGACGCCATTTTGGCATTCGCCGCATTGTTTGTTGTTACGGAGTTGTATTACGCTATCAAGACTTTTTTTTAATTTCTGAATTTAATTTCTAATTATTTTTCTGACAGCATTTTGTTTAGCATTTTTTTAAACCGATTTTATTCTTATATATATGACATATCGATTATCCACTACCTTCCGATAAAGCATTTCGGGTTTTCTTTTTTCTCTCTCCTTTCGTTGCCCGGCCTCTCCAAGTAGGAATCTACAAAATCGTATTCTGGCGGGAGAAGTTTGAATTTTTAGTATTGTCTGTTGAAATGTTTCTTAATAACAGTCTATTTTTACTGTTAAAATTTGCGTGAATTCAAACATTAAATTACCTTACATCTTATATGTATAGATAATTAAAATCCAGAATTTCATCATAATTTGAGTTTCTTTAGTGTCCTTTCTTCTCGATCGTGGCGCTCCCTACCGGCGAACTGGTAACTACAAAATGGCACTGCGCGTACTCTGTTTCGTCCGTGTTAAAACTTATTTATTGTCGTAGATCGTACTAATCGTTATTATTAACCTGTAGTTATTTGGAATTGAAACAGTGTAATAACTTCGACGTATAACCTTCGTGTTTGTTTTTCTATTTTTTGCGTTTAATTGTTAAGTGAACCGTTTGTGTACGACTTAGCCTGTACATCTTTAAGGTTACCCATTTATTATAAAGGATCTCCTCCCAATATTGTGTTGTTTTAAGAAAAAGTAAATCGGTTCTATATTTCGTTGGACTATTGAAGTTACGAGGATGTGTTTTTAGGTATGTTTCTTAGCATGAAGTTAATATTTACAAATTGGGCTTTTCTGGTAAGCCTATTAGAAGTAGGACAGCCATTTTGAATTTTTCTTTTAATAATTTTGCTCATAATTAAAAATTATAATAAATTTCATCAGTGATTCGTTAACGGCATCCTTTGCTGACATTATTTAAATTTTTCATCAAATATTTTATGATCTCTTTTGACTGCTTCATACCAGGACATAGTTTACACATGTTTAAATGCCACAGCTTCATTAATTATGATTAATTTTGTGCAGGATTGAAGCAAGAAAAATGATGGAAACTGAGCCTGAAGATAATGAACCAACTGAGTCATTTTATAAACAAGTTCAGGGAGAGATTCCTAATGAAGGTCTGTATACAAACATGTATTTAGTGATAGCTTGTTTTAACTATAAACTAATGAAATCCTTTTCTTTTTTAGACCCTCTAAAACTCAATGGAGATGTCAATGGATCACGTTTTCCTGTACCTTCTCCATATGATGATTCGTATCGGGAAGAAGATGAAGAAGAAGAGGAAGAAGTTTCCTCAGAAGTGCATACTAATGGTGAAGTAACTGTTGAATTAGTGCCTTCACAAGAAAATGGAGTAGATAACATGGATGTAGATAGTGAAATTATGCACGATGATGAACCAATGGATGCTAGTGATGTTAATGGAGATGTTGATTCACCCGTTGTTGACAGTGATAGTTATAATTGCGTTAAAAAACTTAGTGTGTCGGATGTTTCTGATGAGGATAGTGTTAGTGCAATAGAAAGAAATGAAAATGCAGAATCTGTCGATCCCCTAGCAGTTAGTGATCCTGATTGTGCTAAGGATATAGAAAGTGGTGATTTGCAAGAAGACAATATGGCTTATGGCGCAGAAATTAAAGTAGCTGATGTAATGTCAATGTCAGAATCGACTACAAGCAAAGATATGGAAGACTTAGCTAAATTAAGTTCCCATGGATCTCTTGAAATTACCTTAGTTAAAACCCCCATGAAAAGTATTCCAATTCGCAAAGAAGAACCTGACAATGATATCAATGTTGATTCTGGTGATATTGATGATAAAGAAGCAGAAGATTTATCTTATAAAACTCCTCACAAAGGACCCGACGATGATGATTCTATTATTGAAATTTCTCCTGAAAAAACTCCATCAAAGAAGAAGAAAGAAAAACTTCCCCCAACTCCACCAAGTGTGCCTCCACGCAGGAGCTCTCGTAATTTAAATAAAACTAAATCTTATGCTGACAAAGATATCTTTATCGATGAATTGGATAAAAAATCTGATGATGAAGTTGAAGAAGTAATTCTCACAGATCCGTTGGCTGATGTTGGAAAAAAGACTCCTAAGAAAACAACTATTGTTGTTAATGACACTAAGAAATTAGTCGAAATTGCTGCTGGTAGTAAGCAACCTCGAGGGGCCAAAAAGGAACCAACTCTAGTTATTATTGATACTAACTCAATTCTTTCTGGAAAAGGTGCTATTCCAGTAGGCCAGGCAACACTCCCTCAAATGAGCATCACTCCCTCCGGAAGGTCTTCTTCTGGATTCTCGATGCTACCTGTTCCTGCATCATTTGTAAAACAGTCAACAAAGTCAGTCGTAACTTCAACTCCAGTACCTCAGCAACCACCCCCTCCTCCTGCACAGCCTAAACCAGCTGTATTACCTTCATTAACTGATGATATGTTCGTAGTTGAAGCACCATCATTTATAGTTCCTTATGTGTATGAAAAACCTCCAGTGACTGCATTAAAAGAGTATGTGAAAGATCTTGAAAAAGCTATTAAAGAACACGAAAAAGAGGAAAGAAGAAGAAGGAAAGAGGAGAAAGAGAAAAAAGAAGATAAACCTGATGATAAAGCATCAACTGATAAAACTGAAGATAAATTATTGACAGATAAATCTGATGATAAAGTGTCAGGGGATAAAGAAGATGAAAAAGGTGACCCATCTAAGTCCTCATCTGACATATGTGTTGAAGGTGATTCAAAATCAGAAATGGAGACAGTATTAGATGTAAACGATCAAACTAAAAAAAGTGATGCTGAACCAGAAATGGTATCTACTGATAATGATGATAAAAGTATTCCAAAGGAAGAAAAAGATTGTAAAAGTGATACAGAAACCGATGAAGAAGGAAAAGATAGTGATTCATCCAGCAGAAAAGATAGTGATGGTGTTGAAATGCTTCATGAAACAAAGAAAAAGAGTGAATCATATTTTGATGGACCACTCGGAAAGTTTTTCATGCAGATAGGTGTTAACTTAGTTCAAGAGCATGTTCAATCTGATTTGTTGCGAAACCAAAAAAGAAAACGAGATAAAGAAGGAGAAAATTGTCCTTTAGAGGTTCATATGGCAATCTCTTCACTAACCAAAACTCTTGAGTTTAGTAAAGAAAACAACGAACCTTATAAGTTAGAACTGAAAAAATGTAGATTATGTAATTTTAAAACTGAATCTGCTCTTGTAATGGCACATCACTTGGAAACTCCTCATATGAGGAACTATGTTTATAGATGTAACTTTTGTACGATGGAAGTTCGAAGCCCACATGACATTCTTTTTCATATGGAAGCAGAACATAATGTTAGAGGAAGGTTAGAAAGAGCACCTGCTTTTCACCAGTGCCCCAATTGCCCATTCGAAGATAACCAAAAGGGAAAACTAAGCCGGCATCTTCTTTCATGTGCAAAGAAATATAAACCAGAAAGGAACCAGGTATGTAGTTATAATATTTGTTAATTAGAATGCAATAGGAAAAACTCCATAAAGCGAAGCCTTGAGGCTCTCAAATACTAACCCCTCAATGTTTCCCCAATTATGACATGAGGACATACACCAGAAATGATGCAGTGCCTAGTGCAGTAAATCTCCCATCTTTTTTCTAATAGACAGAAACCTTCTTGGTTACAATTGAGAACATGAGCTGTTTTTTTGGAATGCCTTTAAGCAAGATTGCTGTCCATTTGATGAGTGTTTAGACTCTTGGTGTGAGATGTGCTGTACTTAGTCTTCTTTGACATGATTTCTTTTTGTTATATTTCCTAATGATCTCTGAATTGACGAAATGCTCTGACTGGTTAGATTTTTTTTTAGTTTTTTAGAGAATTAAGACTATCCTTTTGGGGATTTTTCATGTTGTATTACAACTTATAATCTACATTTCTTTTTTTTAAGTTTTGCTCATTTCTGTCAAATGAAGAATTTCTTTTTACTTTTACCCTATGCACTTATAACATTTCAAAACTATTGTTGAAGTTATTTAAAAGCTAATTTTTGGACATTTTTCTTTATGGACTGTCTATATTAATGTTTAGAGAGCTTTTGTTCAAATCCTCCATTAAATCAATCTATGAATTTAGTAAAAGCACGTTAACAGTCTGCAATTAGTAAATTTAAATGTTTTATGTTTATTCATATGTCTCTTATTTCCTCATAATACTCCTCCAAAATGGCCACACCATAACTCAAAAACCTAATCTTTCATTAGAGGTATTTGAAAGTTCCATGTGATTTAAAAAAATAAACCTTAGAATATTGGTAAAGCAAAGCATTCCTAATGTGATGATGATATTAAAGTTCTTTTATTAACCACTAAAAAAATTTAAAAGCTTGAAACTTTTTTTATTTTTACTTATGTCATTATTCCTATAAAACTTCAAGTTAAAGTTTTTTATACAACTCTAAATATGAATTTGTCATAAAAAAACAAACTTGTAGGAGATGGAATATCAGTTATGTCTTTCCTGAATTAAAAAGCTTCAACCAATACGATTGCTACTGAAGTCTTGAGCCAAAAATGCCAATTTTTGAGTTATGTCTTAATTTTGAAGGAGCGATATATTCTACATGTATAGAGTGTACATGTATTGATGAATTTTTGTTTAAGTGTTTTATAAATTATTAGACGTTATAAAGAATATAATTTTCAGGAGCCTACATTGGATTGGGAGCCACCTGCTAAAATTCCTAGAGTTCGAGGCCCGAGAGCTGCTGGACTTGGTCTGGGTGCTTACCAGCCTTCCATTGCCCCCAGGGGGGTTGCCCCGTCTGTTGGGGGGAGATTACCCTCCCCCTCGGCGGGACATTCCCTTCTTCCTAGGGGCAGAGGGAGGCCACCAATATATGTCAACCGGTCTGTTGGCGGGGACGCTAGGCATCATGCCAAAACACTCTCCGCAATACGACCAGGTTTGTTTTACATTTCACATTATGATTTATCACTAATGCGTTTAGGTTATGTTTTGAACAACACACTGTTTTCGGCCAAGCATTATTATTCTATAAAATATGTTATACTTTAAGTAATTTATATCACCAGTTTTTACAAAAATCGTACTCACTTTGATCAGAAAAATTAATCCTCTAAATAGGCTGAGATAAGATTCTCGCATTATGTCAAAAATATTAGTAGTGCTTTAGCAGTACTTCCAGTATTTTTCAGAAACTTAACAAAATATTTTATTTTTGCATTGTTAATATGCCTATAAAAAACCTAAAACTTTAATTTCATTAAATACTAATGCGAAAAGGGTAAGGTACTAGAATGGAGTTGCATTCAGAATTAAATGAATGCCTGATTTGAAATTTAAATTCTGTTAGATTGAATTGTCTTATTTCCCTCTGTTCTAATTCTAGCCAATTCTAAGCTTCTTTACTGAATGTCTTGCTAAACCCTGTGAGCAAGTTTTTGACTGATTTTTGGAAAAGAAATTAGTTGACTGTAAGTACTAATGGAGGATAGAATTAGTAGGGGGTGCAGTCAAAAATTCACACAATAAATAAGTGGAAACTTATTATTTTTTGTGTGCCAACGTTTCGACCTACTTTGTAGGTCATCTTCAGGGCCAATAGGAGTGGCTACTCCAGTGCAAAAAGTCACTTTCACTATTTCCATCCTCCATTTTTCACTGATTAATCGGATTGAGGGAATAAAGTAAAATTTCGTTTAAATTGGCTGAGATAAGATTCTCGCATTATTAAAAAAATTATTCCGAGTGTTTTAGCAGTGCTTCCACTATTTTTCGGAAACTAACCAAATTATTTTATATTTACATTGTTTTGTCTGTATATATTCTAAGCACAATTGATAAACACTCCATCCCGTATGAAAATTCTAAACATCTGTATATGAATATTCAACCAGAAATTAAAACTTCATTAAATACTAATGCAAAAACTGTACACTATGTATAAGGTAATAGAATATTGTTACATTCGGAATAAAATTAAGGCCTAATTTTGAATGTAAATTCTTGAGAAATTGAGTTGTTTCCCTATGTTAGCCAATTTTAAAAATACTAACAAATTTCTCTGATATTACTTAGAACATGGTTGGCCAACCTAAATGATCCTGCTGGCTACTTTGAAAATGCATCATATCTTCGCAGATATGGTATGAACCAGGATAGCTCAGTTGGTTGAGCACCACAAAGAAAATGTGGGAGACTCGGGTTCGAATCCCGCCCCGGGACATATCTTTTCTCTTCAAAAATAAAAATATTGACATTTTATCTTGAGGAAAAATTGAGACTTAATTAATTATTATTATTTTTACTAATATTCTTACATGTAAGCATAGACAATGTTATAATAGTCGTACTGATCTCACATTGTAATCGTTATAATGATTTTGTCTTGCAGTTTCTACAGTTATTTTTTTTAAATATGTGTTGTATATTATATGATTTTAATATACAGTCGACTCTCGATAATTTGAAACTCAAGGGGCCAGAAAAAAATTTCCAAGTACCAACAGGTCAAAATAACAGGAGTTTAAATAACCAAGAGGGAGGGAGGAATAAAATCAAGTAAACAAGAGTTTGTTAAAAATTCGTGATTTATTATTTTAAACATTTGTACAATTATTCACAAATGTTTCTTTTTGAAAAGAAGTCCGTAATTTTCTGTTGAGTGAGTGACTTCAGTCTATCATTGTCCAATGAATTTTCGAAAGTGGTGAGAGCTGCGAAGAAATCGTCACTTGTGTTGTTTCTGAGGGCGTAGAAGCGTAGGGTAGTAAGAGATCTCCTAGCCTCGTTCAATGTCCAGAGGTGCCAAATTCAATTGTTCGGCATCGGTTAGGGCACCGTGGACACAAATGTCATTGTCAACATCAGCATAATCCTCAAATGTTAACTCACCATTGAAGTAGAAGTGCTTATTCATCACTTCCGATGATGCGATCCTTGTTCTTTAAAATCATGTCAATGGTAAAATGCTAAACTGTTTCGCGATATCTTTTTTTAATTGTCCATCCTCCATAGCTTGTATTACATGCTTTTTTCACTTATGGAAGGACACTTGTGCTTTCTTGAATTCATTTTAATATCCCAAAACACATTAACATTTCAGAACAGAAAAAGATAGAACAGAGAAAGACTCACTTTAACGTTTGAAGGTAGACTGTGAACTGCAAACTCACTCATTTATGTAAACAATCGGAGGGTCTGTGCATGTATGTAAACAAAGGACAGTCCTGTGCATGATAAACGCTTCAAATTTTAGAGAGTAGAGTAGCTCGGACTTTAGATTATTTCATGTTGACGTGCAAGATACTATTCCTTCAACTTCAAATTACCGAGGGGACCAATTAATTCTGATCTTTTTCAATTTATCGAGAGATTCAAATTTGCGAGTGTCAAATTATCGAGAGTCGACTCTATTGGTTTTCTCAACTTTAACCATATGAAATATATTGATGTGATGAATCTTGTGGGCCATGGGTTGGTCACTCCTGACAGACAGTAAAACCTGCTTGTGTAAATTGCTGGATGTGGTGGATCGAGATATCAGTGACATCGGTCTGTGGGCCTCCCAAGTTGTGGCTCTGCCATCTTTATATATTTTGGCCTAAGTAAACCCCAAGTAATAGAAAAACAGATGGATGTCTCCATAATGTATGGAATTGAGATATTATTTTAAAGAGCAAATTTATATCAAATAGTATATATCATATCAGCCACTGTGAATAGACCATTCTGACCCAGCTAAGAGTTAGTTACATACTCTCATCTTCAGCACAATATGACACATGTGCAATTAATAATATTCTTACTTTTTAGGAATGCTCTTATATTTTATTAGAGCTTACTTTTTTTTTCTTTCAAAAATTGTTGAATTTGACTTACTAAATACTTACTTATCATGATTATCCATTTAAATTTATTGATTTAAGTGGATGTTAATATTAATATTAATGGACTCCTCCATTATTTCTAATTCTTTAAACATTTTTAATAGGGGTCGTCTTCAGGCCATCAGGTTCGAATGCCCAGCCTCAAGTCCTTTTACCTTCAAGCTACCCAATGACTACTAATCCGTTATACCAGGTAATTTTTTCACTACATTTCAGTCGTTTGCTAAGTTATATTTTATCAATAATTATGCCTGTAATTATTTTAATTATGCCCTTAATTATTACAAGGGCTGTTTACTTATTAGGATTACATTTGTAAAAAAAAAAAAAAAAAAATGGTAATGTTCCAATATTTTCAAAAGTTAATAGAAAATGCATATTTGTCATTAGTTTAGTTTTAAGGTGTTAGATTTAAGTTCTCTAGTCAGTTCTCTGTTGTGGTGTTAAAGTAGATCTGTTGTATTAAGTGTTTATTCATTTGGTTTCTTTTTAATTTAAAAATTAATTAGGCAATAAACTTGTAAGAATAACTTGAAACATAACATTGAGGTGTGCATTTGTATCTTGGTCAGTTAGGTTGTCTTTAGTTCTTATTAACTTTTATCAGTTCTCTGTCATAATGGTACGCATTTATTTTTAAATAAACAACCCAATACTTGTAAAAGAGGATATATATTTCTTTTATTTAGAAAAATTTCATTATTCTCTCAAACTTATACTGATGTTAAATCTAAAGCCATTGATAGTTATTTTCTTAGGCTTTTATTTCTTTTTTTTATACATTAATTAATGGATAAAACTTCCTTCATTAATAGAACTTATTTAAATGAAAAACTAAAGATGCAATATTCAAGTTTTGTCTCAAAACATAACATTTTACCCTTCTCCAATTCATCTCTCCCCTTTTCAAAAACGTCTTTGAGTTAAAAAAAAATGTTCTTACTTGTTTCACTTTCACCTGATAGTAAAGAAATACCACCACGGTGTAAATATTGGAATAGTCCACCTTTTTTAGCAGTGTCTGTTCTACAACGGTAAATCGAACAATGTAGTTTACTGCAAAACATCTGAAAAGTGAGGGAATAACTCTCCTTTAACTCTAAAGGATAAATCTACTAAAGCAATTATAGAACACAACCCATTATATTTTTTGTGTTATATTATTTTTGTCTTGTTTTTACTTACTTATTTTTTATTTTTTAAATTGTAGTCGTGTTGTTTAATAGATCAGTTCTAATAACCTAGATGTTTTGCAGCTTAAAACACAATCAACCAACACTCATTACATAATTTATATAAAATGTTTAATGTGATATACTTCTGTTGTTTATTTTAAAATTAGTATCACTCCTAAGAGGAAATAAACTGACAGAAGTTATTAAGCATAAATAATAAATAAGTTTAGCAAAAATGATTATTGTTGGAGAATTTAAAAATATTTGGTTTTCAATCTATGGATATTAACATATTATGTTTAATACTAATTCTAACAGAAAATTTCTATAAGAACTAATATTCATTTTTTATATTTTACCTACCTGTACCCCTATGACCCTTGAAAGTTTTTGGGTTCAATACATTATAATGAGCTGTTGAGTTTTTAAGCCAACAGTTGTGATTTAGCAAGAATCACAGGCTATTGCCAGATTTACCCCCTAACATAATTAAGGGTACCCACTTAGTAGGGGATGGGTGAGCCCCATGAACGTGCTGATTATATTTATATTTTTCTGTCCACCATTGATGCTACCATTACAATCTTAAATAAACTGACATTGATAACACATAGGTCCTCGCTCCTGTTGATGGGCATTTATGTTATAGCATAAAAAAATTTTTTGGGTGGGTTTCATGGCTTAAATTGCAGTTACAAAAAAGTACAATACTGACATTATGAATTTTGAAGTTGAAAATTCTATTCATTGGGATTGTTAACATTTTTACTGCTTTACTTAAATCTTTGATGCACGGTCATAAGTGCTTAAGTCAAAAAAATTCAATAATACAGAATCAGGAATGATCAGACAAGAAATAAATGTATGCTTCAAATAGAATTACTACTATATTGTTTGTAAATTACTACTATATTTACACAAAAAACTTCAGTTGTTTCTTCTGGTTTAGACCGTGTCGGTGAATTATCTGCCAACGTTTCGCCAGACATGCTGCTGACTTCCTCAAGGCTTAATTGAGACTGAAGACTTCCAGCTAACCCGCGGCGTTATATAGTAGCCACTCGGGTCCACTCGTGATTCATCGGTTCCTTCCGTTAGTCGATCGGGTTTTTTCGTGTCCGGGGTCGGAGTCTGCTCTTCCATGCCTGTGATTGGCTGGTTTCTGATTGTTTGGGCTCTGATTGGCTGGACTTCGGCTTGATTGTCGCTGCTAGGTTGATTTCTTGTTCTTGTTGATTGTCTTTCTTCTGTTCTATGTTAGGGAGCCATAGTTTACTTAATTTGTACCCGTCCTCCCTGTTGAAGCTTTCCGGGTGTTTAACTATTTCTATTGCTTCCAGTATCTTCCTTTCTGTGGCCTTGCTACATTTCTTAACTACTCTGATTTTATCAAATTATATGGCGTGGTTAGTAGTAGTGAAATGTTCTGCCAAAGCCGATGTTTTGCTGTCCATTTTCTTCACACTTTTAATGTGTTCTGTCAGCCTAGTGGATATCAGCCTTCCCGTTTCCCCAATGTATTCCTTACCACAGGAGCATGGAAATGCTGTTGTATATCCCAGGTGTCCTGAGTCCTAAGTTGTCTTTTGGATTCGGCAAAACCTGACCTATCTTCCTGTCTGTGGTGTATATCGTTCCTATATTAAACTTCTTCAGTACTTTAGCTATTTTCTCTGTTGTGCCTTTGACATTGGCAGAAAATTCACCGACACAGTTTAAAACAGAAGAAACAACTGAAGTTTATTGTATAAATAGTGGCCGTGGAAATTTGAAAGAGTACTACTATATTGTTTTATAAAAATAAAATTACAAATAATATCAATAATTAGATTTTACATAATGTTTTGAACTTTGCTGTTGCTCTCCTGAAAAATTCAAAATTTTGACTTAAGCCCTTATGACTGCGCATCAAAGAAGTGTGATGATATCTGTTGACTTATGCTTGTTTCGCCCACTTAAGAGGTGTACAGACAACCCAACAAATCCATTTCATTTGATATAATAAAAATGTTACTATGAAATTAAAAAACTCAAAAGAAACCTTTTTTACAAAAAATAAACTTCACAATTATTAACAATAACAATCACACATAACATTTATAACCAATAGAAATATGATATGATGAAAAAATAACAGTGCAGGTTATGCTAGCAATGTCAGTTAAATGAAAAATCCACAAGGACCCTTTTGTTATGGAAGGTTGAGATGTTTTGAAATATCCACCAGAATTCAATATGTGTACTGAAATATTTAAAGTTGTTTGCTGCTGTATGTTATGTGTATATCTTGACTATACTAGTGAATATTGAGTTGTAAATAGCTGTGTTCCTTCATTTTCAACTAAGATTATCTTGATTTTTTTTGTGTGTGATACTTTATATTTATAAAAATAAGGCCAAGTTTTAGGATATTTAACGCACATAAATGTTTTAAGTTAGCCATACTATTAGTTTACTGAATATTCATTAATTAAATTATTATATATCAATGTTATTTATTTCTTATAATACTAATGATTGTATAGAATATATTTCTATTATGAATTACATTTGTTTGCTGTTCTGTCGATGTCATAAAAGTGTTTATATTTACATCAATCTCTGTGAAGTCTACTTGTGCGATTATGTAAAAAGTGAGTCATCAAATACATCTTTCTTTATGTTGAAAGAAATTTGTGGAAATAAGATACATCTTATTTTGATATATTTTTTTTTTATGTTGATACTGTTTTATTTATTTTGGAAACATGATCCAGAAATGTGGTGTCTACCTTTACTGTCGTGTATATTAGAAATATCTAAGTAGTTTGAAAAAAAAAACAGCACCTGCAGTGACCTGGAATGACAAATAAATTGAAACAAACATTAATAACGCTCTGATCTACCTATCTTTGTTTTATTATTGTGCTGTTATTAATTTGAGAAGATGCGATATTCATCACCTGTTATCAAGGAAACAAAGTGAAAAAACAATCAAAAAAGCTAAACCCATGATTTGGGGTGCTATTTCGTGAATTAAATGTTTTCCATAAACATAGTGGTGTGTGAAACTATGCCTTTAGTTGACATAGAGTGTTTTACTTGTTTTTTTTCCTTCTACTAATAGTGTTTTATATTAGTATTTTCTAATTTATAATAGAAATTAAAAAATTCTTAAAATTAGAATAAAAAATTCTTAAAGAAAGAAATTGTTTGTATATTAGTAGTGTATGTTCTATAGGGAAAAATTAACCTAAATTATAATTTATGTAAATGGCCATCTATAAAAGCATTGTTATTGAACATTTAACCCATTCATCTGAAGATAGAGGAATTTTATTAATCAATTCCTTTCCGTTATTAAATAATTAATTAGAGTACAATCTAGTAGTAGTTCTGTCAAGGGAAACAATAAAATGAAGTAATTTCTTTTTTTTGTGATTACAGTTAGACATTTTTCATAATAGCATTTTCTTTTATGCGAAATTATTAATTTAGTTACTTTAATATTTAACAGTGCTTTTATGAACATAAAAAAATTGTTATGCCATACTTGAAAATTAGTTTCTTATTAATTCTCCTTTACCTGAAATAAATTTAACATTTAATTTCACAATTACAGTGAGCCTTAATGTATTGGATTTTTCAATGCATCTAGCAAAAGTCTAGAAATGTATTTCTAGTACAGTGGAATCCCGATATTTCGTATCCCGATTATTCGTATTTCCGGCTAATTCGTACAAATTTGTCGGTCCCCAGAGAAAATCCTGATAAATGGTATAAAATCAATGCATTTCAGACCCCTCGGTAATTCGTATTATTTTTATGCTCGAGGTCACTTACAACGTCATATAATTCGTATTTTCAGCTTTAAAATCTCGTTACTTAGTACTGTTTTCGAAAGAGAGGGAGAGAACAGTGAAGCAGATATGCCAGGGAGCAGAATGAGAATAAATGCTTTCTAGGAAATCACTCAATTTGTATTGTTTTTATACACAAGTATGTTTGTATTGTTTAAAGGCACAGTAGATTCTATTGTTTTTTAGGGGAGAGCGAGTGAGAGAGACAAGTTTTCTAAGAAATCTCTTAAGTAATTCGTACTGTTTTCACTCAAAGGAAATTAGGGGAGTAGAGAGGGGAAGTTCTAGGAATTTTATTAAGCTTTTCTTAAAATCACACTTTTATTTACAATTCAGTCTCGTTTTTGTTACCGTTGTGACACGTAATCATGCCTCCAAAATTCGTTAGCCTATCTATTTAAGAGAAATAACAAATCATAAACACCGTGACCATTGGCTGTAAGCTAATTGACGTATCCACGCATTTCATCGTCCCTGGTTCCACAATCACATCAATTTTGAAGAACAAGGACAAAATCACTTCCCAGACTTGTAGAGAACTTAAAAAAGTGGTTCGTACAAGCAAGGAATTCAAATGTACCAGTTGGAGGTAATATTTGAAGGGAAAAAGCCCGATCTTTCGCAGAAAAATGGGAATTGAAGACTTTCGTGCAAGTGATGGATGGTTCGATAGATTAAAAAAATTGCATTAATACGTTTTTTAATTTTTTTTATTTTGTACTCCCGATAATTGGCATTCCCGATAATTCGTACCAAATCTTCAGTCCCTTGACCATACGAATTATCGGGATTCTACCGTATTATTAGATCAGTTAATCTAAATATTAATAGTACCAATAAGCTTTATGGTTCTGTTTTGTCAATGTCTGTGTATATGTTTTAATGAATATATGAAATATATGTATTTATCGATCCTTATTAAATGATGAACGACCCATTTCAGGTTGTTTTGACTACATACAAACTTAAGAAGCATTGTTTGAGCTATTATATTTGATGTTTTTAGCAGTTAGCTAAGGGTGGGGTTTTAAACCCTACACACCTTTTAAATTTTATTATGAAATAATAATCATTAAAATCATTTAGAAGAATAAATAATTTTTTCAGATCTAAATGGACTTACACCACTTCCAAATATAATAGCTCATTTTATAATTTATTTAAAACATATTTAATAATTGGATTAATAATCATATTATATATAAAACATATCATCAATTGTTATAAATCTTTAAAAGTTAACAACTCAATGCACATAAATTACTATTGAGTATTTATATTTATTTAACTATTAATATGATAATTTATTTTAACAAGATGTCTGTTGATTAAAAAAAATTCACAAAGTTTCTCTGTTGACATTAAGAAACTGTAAAAGAAAGCCTTCAGCATTGAATATGTGTATTTTCTTCATAACTAGCATTCAATATTGTAGGAAAATGGTTGTGTCATAATTCCAATTCTTATAAGATGGGTAAACTGGTTTGTACTTGTGTTTTCTATTTTAGCATCTCTTATCCCAAAAAACGTATTTTTTAAAGTAAAAACTGGCTTAATTAATTTTTTTCATAATGAATTACTTAAATGTTATCATGGCAATCTTTGGCTTCTTATTTTGTCAATTTTACATTATTTTATTTTCTATTTAAAACTACTGATAAAAAATGAAAATTGAGAATTATTTCTTCAATATTAAATAAGGCATTTTATAATTTATTAATTATTATCAGTAAATTTTATGTTCTGGCATATATTCTTATAAACATGTTAATTTATGTGCTAGTTAATATTGGGTTGTAACATATGAAATGTCAGTGAAGGTGTAAATTTAAATTATTAAACAATACTTTTATTAATCAAAATAGGATCCTTCACTTTCAACACACTTCTCCCAACGTGAAACAAGTATTTCTATCCCCGCTCTGTAGAAATTAGGTGTCAAGGAAAAAGCGAAGTCTTGGAAGGCCGATCCGATACCAGGGCATTTTCGTTGTCAAATTTTTTAATTCTTAAAAAATTATCCAAACCATGGAAAAAGTCAAAATCAGTTGGAGAAAGGTCCGAAGAGTATGGTGAGTAAGGAAGGTGCTCCTCATTTCTGTTTCGCAACAGAAGTGAGGAGCACGTTTCCAATCAGGTGAGCTGCTGGGCCTCGGTTAATTTAAGTGGTACCCATATTTCCAGCTTTTTTGTCTAGCCAAGCTCCTTAAGGTGCCTGGAAAGAGTCATGGCACTTGCTCCAAGTTGTGAACCTAATTCATGAGTGGTTTGGGTAGGGCCCGCTTCGGCTAGCTCTTTCAACTGTTAGTTGTCCAACTTAGTCTTCGCCCTACCACGTTCTTTGTTGGTAAGGTCATAATCCCCAGACCAAAATTTTTCAAACCAACGGAAGATTGTTCTTTGGCTCACTGTCCCTTAACTGTGAACAACATTACTGTTTCGGAAAGCCTCTGTGACGCAATGGCCAAGTTTAAATTCGTAGAGAAAAATTATACAAATTTCTGCAGAAGACATAATTTTATTCTTATTTATTTTTAAAAGTTGCTTCAGTTTCAAAAGGAAAAGTAAGACAGATTATGAAAAAGGATTAAATGATCTTTCAAATGGTATACATAACATAATTGTTTGTGTTCAAATAATCTAATTCCCAATGAAAAGAAAACTGTGAATAAACGAAACTGACATTTCATCCGTTATGACCCAATACAAGTAATTTATTCTATATATTATGTCTATTTACTCTGTATTCTGATTATTGCTTGATTTTTTATATAATAGTGTTTTCTCAGTTTTTATGATAAGGTTATAAGATTTATTTCTTTGTGCTTACTTTAACTTTTATAATATTAGTTACCATATCCCGGTTAAGTTTTGCGAAGTGGTCGTGTATTGTATGTTGGTGTAGGTTGACAATGCATCTGGTTTGCCCCTCCCACTGCCTATTGCTCTTGTATCAAATGCAGGCTCCTACTCGCAGGTACCAAAAACACTGAACATTCTATGTCATTTATTGTTTACATTTCTGCACTCAATCTCACCTCCTAAACACATTAATGCATGCAGTTTTTATATTTTTAATAATTACTGTTTATTTATGTATTGTTGTGTCCCTTTGATGATATTCCTAATTATTGGTGTCAAATTTGTTTTGTATGTGCTGATTGCATCTAAAAATTATATTTACCGGAGGATTTTAATGCAACTAAAGAGTTGTTATTGAAATAAATAGAAGTTTACTTAAGGAAAGTGCTTTTTACAATATTTGGGATGTAATTTATATCGGGGGTATATGCAAATTTTTTTCGTACAACATTTATACCGTATCGAAGGGTATATTTATACGTTCGTAGTATGAGAGAACTCAAGATGGGATGTTCATCGTGTAAATTTTTATGATCTGAAATCTGAGAAGCCTTTAAAAATAGACGAAAACCTGATATAATCAATAATATAGCTCTAAATTTATTTAGAGTTATCATGTTTTTATTTTATAAGATTATTTGTTATTTTTTAATTAAAGTTTATTTCTTATTTAAAAGTAAACCATTTATTTATCAATCAGTTCTTTGGTTTTATCGATTCGGTATACCTAATGTTTTGATTTCTATTAATCTTCAGAAGCATCTGTATGTTTATTTTTATTGGCACTAAAACTAGACACGCACTATTAATGTTTTTAAAATCTCTTCTGCCTTGCAGTGTAGAGATGTGTGTTGTCTAGGAAATGTTGTAATTGCAAAAATTTATTTGATTTTCAGATTTAGTTGGATGTATATTGATAAGTCTCGATGTGACATATGCATGTACATTTGTTCGTTTCTCTCTTAATTTAAAAATGGTTTACAGCAGAGGGTTAATATTTCTTATTTGGGATTGGTATGACATATAGTATAGCGGGAACTGTGAACATCCTTCTTTGATTACTACTTGTTTTAGGAAAATGGTACTTTAATTGAAGAACATTTCAAAATTAAATTTTAAATAAAATTGATAAACCATAAGCTTAATTTTACTTGAAACTCTCAAACTAATTTTTTTTCTCATATTTTTAAAGAAAAATATAAAATCATATTTAGTCTTATTTAGTATAAATAACCACTGGAATTTTTGTTAACTCCCTAAATGAATTTTTTAGAGGCTTTCTTTTTATCCACAGCACTAATACTATATTGCTAGTACATACATTATTAAAAATTGGTTGTTTTAAAATACTTATTTCTAATTTTTATAATTGTTTTGAAATATTTTACTGTAAAAATTGCTGTTGGTTTGGAAATTCGTAACGTTTCATCAGCAAGGATTAATACAAGCATTTTGGCTTTGATGTTAACTAATTATTCTTTTTATGCATGATAGCTGTTCAATATAGAATGGTGCTCCAGTTCAAAAGCTTTTTATATTTATGAAATAAATATATTGATATTTACGTGATGTGGTTTGCATTATTTTTGTTGTTTTCTTTACAAATATAATATATATATATTAGTTAAGTTATTTGTGTTTTTAATTATTTGTTATTGTTATCATGTTATTTTTTTTCTCCCCTGTACTATACTAAAACAAATTGAAGTATTAATTAGTTTTACTTAACATACTCATTATTTGTATGTAGATAAATTGATTTTGAATTTCCAAGTTTATTGTTTATTTTTATGAATGTTATTGTATTTTTTTCATCTCTATAGTTCTGACGAAAACAGTATATAGTATATACTGTATAGTATTATTCTAGCTTTAACTTTAATTTTTTTTTATTTGAAAACATAACATGAATGTTTACATCATTATTTTATTTATTACATTATTCCAATTAGCTATTCATACATTAAATAAAAGAGGATAAAGGGTTTGCACAGTGCGGGCTAGCGTGCAATTAACAGAGGAAAGTAGCTAGTTCATCATTATTGTGTGAATCATTATCGGTGTTATTTTAACAGCAGATTAGGTACTTCTTACTTTGACATATTTAGTTTTTACTGCTAATTTAGCCTCCTCCATTAAATTACCTAACACTTTGTTGCATGCTATTTATGCTGAAGCAATGCTGGTCTGGTGCACTCATCTCCTCTCTTTAAAACTATTATTCAGTAAATCGGTCCATACATATAGTGTCAAAATGTCAATAGTGTAGTCCGCATTTAAAAAGTAAAATTTATAGAATTGTTTAAAGAACGTGAAAATTGTGAAGCATTGATTTTAAACATATTACAAATCAATGTAAAAAAGTTGAGTAGTGTAACTAAATAAAATAAATTGCATTGCTTGAGCTTAATCTCTTGAGCTTTTCTGGGATTCTCTTGCTTGATTCAGACCTCTTTATAAGATTTTTGTTTTCTCTAACCAGATCTTTTGTCCTGAATAAAGAAACATCTTTTATTTATTATTTAACCAATCACTAATTTTTTTTCTTATATTCAAAAATATTTTTAATTCTGCTCGCTATATTCTAGCTACAAATCTTATCTCTGTAGCCCCGGTGAATAAGTGGTCTAGGCGAATTTTGTCCATAGTGAATTAATTGCATTCAGGGGACCAGAATCATCACAGTTTTTGCTTTTAATGGAGTTGTAATATCAGCAATACCTTGGACAAAACTCGACTTGACCACTTATTGATCAGAGCTGAATCATTTGTGCGGTTCACCATTTTCTGTTCTACCAGCTCAGTTTTTCAACAGCCGGCAGTAAAAATGTCATATAAATAGCCTAATGATGCAAGAATTGAATTATCAGAAAAGCTACTTGCACTGTGTAAACCCGCTTCAACTTTTACAATCCTTGGTTGGACTATTAAATAATACTTATTCTAAGAACCACTTATTCACAGAAATTTTTTATCCAAGTTGCATAATTTAAATACCCGTTCCTCTTAATGCTAACGTTTCCTGTGATACAATAATATAAGTAAACATCCTCAGCCTTTATTTCTTTAAATCAACCTTCAATTCATCATAGTAGTTTTATCTCCATTCATCAATTCATCGTTTATCACAACTACGTAAAGCTTAAAAATCATCTAATTTAATTTTTGTATCATTATTTTTAAATTGTTTGGTATTGCAATGACTTGGCATCATGCACTGCTTTTTTGTCTATACTTGGTTAGTCATTAAGTATCCATGTGCAGCCTAATTTCGGATGGTATTAAGACTGTTGCACGGAACATTGCTGGATAAGATGAGAATGTATGTTGTTCATTCTTATTGTCTCATGGTGAAAATTGGTAATTATTTTATTTATTAATATGGACATCATTAAAGGAAAAAAAACCCAATATTTTATGCAAAGAACCAAACCTTAAGTTGCAATATAAAGTCATTAAAGTTAAAAATCATAACTGTTCTGTTGTAAGCTTTATAACCTATTTCCACTATCCATTTGATCAGGACAAGATAAACTCTTTTATGGCTGGCCAACATATTTATTCATCTGCATCAGATCCCCCACTAAAGTCCCTCCTCAGAGATCCTTTCAATCTTGGCAATTTTTATGTCCTTAATATTTCCCCCGCTGAAAATCTCTCTTGTTTTTGAGTCTAGAACTGATAATTGTGGTACGGACAGTACAAACTGCGTGAAATCTCATTTATGTTTTTACCTATTGATATTATATAGAAGTAAAATATATTTTTTTCTTTACTGACAGTTGCTAGTGTTGTCATTAGATTTATTTACTTATTAAAACTAAAGGTTTGACCCGCTTTGCTTGTGAATATATAAAAGTTTGACTTTTACTTCTTTGTTTGCTGTTGTAAATTACAATTTATTAGTCTTTCCTAATGATACATTGTGATATTTATAGTTAATATCTTCCTACATTGTCATTCAGTATTTAATTTGTACTTTCTAATTTGCCTTATCACTAGAAATGGGCTGTTTCATGGTTCTTAAGCTTTTTTATTTTAAATTTTTTTTCTTATGAATAATGAATTTTAGCGAGCAGATTACCCGTAGTACGATGGCTGCAATTCATGGCCTTTTAAATTAGTAACCAATTTAGGTTTTATGATTAAACCATCCCTTAAGCTCCCTGTCTAATTAAAAATGTTATTGCATTTTTTTATTTTTAGAGTAAAGTGAACAAAGGAAAGAAAAATGCAGCTAAACATTCCCTCAATCTAACCACTGTATATTGCTTACATCTTTCCTTTTAATCCGATAGTTCTGTGTTTTAGGACCACCATGAATTCTTAATTGTTAAAAATTTATGAAAGTTCCAGATTTATCATTAAAAAATCTTAAAATGATAATTTTTTCTGATTACTTAGCTGCATTCGGTGACTATCAGTACAATCACAAAAAAAAAAAAAATATATATATACATCAAGAGCATAAAAAGTAATGATAACTATCTTAATGAAATAACAAAACTTTTTCTGAAATCATAAATTTCTATTATTATATTTTCCAAATTAACTGATTCTTGTTAATCAGTTTTAGAATAAATAAAAAAAACTACATAAAATCTTTCAACGGTAAATCTTTATATTTTATAGTTGTGCTGGTGATTCGTTCTAACAAAAGAATGCTCAAATAATAATTGATTAAAATCTTACTATGGTAACAGTAGATTCTGAAATTATTTTCACTCAAAAAAGTTACTAAAAACAAATGTATGTAGATTTATTGGCGCAGTGTCGATTTAGCTTTGCTTAGCACTAACCTCTAAGCAAGTATAAGAGCATGTATGCCTTGTTATGGAGTGCCTCTTGAGAAATCATGTTTTGTTTATTAATACATTTATTAATTTTATTAAAAACAATTTAACTCGTGCTGAATTTTATCCTAGATTGTTATATATTCCTAATTTAGAGATTTTTAATGTTTAAAATGTACAATTTTCTTCTTTTTTTCTGTTCGTTAGCATATGCTGTTATAATAGAAAACATTTTGCAGTACACTTTGGGTTTTTAGCATTGCTATCTGCTATCTTTATAATTTCAAAAAAATTATAAATCTCAAAACAATAGTAAGCTTATAATTTTTTTTATAGTTTTAAATAATTGTTAATTGTTTGCTATTTTTCGTTTAGAACTCAGCTGCAGTTGCTGCTGCTGGTGCTACCGCCAAGCTCCTACAGCAGCCATCCATTTCTATAACTCCTCTGCCAAGGCAACAAGGTGCAAACACAGCAACTTCCGCTCTGGCAAAACCTGGGCGTCCACCCGGGTCTGTTAAAACAACATTTGTCATCTGTGAAATATGCGATGGTTACATTAAGGTAATAGATATTTTATGAACTAAGAACCTGTTTAGGTTTTTTTATTTTTAAGGTGTTATACTAATATAATTAATCGTTTAGTTGTTATTGCTTAGGTATTATTAATTGTATTATTTAATTTTATGGTTCTGTAATCAATGTAAGTCCTATTTTATTTATTTATTTTATTATGTTATTTTTGGGCTGCTGTTCATTAAAATTTCAAGCTCTTGGCTTTTCATTACAAAAAATAATTTATTTTATTTTATTTTTTTATTAATTGTTATATTGGTAGAGCACCACGCGGAAGCGTGGAAGACCCGGGTTCGAATTCCGGCCCTGAACATATCTTTTTTCTTCAAAATAAAAATACATAAAATAATGTTTTTTTTTGTTTGTATTTTAACTATTAAAATCAATTTGATGGCAATTAATGCAATCCTTTGTTAAAAACCAATATCAGCATCAAAAAACACTGTAATAATTATCTTATTAAACTTATTTAGATGAATTTAAAGTTGTTTTAAAAATGTTTAGTTTATCATGGATTTTAAAAATTAAAGCTTGCCAAAATTAAATTAAATAAAATGATAAACCATTAAAATATTTAGAATTTATTAATGAAGGTATTAGAGAAAACTGTCACAGTCCATCAAAATTTAACTTTATATTTTATTTTTATATGCATATTTTTACTTTCATGCTACAAATCCAAGAAAGTAAAATAATGTGTTATTTCATTAATACATTTATTGTATGTTTTATTTATCTTCATGTCAGAAATATTTTTGTTTCATTTTTAGTTATTAATTTATTTTATTAACTGTATTAATATCTGTATAGGACTTAGAACAACTCCGCAATCATATGCAGTGGATACATAAAGTGAAAATCCATCCAAAGATGATCTACAATAGGCCGCCTCTCAATTGCCAAAAATGCCAGTTCAGGTTCTTCACAGATCAAGGTTTGGAAAGGCATTTACTTGGTTCACATGGTCTTGTAACATCAAGTATGCAAGAAGCTGCTAACAAAGGCAGGGATGGTGGTCGATGTCCAGTTTGCGGTCGGGTTAGTAAAATATCGTTAATCGGTTTTGTTCTTTTATTTTTAGTTGTCTATGGCACACATTGAAAACTTGTTATTCAAATTCTTAAATCTTTGTATTTCTGATTCGTATTGTGATATTTATGAAGCTAATCTGCCAACATTGTTATTTAGCCTTTTAATATGCATTTCCTAGTTTGCCTTTAGCCTTATCACTCGGAATGGGCTGTTTCATTGTTCTTGAACTACTAGTTTTCTTTAAATTTATTTTTTTATGAAATTTTAAATAAGCAGGTTTAGTCTACAGATTATCCACTAAGGCGCAATTCATGGCTTTTAAAATAGTAGCCAATTTGGACACCACCATTAAAACTTTTCTTAAGGCTCCCCGTGTAATTAAAAATGTTGAAGCAAGTTTTTATTTCTAGATAAAAGCAAATAACGGTATAAAAAAGTTAAACTCCTATAAGTCCATTATATTTTTTATATAAATTACCAAATAAAAATATACAAACAGTTTCCTAAGTATATCGCTTTTTTAATATTAAGTTATTGTGATTTTTAACAATATTATTTTATTATTATGATTACAGGTATACCAGTGGAAACTCCTGAATCACGTCGCAAGAGATCATTCAATGTCACTGAAACCTGCACACTTGTCCTACAAATGTACCGTCTGCACAGCAACGTTCGGGATGTATAAACAATTCGAAAATCACGTTTATTCAGCCCACTCCGTGGTCGCTAAGAGGGTAATGGAGAAGAAGTCTGCAGGACAACAGCCATCAACTTCCTCGTCTTCTCCCTCGTCTACCTCCCAGGTAAGTGGCTTGTAATGTTTGTTTTTTTGTTTTTTTTAATATTTGACTTTATTATTTCATATTTGAATATTTTATTATTATTTCATTAGTTTTATATTCCTTATTTTAATAAATGTTATGTATTTCTCAAGCCAAACTCATGATTTTTTCTACACATAACATTATATTTATACATATTGAAACAAATTTGTTTAGAATTCATTTAAGTGAACTTAGTGTAAATATTAAATTGTGAAGGATTATGCTGCCATTGTAATTACACTTATTATTAGTGGTGGTGTAAATATTTAATAAAATGTTACATATTTTAGTTAACTTTGTATTAAATTAATAAATTAGAAAAAAATATTTTTTAACACGATAAGTTAAAAATTTAAGAAATTTACTTTTAAAGTATTTTTGAATCATTAAACATGAATTACTTTTCATTATTCTATCTTATTCAATGAAGTTTATTCCTATACAACTTATCTTTTATGTGAAAACAATTTTCGTTAGGCTGTTGGTGTTTTATTGTATGGATCGTGTTTCTTATAATAATCATATCATTTGCTAATACATGTACTTAACTTTGCTTCTGGTTATTAATCTTCCTCCTCCCTCCTATGATCATTTGAAGAAAAAAAAGAAATACTCTTGATCACAATTTCTTTTTTCTCTGGAGGCCTCACTAAAAAGACTGTTAAATTGGTTAATCCAATTATCTAAAATGCATTCAAGCAGTTTATATAAATCTGGTGGTATGGAATTATGATTCATAAGATATATTTCTATGTTGGCTTCACTGCCCAAACAATGATCTCAGGGAAAATTAAGATCCTTTGATCAGAATAATATATTAAATAATAATATACTGTGTCAGTAATGACTAAAAAACTTATGCCACTCTTTTCCAAAGGTTGACATGGTTGACTGACCAGGAGTTATTTGGTTAATAAAGATCCTTTTTAATTTCATTTATTATCTGCTGATAATAATTATCAATGTAATTATTAGTTTACAATGTGAGAAATATTTTTCGACTACAAAAATATGGGACCTTTGGAATCCAACCTAAGTTATTGAATGTTCTTGATCATTATTTTTAATGAAGATGTATGCTGAAATCAACAAAGTTCCATAGAAAGTATTTTATGGCAAGTTCTTCCATAATCATCGATATTAAGAGATTTATGAAAATTTTACTATTTGTAATGTCTGAAATCTGATGTGGCTCTAAAAATGAGAATAACAAGCAATATTAATATGCTTAAAATATCTCAGTTTAATAATCAATGATAAGACTATTATTAGGTGTCACAGAATTTTGTTTGTGATATAAATACAAACATATTCAGAAATAGTTGACTGGAAGATCTACTGGAAACGTCGGCACAAATAAAAAATAAGTCTTCAATGGTCAGTTGCACGGTTCACCCAGCCGCCTCCTTCTATTAGCCTTGAAGATGACTTACAAAGTAGTTCGAAACTTCGGCACAAATAAAAAATAAGTCTTCACTCATTTGGTATTTATTTTTACTGCATCCCCCAACTGTTTCTGTTCAATTCTTTCTAATAAAAATCATTTTTCATTTTATTATAAATTGAAAAAATTATTTTCATTTAATTTATTTTGATATGTATAATTATAATCATTCATTTATTATTTCAAAAAACACCAGCAGAAAATTGTAAAATGTTTTATAAACTATAAGAAAAGAAACTATATGCAGAAGCCGGTACAAATGACAAGTAGCGACTGGCAAGCACAATTTGTTGTATGGAATACGAACATGTCGAAATCTGCGAACAGCACTCGGGTTGGTGCGTTAGAATATGCCGACTGCGCGTGAGTGCTGTTTGTTCAAAATCATTAACCGGTTAATACATTATCATAATTAACTTGTTGACACAATTTATATTAGTTAAGTATTTTATTTTCATTTATATTTGATATTCTTATATTTGTAATTAACTTATTGTAGCTTACCATGCTTGGTTAGGATTTTTTAAAGTATATATGTGTTTAATTTTTAGTACCAAATTTAATGTTTACTTATTTCAATTTTATCAAAAGGTTCTTTTTCCCGTAATTATCAGTGTTTCTATGTTAAATGTATAGATTAATTATTGGTTGTGCTATCTAGTTTGCATGTGGTTGTTTTTTTTTTTATTATTGATTTCAATTTTATTATTCAACCCTTAAAGTATTAAATATTTGTATTTGATCCTTTCTACCTGTTCCATAAATAGTGTTGTTATAAAGTTTGTGGAAATATGTAACATTTTAACAAATAAAGTCAGAAATTATATTTCCACCATCCATAAGCTTTTATTGTTGTTTTGGCTTTGGAAATACTAATATTTGTACCCATTGGTGTTGTTAGTTTACAATTAAGAATAACATTTCATCCAATTATTCAAACATTCATTTTTTATGTCTATTGTTTTTCTATGTATTTTTGCAGAATGGATTGCTTTTTATGTTATTATTGCATTTATGTGTTTTCCCTGGTCATACTTTTTATGGGAGCCGAGTCGTATGTGATTAATAATACGAATGAGTCTCTTGTTATTATCATTAACATCGAAAACTAATGAGTCATATTTCCAAATGTTTTCGTTCGCCTAAATTTCTGTGGTTATTTTCTTAACTTATTGCCACTCCTAAAAACTGAATGCTTGTTTCAGACAAGAAAATCTTAGTTAATGGAGTTATAATATCAATAACCCGTATCTTCACACGTCCATTGTTCAAGTATTTTGTTCTGTCCGTTTTTATTTTAATTTTAATTTTTTTTAAGTCTCTGAAACACAATTGAGTTTTAATTTTTTTTTTGTTTAGTCTGCACTATCCTTTCTTTTTGATTCATAAAGTCATTACTTTTTTATTAGCAGAGTGACTCATACCAACCTCTGAAACCACTCAAAATAAATGATGAAATCACAATTATACCTCAACCTGCAAGGGCCAAAACGAAACCTCAGCCAGCACCTGCAAAGACTAATAAGGTAATAAAAATATAAAGAAATTTTTAAAATAAAGGAATATTAGAGGTTTTGTAAATATATATACAACAGTTCATAAGAAAGCATTCTCATTATAGTTTAGGTAATTTTTGTTTATTTATTTGCTAACTATAATCTAAAAAATATGGTCAAACAATAAATAGTTGTTATAAATTATTCATCCAAAGCTATAATAAATTTTTGTTTTTTTTGTTAACTTTTGTTATAGTTCCCATTTTGAAAGAATTATGGCCTTCGGTCTCTTTCTTGCTTTGTTTATTTTATTTTATTTTTTTAAATATTTATTTATTTGTAGTGCTCCGTAACATCTAAGTTGTTTTGGGGATTTTCTTTCTTTCTTTTTCTTTTTCTTTTATTCCTTATTTTATTTGTTCACTGTTTTAGATTAACTTTTCTCCAATGTTTAGATTAATATAGTCAATTTCAGAAGTTTTAATTCTTTTATCAAAGTTCTCCATTAAAGTAGTTGTCCAGTATTCAATTATTACGGCATTCACTTCAGTATCTTTCTAGCCGTCTTGTCAAGCCCTTGTATTTTAGAATTTTGTATCAATAAAAATGCCAAGTTATTTATTTTTTCATTATATTGTTTTGAAAATGTTTGGAAATAACGGCTTAATAGTGTAACATTTTCTATAGCATAATTTCAAGAAAACACTGTACATAGAAAGGTTATATGATTAAAAAAAATGTTGCATTCATATGTCAGTGGTGGTTCACTTGGTCAGTACATCAACAGAACACAATGGAAAAAATTTAGAATTTATCACCACTCATTGTTTTTCTTTGAAATCATAATTATACCTCGATCTTCATGTCTTCCAATATTTTTTGGACTACTAAGCACATTTTTGATAACAAAAAATTTTAAGTTTTGTATTAGGTTAGTAAAATGGTTATTAATTGTTCGATAAAAAAAAAATATTTGTTTAATTAATTCAATCTAAAATCACTTGGTTCTAAGCACGTATTATAGTTAATGAACCGAATGAGGTATCACCTATTTTGCATCAGTTGGATATTTCGATGGAGAGTGATGAGTGGTGTTAATGTAAGCTTTCCGTTCTTTGCGTGTAAATTATTACTATACTGATCTACTGGCCTACCATCTTAAAACTGTCAGATTTATATTATTTGGTCATAGTGTGGCAGTTACCTTCATACAACACGGCTACCAAAGCTAACTGCTAGATTACTATTAGTTTTATTTGTAATAATGACTATTTTTCCCCTTATTCAACCCAACTAGTTATTTTGAACTTTTCTTTCTCTTCTTATCACAGGCACATTTTTAGTTGGCATATCACTGACAACTTATAAGAGCTGCATTAATGTAAGGAAGGGATCATGCTTTCTTTATTACTAATATAAACTCTTGCTTTTATTGTTTTTATGTTGTTTTTTTTCAATTAACATTTTTATAAAGTAGAACCATGAATAATTGGGTATTAAGATGCTTTGGCATAGTAGTAACCATAACCAACATCTAAGTCTATTTTTAAACCAACTTTAATCTGCATAAATCAGTCAAGTAAATTATTCAAAAGATTATGTTTCTTTCATTATTACACTTAATATTATGTTTGAAAATGGAATAACGCAAGAATTTTAAGACAGTTGTGAAAAACTGATTATTTCTGCTACCAAATTTTACTAATTATAATAATTATTAATTATCTAATTTTTCTTCATTTCTAGTGTTTTGTCTTTTAGTGGAATATTCAGATCCTTGGAAAGATCCCCAGACTGGTTGGTTGGTTGTTTTTAAGTTGAACCTTAAAACCTGTTGGTCATAAATGCCTTGCATTATTTTATGTAGTGTAGTGGCTGAATTATTTCTTAGCCCACTGTTGTGCAAAGTGATTGGCTGAGTTCAGGCAAAAACCACGAGAGTTTTTCCCAAATTAAGGGTACCCATTTTTTTAAGTAATGGGGCTTGGTTCAGTATCACAAAGGTTATGAAAATTATTTCATTTTAATTGAAACAAATTGGTTCTTGGAAGATTAGATGAAAAGTCTTTTCATTCATTAATTTTCATTAATTGCTCTCTTAATAATTGAAGTTTGTGTCCATAGTTAGTTCCTCATATAGTTAGTGGTCTGTTAAATATTGAATTATCTTCTTTTTTTTTTTATTTAGTTAGAATCAGTGCTCTAAATTTCTGTTTTTATCTTGTATGATCATTTTTTATTGTTGCTTGGTCAATTTTTTTAAATGTTAAAATCAGTTTTCCATATTTTTAGAAATTGGTTTCTAGTTATCACTCTTATGAAAAATGTATTTTTCTAATAGTTTAAAAAAAATTAAAGAATGGAATTGGAAATGGGTAAAGAAACATATATGTATAATGAAAAAGCAACATATGTACTTCAAGAAATAAACTTTCCTGAGAGTGTTATGTGTTAGATGATAAACATTTAACTTAAACGAATAAGCATTGTTCTCCTAAAAATCATCAGATCTAGGTATAGCACCATTGAACTGTAGCATGATTGCATGTCACTCAGAACACATCTAATTGTAAGTTATTTCAAGTAGTTTTAGGAATTGTACCTTCAGGAATATATTGTGTTGACTCATTATTGATTGTTCACACCCTTGGTAAAGGCCATTTATTTAATTATGGTATCATGGGGTTGTAGCACACTAGATTTTATAAGTTTGAATCTAGATTTTCCTAGAAGATAGATTTTCCTCCTGTTAAAAATGTTCCTTACACAATTATGTGTATCCCTTAAAGTGCTACGGACACATATTTGAGTGTGATGAAACTAATCGGTGAGGATTATAAGTGCATATAAGCATCCGTTAAAAGTCACCAGCAGGGACTATGGGCGCATCTTCGCGATTTTCAATTTTTCATGCAATAATTACATGAAATTATGATTAAAATATTACATATAACTTATGTACAACTTAAGCTATGACATTAAAGAAAGACTGATTATTAAACAATCAGGTTCATAGAAAATTAAATTAAAATAAGTCAAAATAAGGGTTATTCATTTTAACCCTTTCATGCCCAAAGTGTCAAAATAAAATTTTAAAAATATCTCCTGTAACTTTTCCTGTTAAAAATGTTTGACTTTTCCTAAATAACCATACAAATGTTTTTTTCACCCTACCATTTTTTTTTTTAAATAATCCATCCAAATTGAGGTTAGAAAGACTAGATTGCCCATGCTACAATCTGTGACATATTCTGGAACTATTCATGTAGAATACTGGCTACACTGAGCATTAAAACGCTAACAGGAGTACATAACAGATGTTGTAGCCAAACGGCTACATTAGGCATGAAAGGGTTAATATATGATTGATGCTTGAAAATAACGTTAATTATACAATCTGATGAAAAAGAAATAGTAAAGTTATTTATTAATCCCTTGAACTTTATTCAAGTAGTAGAGGTGGCAGGAGTGAATAGTATTCAGTCCATAGCAATGGTGAGCACTGAGCGCATGCAGTCTCTCTGGACCGCATAGCCCTAGAGTCGCACGCACTTATAATATTACATTCAGACCCTACTTTGAGTCATTTCAGTATTTATGAGTTAAATATATGAATATTGTGGTATTATATATACCACATGGCCTTTGAGACACTATATTGTGTTATTATCTCATGAACAGATGGTTTTAGAGCTTAAAAACATAAAAACCAAATAAATAACTGCAGCAGCAATTCTAAAAACCCAATAAGTTACTGTAGAAACTTTAATGGGTCATTGTGTCAAAATATACAAAATGTGACCTATCTCGTTTCAATTAGACTACCATCAAAATTCAGGTTCATTTCACAGACCACTACCTAGTAATAATGAAGCTGAAACAACATATTAAAATAATTATAATAATTAAATAAACATGGTCTAGACCACAAAGGATATTGGCGGAACATAAACTAGGATATCAAATAACTGCATTTAAACTGAATTTAGTTAGCCTTAATATTTGTAACAGGATAAGATTAGTACATTGTGATCAAAATTATGCTTAATATTAGTTCCGAATTGTCTAAGCCAAAATTATGATTAAAAAAATACAAAAGTTGTTCGTTGATAAGCTATTGTGTTCATTGATTTGTCCTGATATTTGAGTGTTGGCTCTTCTTAGGAGTGATAGGGTTTTGTATTTGAATGCAAAATATTTAAAATTGGTTTTAAATTTCCTCTCTTGACTTAAAGTGAACGTTCAATCCTCAAAAAAAAAAAAAAAAAAAACCTGTATTTTAAATGTTTTATTAGTATTTTAGGTCTTTTTCCAGTGGACTAATGAAGATACTATTTTTGTTTTTTAAAACTACATTGACCATGTCAGCAAATTTATTACTATTTAGTTGTACAGTCACTAAGTTTCATTCGAGTAAAGCTCTATTTACTTATAAGTTTTTTTGTAATATTGATGTAATAAAAGAACTTCTCATAAATTGCTATTTTAAAATCGTCAAATAAAAAAATTATTGAATTCATTAGGTTGGTGGCCTATGAGGTTCACTCTAAAACTGCAAGTAACAATGTAAGTTTAGTTTTATTCAATCATTTCTATAATTTAAACTATTAGTCCATTGAGTAAATTGTATTATAAACTTCTTTTATTTTATCCTAGAAATTAACTAGAACTCAGGAAATTGGAGGGGTGGGGGAATCTTGAAGCCTTTTCTTTTCATTATCAACGAGCATGTTATCACTTGATCAACATTACTAAGAAATCTTTACACATTGATCAAGATAAAGTTTTTAAAACAAAGATTCTCCCTCCCATTTTTGTTCACCAAAATATGCTTTTTTAACATAGCGCCATTTTTTATCTGTTTTATAACTTTCGATGTGTAGTTTGATATTGCATTGTTATTTTTAGTGACTAGAATTTTAATGTCATGGTAGTTTTTATACTGCTGATTTATTCTATATTTATTATTTTGTAAATTTAGCTTATATGCTATCAATGTTTATTGTTACTTCATATTTTTATTTTTCACTATTACATTGCAGTTTTAATATTTATTTAAACATTATGTTCTTTAAATTTCAGGCATAAAGAATTTCAGAATTCCGCACTCTGTAACTTAATGCAATTTGTTTGTAAGTATTAAGCACTTCCCTGCAAGATCTACTGTGCTGCGTGCATACAGGAACACAAAGGGATAAAAACATTTTTATGCGTATAAGTTATTTTTCACTTATGTTATGTGTACATAAATTCGGAAAAGTGAGTGTTATATATATAGTATACTATTATAAATTAAGTTCTTTATTAATTTTTAAGTTCCCGCATGGTGTAATTATATATTTTTTATATTAATATCCATGTACATGTACTTCCTTTTTTCATTGTTTATCCCTTCTTTCACTTTTCATTAATTGTATTTACAGTTATGAACATTTAAATATATATACAAGATTTTTATTTTTATGAACCCTTTGACCCACACATCGGTCATTGTAGGAGTTAAACTCCTATCTTTGGCTTCAGTGTATAATAGGACTTAAATCTCTGTATTGAGTCAAACATGATGGACTAGGCCTTCTTGTATAATATTATTTTTATATAGTGAATACACACAATTATAAGTAAATAGACTCTTGTAGATAAATTATAAAAGAAAGATAACTAATCATGTATATGTACCATATATTAGAAAAGAATTCTTATATACCTACATTTCTCCTTATTTGGGTAGAAAAAGGAAATAATGTTTGTATCATTTCTTAGGTATCCTAGAAACTCTGTCAGTGCGTTGCTTTTGCACGTGCACTTGTTTCCCCGTTTTTTATTTTTCTTTTTTTATTATTTAAGTCTCTCAGAGTTAACTTGAGTCTAACACTAAGAGTTTTCTTTTCTTGTAAATATATCTAAATATATATATATATAACTTAAACTACATATTTTTATTGAATTATAGCAATCAAGTGCATGAGCAAAATCAGTTAATGTAAAGAAAAAGGAAGAACAGAGGTTTTAAATGATGATGCTTTATTTTGCAAGCACTTGCTTACCTCCCTTTCCACATAAGTATAAGTAAATAACATTGTATACCAGATCTCTTACCTTTCAAAGGTTAAGTATGTTGTACATGTTAAATAATAAAAGCTCTCTTTTCTTTTACTTGAAAATACATTTTTAATAAATTTTAGTTCTGTATATTAACATCATGTAAATTATTGAAGAACGATTATCTCAATTCACCATTCAAGTGTTTTCCTATTTTTTAATGACTTAGGAAGATATAAAAAAAAGTATTGATTAAAAACCCTTATTGTGGGAGGTTTGTCAATGATAATTAATATATTATTCCAATAAAATAATATGCTATATATAACTTTTTGTTTCTCTCCAATGAAGTAAATAACCTTGAACCTTAATATTATCATACTTATACTTAACGGTACGTACAAACAACTAAATGGTAAGTTGCCTTCCTTATTCGATGATAATTGTTATTATTAAGATTATGCATCTACCTAATAAGGGCCATCTGGTGTAGTGGTTAGCATAACAATTTGCTATGCCCAAGTTCTGCATCCAGATAGGTGGCCTTAGGATTTTTTAATGGGAGTAAAAAATCCTCAGTCATGCCGATCATCATGGGATGTAAAAACTGGTATTGAGCCTGTGGAATGCCAGGTACTTGTTACGATCCCTATCCTAATAATACTAGGTAACGCAAAATTTAGAACTTCCAGTGTAGTATTATGTGATTAGCTGTAGCAGCATAAAGTGGTGTAAAACAAATCAAACTTTATCTTTAACTCCCCTTTCAGTGATAATTGATATAACGTTTAAAAATGTGTAAAAAAAAATTCTACCTTTCACTTTGTAGTATGCAACAAAAAATTAAAGCTATTAACCTTTAGCCTTGGCATCCTTCACCATTTTTGTTTATTTAATTTATAATGTTTCCGCTTGTGATGCTTCTCGAGATACATTTGGAAGGAATGATTCAGATAAATATGATCTATCGTATGAAGAGTGACAATCCTTACATTCTTTCAATGTTTTCAATAGTTGTTTTTAAAAAATTGTGGGTTAATATTTAAAAAATAAATTATCTAACTGGTTAAAACCATAATTTATTACAAACTACTTATCAGGGTTGTTAATGTATCAATATTTCCTTTTGTCTGACAGTTTCATTTAATTAGATTATACTGGTATCTTTTACTGTCACTTATACAAATTAAATAAATAATTTCATCAATTCTTTAAACTTCTGTATCTATGAATAACTATTTTGCCTACTACAGAATGTGTGTTGCAATATTGAACATAAAAGGAATTAAATGGCTTTCCTCGAATTTAAAAGGAGAAAATCCCTCAAAAAATGTCTCGACATCCTTGACATATTTGTTACATCCCAAATTTGGCCCGCACAAGCCAATATTGAATCCTTGGACGACCTTTCATCAGATCATAGTCCAGTCCTCCTTTTCTTGCACTTAAGTTTCGCTCCCAAGCCTTCCCCTCCCACATTGATCACAGGACGTGTCAACTGGGACGATTTTTGTTATGACTTGGAGGACAAACTGGACTTAAAAATTTCACTTAAGACAAAACAAGACATTGATACAGCCATAGAAAAACTTACAACATCAATCAGAAGCAGTTTACATGATAAGATCTCAAATCATACAATTAATAGCTATCAACATACTTATTTGCCACAGCATATTCGTATCTTATTAAGAGAAAAACGCAGAGCAAGATCGAAGTGGCATAGAACTCTATATCCACCAGATAAAACTACCTATACAAAATTAACTAACAAATTAAAAGCAGAAATCAAGAAGATCAAGAAGTTCAAAATTCAAAATTTAATTTCCTGGACTGAAAATCTCACAACCACTGACAAAACATTGTGGATGACCACCAAAAAACTCCTAACGTTCAAAGAATTTAATCATCCACTACTTACTGAATCAAATAACTGGACAGATCTGACGGAGAAAAATCACAGTTATTTGGTCAATACCTTTCCAAAATCTTTCATCCACATCCTGATATCATTAACCCAACTTATATTGAATATATAAAATCAGCGATAGATGTTCCCCTCCAAATGTCCCTTCCACCCAAGGCATTCCATCCTACAGAAATATCCAACATTATTCACAGATTACCTTCCCGCAAAGCTCCTGGGCACGACCTCATCACAACCCATATCTTAAAACACCTTCATAGAAAAGCCATTCTCTTCCTTACCTGTATATATAATGCTGTACTCCGCTCCACATATTTCCCTGACCCCTAGAAATTATCCATTGTAAAAATGTTACCTAAACCTAAAAGAAAAACCGAATTTCCATCCTCTTACCATCCTATCTCTCTTTTACCTTGCATGGGTAAAATCCTAGAAAAACTCATCCTCAAACGATTGTACCCCATCCTTCATGCAAATAAAATAATACCAGATCACCAGTTTAGATTCCGAGCATCCCACTCCACTATTCAGCAATGTCATCGTGTGGTGGATGTAGTCTCCTCTGCATTAGAACGTGGATCATATTGTTTGGGCGTCTCTTGATGTGGAGCAGGCTTTTGACTGAGTCTGGCATCCGGGATTACTCTACAAACTCCGTCAATTCCTACCACCTACCTACTTTCTCATCCTTCAATCCTATCTCACAAACAGAACTTTCCAAGTAAATCATAATAAAGTCTATTCATCCATCTTTTCCCAATCTGCTGGTGTTCCTCAAGGAAGTATCCTTGGCCCAATCCTTTATACAGCTGACATCCCAACTCATCCTAATACTATCCTTACCACGTATGCTGATGATACATGTGTATTATCAGTCAACACCAATCCAATTATTGCATCCCAAAGCCTCCAATCCCATATCACTGATCTTGAAGAATGGTGTCAAAACTGGAGAATTAAAATAAACTCTCAAAAATTGCATCAAATCACTTTTACCTTACGTCGTAAACCAATGACTTCCTGCCCTTCAGTATCCTTTAATAATATCCCACGCTCTAAGCTCCTAATTAATTACAAAAGACTCATCTACATGACCATCATACGACCTATTTGGACCTACGGAGTAGAGCTTTGGGGCTCCACTAAGCCATCAAATTCCTTGTATTCACCTCCATTCCTACCTGCTTCATCATGGTCATTCCATTTTTATCTTTTCACTGAATTATCCCTCTAAAAGGGAAATGGATCATGAACAACAGACAACTTATAAAACAGCCAAAAGCCTCCATGCAGAGGAGTCAAATTGTTTTTTTTTCTATGGAAGGTTATGTTAGTGATAAGACTAATTGAACAGTCATTTGGTCTTTCAAACTTCCACCAACTTGGAGCTTCTGCAGAACTGGTTGATGACTACAAAAAGTAACAAAATATTCAAACAAGCTAAATTAATTTTCATGGGTATTGTGCACATGATCACAAATAAAGATATAACCAAACATTTAGCACTGGCTATTATTCTTCTTAATCGATCTCAACTAATTGTGAAACATTTTAGATTGATCCGTTGAAATCGGTATCAAATATGTTAGGGTCTATTCTTTATAAGCCTTTTAAAGTTAGCTAAAAAATAAAAACCACGTTGAACAATCTGACAATATACCAAAGTAGACCTTTTTTTGCATGACTGCTTATGTATGGAGCAGTTTCCCAAAAAACAAATTGGTGTGTCCCTCCAAACATGAATTCTCAAGATCTTCCCCTGACAGTAATTGTCAGGAATAACTAGAAATAATATACCATTCAATTATATGACTGAAGTCGCACAAAAATTATTACCATACACAACCAATTTGTAGAACTTTGATTTTTCAATATTTGTATATAAAATAGTTTTGGTCAAAGGGTAGCTAGAATCGATTTGACAATGGTTCTCTTCAAACTGACACAAATTCCGTATAAAACTGTCAGTTTGCTACATTTCTATTTTTTCTATTTGTTTGGAATATTTTTGAATTTTGAAAAACTCAAACACGCTCCTGGTTGGCAACTGTAAGTTTTGGGATAATTTCTTTTGGCCACGTTTCGAGACTAGGTTAGTCTCATACTCATGCCCTAACAGTGAAAAATGAGTTTTTTTTTTAATTTGTCACCGTTAGGGCATGAGTATGAGACTAATTGGAACTCAAGAATCAGAACACATATTTTCCATTACAGTCAAGGTAAGTAGAAACCATGTATATGTATAAATATATATATATATATATATTTTTTTTTTTGTTTTTCCAGTATAACATTTAAACGTAAGAAAAAATTTATATATATATATATATAAATTTTTTCTGACTTACCTTTGCTTTTCCTCTTCCATCTCTTGGATTGGTAAATGGTTTTCCATTAAAAATATAAAGGGAAAGGTTGAATAAGAATGTCAACTGCTTGGGTATGTTGAGAAAGGATGGATTGAAACCAAAAGATAGAGCTGTAGGAAAAAATAATGTCATAGTTTGGAAATAAAAACAAAATGATTAATTACCTTAATGACTTAGGAGTGTAATAGGATAGCTAAATTTAGAGTAGCTCGTAAAACCAGATTGAAAAGGATTAAGTCTAATGAACTCTTCTGGGGTATTGGAAATTCGTGATTGTACTAATCAACAAGGATTGCCCTTTTTTTTTATTCAAAGGATGGCCAATGATTTTTTCATGGGCAGTATCCAGTCTCTGCTTTAGATGCTAAATTTCATGATACATCCAATATGCAGGCTGGCGACGTAAAGTATTGCTAAGTAAAGTAAAGGGGCGTGGTTATGAACATAACTGAGGAGGTTGGATATGAAAATGTCAACTATCAAGTTAGTAGAGGAATAGAAATAGGCTCCATTCCAATCTAAATTTTCAAGTTCAGGTAAGAATTTTCTCTGGTAAGGGCATACATACAGTTTATGATATTAGGATCAGGTCATGAGAGGATAGAATGGGGACAGATGCCTTTGAAGAAGAAACCAGTGTTTGTGCAGAGTAGACAAGGAATAAATCCAACACTATTAGTACCTGGCAGTGTGATGGGTCGAGGACAATGAAGAGGTGTGGAGAGAAAAATAGAATTTCTATACAGAACTTGTTATTGGAATCATGGAGAGAGAAAATTAGTATTGAGGTCAACGGAGATGATTATTTTGTAGTATAGAAGAACAAAATTAAACAGGGTACATTTAAAAGATGTAAAATAAAACGTGAAGAGGACAATAGATTACGGCTTATAGAAGAGGAGAAACATTGATGAAAATATCAATTACAAGGAACTCAACTAGTGGATAATTGTGCAGTGGAGGCTTATCGAGGATATGGGTTCTCAGCATATTATAAAGACAAATGCAACACTGCCATTGCTGGATCAATGTATCCGGCCCAGACAGATGTGAGTGCTGCAAGATATGAAAACTGGGGAGAAAACGATATAGGGTCTGAGCCGGGATTCGGAACTAGCAATATGAAAGAAATTTCGGAAGAACTCATAGAAATTCATCATTTAGGAATATAATATAATATAAAGGCGGGATGAAATAGTAAGTTAATTTGACAAGTATTAAATAAATTAAAAAGTATAGGTAATTGTATAGAATCAAGGTCTAAAAATGAGGGAAATGTGAGAATTTTCTATAGTACGTGAGGATTGACTATATTCAAATTGTCAGTTGGAAACATTCATATTCTGAACATGATCAACGATGACTTCCTGATGTCCATCAATCTTTCAATAGCATAGATATACTCTACCATCAGCGAACCAAAAATACGTACCATCAGGAGAGTTATATTTGGAGAGGAAATTATTAATGCCTTAAAATTAAAAATGCCATTATTATAAAAATAGAGTTATGCTATTTATATTCAAAATTAAATACAACTAAAATTGATAAAAACTGGTTCAGTTATTCATTTGAGGAACCAAAATTGAGACCTTAAACTTTGCTATAGTATTTCAACTGTTAGTTTCCCGAAAAGAACAAACAAAAATCATCACTTAAATTATTTCTATAAAGCTTTGAAAATATTTATTTGTGTACTTTGAACCTATAGGTCATGGATTTGGATACATAAATTCTCTTTCAACTGTTGTTAAAAGCAATCCAAGAGCAAGTTACTTTAAAAACAACCAAAACTTATGATATACCCTATACTGTTTAATTTATCATCATTTAATAGCCGTTATACTTTTAAAAATGTCTTGATTAATAACATCAAATTTTTCTGAACAAAATTAATTTTTTTAAGAAAAATAATGATTTTTTTTTTTTTTTAAATTATCAAGTCACCTGGGACATATTTGGTTTGTAATAATTAGAAATTACATAAAGCAAAACTTGCAGCAGATAACTTATCTTTAGCCTTCTACTTGCAGAAAGCATTCATTTTATAATCGATATTCTTTAATTTATGTTCTTTCGATCTCATCAATTCTACATTATATCAATATTTATCAATTTCAATTTATGTAACTGTGGGCTCAGAAATTTATATCATAATAGTCTTTTATTTCTTCATTAGATTACCAACTTCTGTATTATTAGTTAATAAACTGAAAAATGAAATATATGCAAAAAGGTTGTTGGTCAATAATAAAAAGGCCAGAATTAAGAAAATATTAATTTATGTACATATTTGGACATTTACACATAAATTATTTACATTTAAATACAAATTTATAAATTATATACAATTGTATATACAACTAACTACGATCAATCACAATAAATAATCAAATGTCAGCAAATGAGCGCAGATTTCAACCACTGAAAAAAGAAAGAAATACAAACAAATTAGATTTTTCTGTATCACTTAATTGGTCAATTCATAATATAATAATAATTTCTCAAGATTCATTAAAATATAATAAATAATAGCACTTATCATATTAGCCAAGAGAGAGTCATCCAAAATATAAAAACGAGCAAGCATGAATACCAAGTTAGGTAATGATTATGAACTTTTTTTAAATTTTATAGATTAGCTTTGATAATTAATTTTTAATTTAATGTTTGTTGAAAGTTAATTATTTGTTTAAAAAATGAGATACTCACTTCTGCTATACTCAACTTTATTGATCCATTTTGTAAGGGGTCACGAGATTCAAAAAGACCTGAAAAATATATAAGTTTTTTCTTTTTTTAATGTATTTTATAATAAACAGGATCATAATGATTAGTTTCTTAGAGAAACTAACGTATTATAGAAATTTTTTAGTACTTACTGAAGGCTAGGCTGAGATGTAAAATAGCTGATACAAAGTCTCCGAATCTCAATGTGCCATCTTTTCTCATGTACCTCAGGACCAATATAGCAAGAACATCAGTACTAAGTTGGAAACCTAAAGAGAGAGAGGGTACATTTAGAACGTTATTAATACAATCAAATTTTAATAAATTTTGAAATGTTTATCGTGCACACAAAATGTAGGTATTTGAAAAAATAAATAATTATTGGAATGCTCTTCAAATGCTCTTGGCAATCCCTAAAATTGTTCCATCGTTCCCGGCACCTTCTAACACTACCTATCCGTAAGCTCCTCATCACTTCTTTCATCTTTCCACACTTTGACTTTGGCTCTGTGGCTTATGGTGGGCTCTCTAGGAAAGACAGACGAATTATGAACAGCTCAATTCGGTTCTTCATCGACGCCCTGAGGAAGTCTCATGTGTCCCACCTCTATGATAAGTTAAAGTGGCTCCTCCCTTCTATCCGTAGACTTTATTTCCTAGATTCTTTCCTATACCAAACCATCAACTCACAACATCCATCTTATATCTATAGTCTCCTACAGTTCAAATCCTCGATCCAATCCCAGGGCACTAGATCTCGCCTTTCCGACCTTTATTCCCGTTCCCATAGAACCAAAACTTTTGAGCGCTCTTTTCTTTCTCGGTCTACCTCTCTTTGGAACTCACTCCCATTTGATATCTGTCATGCATCTTTTTTATCCACATTCAAATCCAAACTATTCCTACATCTCCTTAACTCCCAAACAGATGCTCTCTAGCAAATAAAATAAATAGCTATATTTACCATAACAGATTGAGAAAATATCGTATATATTCCATACTCATTATGATACTATTATTCAAACTAATAGTTGTTCTTATCTACTTTTTTATTTTCCCATTAACCTAATTCTGTTTTTTGTAAATTTGTATTCTATTGTTTTATTTTAATTTTTGTTTGCTATATATATATATATATATATATATTTTTTTTTTTTTTTTTCTTTATTTTTTTTTCTTTTCTCTATCAGGATATATATATTTTCTTTTATTTCTTTCTTATATGTAAATAATTATTATATGAATGTTTGTAGGTATGTGTGTATGGGTGTGGGTGTGTGTATATAATATTATTATTATTAAAGATTGTAAATATTCCACACTCATTATGATACTGTTATTCATATTATTAGATGTTCTTTTCTACTTTATTATTTTTCCATTAGCCAATTTCTGTTTATTGTAAATTTATACTCTATCATTTTATTTTATATATTTTCTTTGTTTGTTTTTTATATGTATATATATGTTTTTTTCCTCTCTATCAGAACATACGTTTTAGTTCATATTTAATTGTAGTATTCCAATAATGCAGTTGTTTGGACAGACATTTCCTATTAATTTCTGTACAATATTGTTATTCTTAAGGGACTTGGTCCCAGAATAAAATTATTTTTCTATTTCTATTTCTATATTATTATTACTGTCGGCAAATGAGGGAATCCATGTAAAACCTTTAGGATTTATTGTTTTGCATGCATTTTACATCGATGTATGAACACAATAAATGCAAGGGACAAAATGTAATTGCAAGGAGCTGTAACACATAATATAAGTCACCCAACTGCAATACGCAATTTGCATGTGTGTCAACTTCATTAATATTCCATAAACATATTTAGGTAGATATGAATACAAGTTCTATATGTTATGACTGATAGGGTTGGAAAATATAAAAGTTATCTTCATAGGCAGGATTTTTAATTGATTCGAAAATAAATAAAATATAATTAAATGTGATTTTTTTTTTCTTCAGAATTTTGAGCTTAAATTGTTTCAAAGCATTCATGGGTATTGACTGTGTTAAAGCGTGATTAGACTGAATAGAAAAGATTTATAATAAAATAGATTAGTAGAATAGATTCAGGGAATAAAATGATGAAGTCAGATACTGAAACATGTGGTTTATTAATTCTAAATATATTTACAGGTTAAGCATTTTATACTAAAAGAAAATACAGCGAATAAACCATTTTACAAAGAAAGAGAAAAAATGAACTATGAATAATGTTATGCAAAGAAATTATTAACTCGCAATAATGCTTTGTATGAACAAATCTTAACAGTGGCGACAGGGCCATATGGCGATGGCATAGTCTTTATCTCGTAAGGTGAATGAAATGATATTTTCTCTGAGGTTGATGATGACCGGTGAACAGCTCCCTCTTACTAATTGAATGAAAGAGTGGACTTACAATTGAAGCAAAGTATTCTTTTCATTGGCTCTGAGTGTATCTGGTTACCATG
Organism: Troilus luridus; assembly: GCA_964056705.1. Taxonomy (NCBI): domain Eukaryota; kingdom Metazoa; phylum Arthropoda; class Insecta; order Hemiptera; family Pentatomidae; genus Troilus; species Troilus luridus. The sequence continues at coordinate 107,954,838 of OZ057412.1, forward strand.
TGATCTAGTGGTATCAAGAGCATGCATCTCTTATCTGGTGCTAGGCGATCTAGGGCTATGGGCAAATATCATCAATGTCCTTGCTCAATGGGGTGAACAGCGGGGTTAGCTTCAGTCGAGGAGAGCAGAGAGATGATGTTAGCTTGCAGTATAAATCGGAAGTGAAGCGATAGACGACAGAGTGGGGTAAACAAAGTTGCCAAGGTAACTATTGTGAACGAAACCGCAAGATTTAAATTTGAACTAATTGGATTGATGAACTTCCCCCCCATGGCACGGTAGTGGCATCATAAGAGGGTAAGGGGGCGTATGCATGTGACCAAGTTATTGGAGGACCGGAGAAGGTGAGACAGCGAACTACAATGATGGGCTGGAGGTGAGTAATGATTTGGAGAAGATGGGGAATAAGATGGTGACAATGGAGAATAAGATGGTGACGTGGGTGAATATTTAGGAAGTGTATGTGTGATGAGAAGCTGTTTGATGATAAGGGGGGAGAGCTGCGGTAGCTGGGACTTGTAGGTGAATATCGAGAATAAGTAAGAGAGTAAGCAGGAAAGGTTGGAGAATTATGGGGTGATGTTGGAGAATAAGAGGGAGAGGTTGATGAATATGTAAGACGCGGTATTGGTTGATGAACTGGGTGAGTATGATGGAGACGTAGGATAATACAAAGGGGATGTAGAAGGAATAAGTTAGAGAAATAAGAGGGAGAAGGATGCGAATATGAGGGTGAGGTAGGTGAATGCAAGAAGCAGTATTGATTGGTGAATAAGAGGGAAAGGTGGATGAATGTGAAGGATACGTAGGTGAATAGGAGAGAGATGTTAGGGAATAATTGGAACCAAGCCTTGAGAATAATTTGTAGAAGCAGGAGAATAATGAGAAAGATGTTGAAGTTGGCGAATATGAGAGAAATGGTAGTAAACATGATGAGGTAGGGGGAATAAGATGGGGAGGTGAGTGTTAGAGAGAAGTTGGTGAGTACGAAGGGAATGTAGAAGGAATGAGATAATGAAGTTGAAGAATAAGAGGATGAAGTAGGCGAATATGATGGTGAGGTAAGAGCATAAGATGGAGAGGTGGGAGAATATGAGGTGATGTGGGTGAATAGGTATAAACAGCAGTGATTGATGTTGATACTGGGTGAGTATGAGGAAGAATTGGCTGGTACAAAGGGGGTGCAGGAGAATAAATGGTGAAATTGGAGAGTATGAGGGAGACGTTGGGGAATAATTGGAACCATAGACCCAGGAGAAAATTTTATATAAGCGGGAGAAGGGTGGGACTGAGAATGAGTAGGAGAATAGATTGGGCTATTAGGTGAATATCATGAGCTAGATGGTGAATACCAAGGACTAGTAGCGGATTGGGGTGAATAAGCTGAGGAGATTGGTTAATATGTACTAGAAGATAAATTTGTGCTTTCCACTTTTGAATGGCGAGCATCCCCATCAACGGCGATCGACGAGCATTGATGGTGGGGGTGAGAGAGGAAAAGAGTCGAGTCGACGGTGAAAGAGAGTCCTTTGGTAGACCTGGTTTTACGGAGCGAGTGGTGGCTTCCTCATGCGGACGTAAGATGGGGTAGACGCAGCGAGCAGTAGTTTCCTCAGGCGGGCTTAAGAGAGGATAGACGCGTTGAGCGATGGATCCTCAGGAGGATGTAAGCGAGGATAGACGCTATTAGAAGGTAACAATTGTGAACGAGACCGCGAGATTTAAATTTGAACTAATTGGATTGATTCGCTGAACAGACTGAGTAATTAGAACCATCAGACTTAAAATCGGTAGTTCAATTCATTTAAACTCATTTCATATAACTATTTAGAACATTGAGTTCAAAATGTTTTTAAAAAATCACATGATCAAAACAGACAATTGGATCCACCAAACTAGAAAATAATTTGCACCTTTCTCTAAAAGGTTTAACCAAAAGTTTAAAATCTTTAAACACCCACAAACAGACATAATAAACACATTAATTGGAACATTTTTTCAAAATCTTCAGATCAAAATGTTTTAATTCAACTGATTTCAAAAATTAAACTTGAAAATTTGTTGGGCCGTTTTTACAAAAAAAAAAATTAAGGGTCAAGGGCAAACATATATGCCATAGTAATATTGTAAAATGAAATAAAGGAGTTCAAAGAGAACATTAAACTAAAAAATGACATGTCAAACAAAATAAAGACGGTTAAACAGAAAAAAACTAAATAGAAAATGGTTCATTTTCTTTTTTAAAACTATAAGTTATTATTAGGTTTTATAAACTATATTTTTATTTTGTAAATAATAGGTACATTATTTATTATACTATCATCTCTATCTTCAAGGGACTTTAATATTAAAAAGAATAACACACACAGTACAGTTAATAACAATAGGATAACAAACCTTTTTTTATGATTAAGAAATGCATAAAAATCTTGTCTCTGTTCACTAATATTAAATAATTAAATGCTGACTTACCGACTTCATATAGAGCATCTCGCAATCGCTCTGCTTTCAGAATTCCAGTTTTCTCTTTTGTATGATTTTTGAATGCTGTTTGCCATGCCTTCAGGCTGCACATGAGATCTTTGAAATCACTCAGTTTCAGCCTGCCATTACCACAACTCTAAAGCTTTGGTTAAGGAAAATTAAGTGATTTCTATTAATAGTGTAGTTTTAGTCGTTATAGTTATTTTAATTACACAATGAACTAAATACTTTTAGTATAAATTATAAACAAATAAAATATGAAGTTTACATCTCCAAAATATGTATATACATACATCTTCTCCAATGATTCTGTTAAATGAAATACAAATATAACAATTTTGTTTTCATTTTTAACTTTTTCTTCTACTATTATTAACATAATAGAGAACTAGAAGAGAATTAAAACACAAAGATATCATGACAATTGAATAATTCAATGAGTAATTTAACAAAGGTTTCAGCTGAATAAGTCTAAGAATTCTCTTATATAGGTAAGTTGTGCACAATAACATGTTTTCTGTGAAATTTTCAGAACCCTTAAACAAATCAGTGAATTTAAATATAAGTTTTTTTTTTCATTACAGTGATGGTTAGGTTTTTTTTGTTCTTATCTTGGTTTCAAATAATATAACTGGCAAATAGTATTACAAATATTTTTAAGTACTACAGTTTTGTTTAAAATAAATTTTTTTTAAATCATAATTTTTGTCTATGCTTGTCTCGCTGTAAAGAATACAATCAAACTATGCATTTTACCCTAACTTCTTATGACTGGGAATGATACTCTCACAAACTCAATATAAAAAAATCAGGGATTTTTTAAAAGGAATTTTTGGTGTGATAGAAAAGATGTAAAATTTTACTTAAAGCACCTAATTAAAAAAAACTTAACGTAGCTTGAGGAGAATACATTTAATAGTAATTTATTATATTTTTTATTTACTGCGAAACAAGCACAGAAATCCATGATATATATATTTTTTCAATTTCCTAAAAACAATAAAGTAGCATTGTGGTGTTGGTAGTGAAATTTAAACATAAAGTTCAATATGAATCGAGGAAAAAACATCTTAAATACAGCTGCTATGAAAGTTGTTTTTATTTGTTTTGTTTTTTGACAATTTCACATCTATTACCTATATGTAAATTGCCAAAGAGGGTTCTCCCTGGGCCGATTTGACAAATTTATTACTTGAATCTAAAAAAAAAAAGGATACATCCAAAGTCATGACTACTTGTCGACAAACCTCCAAGGAAGCACAGCTTTTAATGTAATCTATAATCAAACAAATTTATTTTAAATAAATCAACTGTTTGAGTTATAAATTATAATTTGATTATATAATTAGAATTATTATCTAATACAAACCATTAGGAAGGCAGGCATCTAGAAGTTCCTGTAATTCAAAAGAGTTAACAGTTCTATGTTCATCAGCTAGTTGCAAAAAAACAGCTTCATACTGACTAAAACTTTTGTTGTCTAGTGTAGCAGGAGCCTGCAAAATAAGAATAATTCAGTGACCAAAGAATACTACAGATACATTAAATTGAGTAGCGGATAAAATAAAATTATAAGATTGTGTCTATTTATCAATCAATTATTTTTAAAGATTGAAAAAATAAATAAAATTAAGTTTAAAACAACTACTTATTGCAAATTAAATGTAGGGCAGAGTTTGAAAAATAGTCCAAAAAAATTAAATATATTGTGACTTGTGCAAAACTGTCTGTGTTAAACGTTAATCTCATGGACTAATTACGTTTTTTTTAATCCAAAAACAACATGCTTAATACTCATTCTTTTTATACTATTAAATTTAGTGAAAAAAAAATCCTTCTAATAATAATTTTAAAAATATACAGTGAATAATTCTGTAAGATTTGTGAAATAAGTGCAAAGGTAGGCTGAGGGTGAATGATTTAGGTCACTTCTGGATTTCAAAAGTTCACTTCTACTACTTACGTAGATAAGAAACGAAAGTGGTAGGAAAATATCATGACTTAAACATACAAGTTTCCCATCAAATTTCACATCAAATTAAAGAATCCTATTTCATTTTTGTTTTTCTGTACAAATAATATTTGTTAATCATTTTTGTCTAGGTAGCATTTCTGGATGAATTTACTAAAAAAAACAACATCAAATAACAAAAATAGAATTTTTACCTTAATTATTGCTGATTTAAGTATTGATGGTGCTGTGTCCAGTAACCTGTAAGTATGGAAATTTAATCACTCATAACGCTTTGAATTCATAAAATGTAGAATATCAATAAAATTTGGTAAACAAACATGATAAAAATAAAGAAACATATAGTAATTTAATATTTTTCAAGAAACAGATTAGTTCTACTTAAAAAAAAAATAGTATTAGTACATTAGGCAGTTTGTAAATACTGCTTTAACTCTGACTTACTTCAGCTTGAGTTGTTTTGACGAATAAACCCTAAGTGTGAAGCTAGATTCTTGACCAGTCTCAAATGTAGTTGGTAACACTAAATAACCACCTTGTTCCAATTGCCACCTAAGGCTGACCTATTTAGAAAATATACATTTTAAATTACACAAATGAATTTATTAAATTATGTTGGCTAAACTTTAAGAAAACAGTAAAAATTAGTAGATTTTTGAAAATTGATTTTTTTTAAATAGTATCGCTTACTGTACATATATTACTACATTACACTATTTTATATTACATTTATCTGAGGAATCCGGAGGCCCAGGGCAATTTCTTTTTCCTAAATTGATAAATTTAAATTGATTCTGCAAGTAAAATTAAAATTAATGGAAATAATGTATTAAATTTTGGGTACAGTAAATAAAGAAGAAGTGATACTTTATTTTAAACTCAATACTGTCAACATCTTCCTAATGGAAGGGAGCTACAGGAACCGTGATATAAATCATTATTGGTTTGTTTCTTTAGTGATCTTGCCTTTTCTTTTGATGTATTTAGGAAATTGTATAAATATTCAACAATTAAAATAATATGAACTGATATGTTAGTTTTACTATAATTCTTTATTGGCCATATAAATTGTAATAGAAATATGTACTATAACTAAGAACAAAATTCTTACGTAATTACACATACTTTATTGTGATAAAAACTTGAAAAGAAGAAAAACTTTCAAATACCTGTCTACTATTAGAATACTGAGAATTGACTAGTGACTTATTCTTTCTAAAAAATGATTTCCCTGCCGTTTCAGTAGCGTTCTTTGGTAACGAATAAGCAGTGAAACCAATAACCTAAAATATAATAAACAAAATTAGTAAATCAAATTTAGCAAAGAGACATTTTATCCTAAACTTCTACTAGTAAATCATTTAAAAAGAAATTGATGTGAGAACTAAATGTTTATGTAATAGAAATTTATAACCATCACCACAAAACAAAGTCTCTCAAATAAAAATAAACCAGTCAATGATATGCCAATTCTCACATCAGGACTAAAAAGCACTAGCTCAGAACAAATTAACAGTCTGAAAAGGTTTAACCAAATACATATACAATCTTGAATGGATATATAAATAGTAACTTATTGTTTTTGTAATTTTAGTATTAAAAATCATAGTAAATCATACTACAATGGTCAATTACATATTTTAACAATGTTCGTGAACATCAGAAGTCCATTATCATAAGTTGAATTTTACTCATTTTTGTTTACTATTTTATTTGCATTATTATGTCCATATTTTCTGGGTATGAACAGTATAAAGAAATGAAATATACTAGAAAAAAATGTCTAGCTCAATATTGTGAATTTTCTTCATGCTCTTTATAAAAAATAATTAGTAGAGGTTATTTATACAGGAAAATGCTGGCCTTAGTTAGTATCAAAAATGTATCAGTAAAAATGTAAGTATCAGATCTCATTAATACAACACATTTTTAATATTTGATCAACATCTTATGGTTATATCCTACAAAATCGAACAACCTTTTATTTATTTGGAAATTAACTATTTAGTTAATTCAAAGTTATTATCTTAATATTACTGTTGTTAAATTTCATATAAATTTTAAAATCAAATTTGAAGCATATGATGGTCTAGGTAATAACATTATTTTACTTAAATTTAAATTATGTATTTATTTTTCTATGATGAAAATTACCTTTGGTTCCATTATACTATGTTGGTTTAGGGAGATAATGACTTCTTCCATTTCACTTAATATAAGATGAAGCTGAGGATTGATATGAAATGTTTCTGTAAATTAAGAATGATTACATATTAGAAAAGGAATTATTTATTGAAAAAAAAGCCATTACACTTCATTAAAAATACCTGGGTTATTCCTACATCCACCAGCGGTGACACCTTTAATCCATGCTCCTTGGTAAAGTTTCATTTGCCACATTTGCTTATTGTGTAATGATGGTTCATCTTTAGCTGTCTCACTATCTAAATGCACAGCTTCAATGTGAGTGAATGTTTTGACAAACTCATTGTATGACATCCTAAAAAAGTAATTTAAACTTGACACAGAAGGTTTCTTGTACTTAATGTTGATTGAAGAAACTCATACTAAATTGACTTTGTTTGATAATAAATATCTTATTTATTTAATTAAATATGAAACTTGAGAAAATAATCATTTATTTTTTTGTGAGAAGAGATGAACAGATAATGGATTCTGTAATAGTCAATCCATACTCTTCACTGAAGAAAAAGGTGGTTGGTGTTGGTGTTCTTATCACTTGATTATTTACAAATTAACTAATAACTGATATGCTATATTAATAACTGATATTGCGAATTCTGTCCAATAAATAAAATTATTGATGCATTTAATTTTGTAAAGTTATTACTATTTAATGTCATATATTAATAACTATCCAGAGTTCATTGAAATTCTAAAATTTGTTTCTCCAAAGTAATGAACAGCTGAGGTTGTTATTATTTTATAACAGAAACGGCTCATTCATTGTAGTAATATTTGGAATAATGCATAATATTTTTGAATCATCAGTAATAATTTCCAAAACATAAACAGTGTGTAAAACCGTTATAATTAAAATAAAACAAATTAGATCAAAAACCAATACAATCGAGAGTAAAAATAAGTATTGTTAATTTACTTTGACATAAGATTAAAAATAAAAACTATTTTTACATAAAAATGGAGTAAAAATTCTGTTATATTAAAGAAAAATAATTAAATATATCTATATTCTAAAGTAATAACATCACAAATAAATATTATAATGTAGAATGTCTCTTTTTTAATTTTATGTTTGTTATAAGGCATTCAATATTACATACTACCAATGTTCTTCATTACATATTATTTGAGCTGTTGTATTACATATTTCTGAAAGTGGTATAAGTCCGCTTGAATCTAAAAAGAATCTTTAATTCTTTTAAATAATTTAAATTATTATTTTTTCATGATACAATTTAAAATATGAATAGTGTTACAAACATAACGTTTGCCCATATTTTAAAATTAATTCAACCCTTAAATACCTTGATACATGAAAAAATGGGCTTACGCCACTTGCAAAACTAACAGCTCCTTTGATAATATTTTTAATTCGTGCCATTCAGTAAGTATTTCATATCAATATTGTCCAAATTTCAGTTTCAGAGATGAAATATAAATAAATCATACCAAAATTCTTGTTCAGGACTATGTGATAAGCCCAGCCTCTCCTTTTCCTGGTGAGGTACTTGAGACCAATTGGTACAACCCCTAGACCAAGTACCCACATATTCTCCTCCCCCTGTACCAAGAGGATTTCTTAATCGCACTAGTTGTACACCTTCTCCACTTATGCTTTCCACCTGTTGAATCAGCAACATGTACAAAAATTAGAATCTCTTTTTGAAGGTCCACTTAAAAGAAAAATAATTACAACTCACACACACATGTCAGAAAAAGATATTTTAGATATTTATTGTTTTCCCCAATTTAGCAGTACAGTGATATTTTTTCTACCCACTCATACCATTAATACATCAGATGTGCAATATATGCCCAGGGCCATACATAGAAATATTCAGCCCCCCTCCCACAGTTTTAGCTCAGACCAACTATAAGCACTAATTCTTTTGTGTTATTAGACTTCATAACAATACACTTCTTGTATTGACTTAGGTTTTTTTTAACTATCAACAAATTATTACCTAAATTATTCATTAATAAAAAAATCAGCAGATTTTGATGAAATTGTTTGTGACGAGGGCACTAAGGTCTTGTAAAGTGGATGGACTCCGAACATTTTTGAGCACTATCTGTATGTATTCAAATATTTATTGATGAAAACATAGTAAATATATGTGTTATTGCTTGTTGACATTTAAAAAAAATAAAATATATATGTATATATATATATATATATATATATATATATATATATATATATATATATATATATACATAACTGCTGGTAAAAGAACTACTTTTACCTATTGGAATTATTTTAACAGTTTTAGTTACCAATAGGCTTGGATCATGGTATAGGTAAACATTTTTAACAAGCAATTATGGTATCCTAATAAGCCTGTATTTGTTCACAATACTGCCATGGTGCAAGTTTTAAAATATCATACAGAACTAAATTCTCCAGTTTAAATAAATAAATCAACAGTATGAATGTAAGAAATGATGTGTGAGGTGGTATCGTAAGAAATGATGGGAAGGCCAAAATTGCTGACGGGTTTTGTTTTTTTCAAACTAGCTTAAAGATAATCATAATTAAAGTAGTGGGATCTAGAAATCTCGTTTCGGTGACAAGCTCCGGTCACATAGTAAATTGATATTATAATATATATGATAAAAATTATATTGATATATGATAAAATCACCGGTCTTATAATAAATTTCAGCAAAACATTAGCGGGTGGCAATGTGTTAAAATGAAATGTATTAATCTATGACAAAATTTTTTCAACACATAATGGAAAACCGTGACCTCCTCCACCACACTTGTTTTTGCCTCTGCTTCTAGATATCAACACTTCTGTTATGTCTAGGACATAATAGTAATTATGTTTACCTCTTAAGTTGCCTATAACTAGTCCAAAAATGCCCTGAAGTCAATTTTGGCAGTTCCTTTTTATAGTTGTGTTGTGTTGTGGTTGTCAAAGTTAAAAATATCTTATACACTTTCTCTAAACTATATATTATATAAATTTAATAAACATACCCTTTCAACAGCATATAATCGATAGTTGATGCCAATCTGTATGCCATTCGCCAACTTTTCAATGTTATTTCTAATCTGCAATCATAGTTTACAATCAGTCATTATTAAGTTTGTACTCAATACCTATTATCTAATTTGTTGATAGGGGTACTAAAGAAAACTAATTCCATGTGAACCAATAATACTTGATTATATAAGTTTATATAAAATAACATTATTAAATTCAGTGAAATTTATCTTGAAACTTTGTTGTGATAAGCATTATTGCTAAGAAAAAAAGTGGACTTGTAATATATATATATATTATCATCCCACATAGATTAAAAGTTAACTTTTTAATATTAGCTTAATTTGTGTAGGAAAGAAATTCGTTGACTGTTACATCCTATTTTAGCTTAATTTGGTTTAAGGGACACCTTTTTAGGACATTTTGTCAATCATCTGTTGTCAAAAAAGTCCTTACTTCTAGCTTGATGGGGTAATCATGAAAATTGATACAAAAAATCAAGGCATATTTAATAACAATTTTAGAATTTTCCATTAAGGTTCATAAAATTAAATAAATATAAACTGTATTTTTTATTTATTTATTCAGAAATAAACTCACAGGTTGATTAGGTGGCTGCACAGTGCAGGTTACTATAGTTGTCATATCTAAGAGATTATTTAAAAGTCGGCCACAGGTTGTTGGGTCATGTCTTAGACTAATGCTTTCAGCGATTCCACCTGTTAGATCTGAAAGACCATCAAGCATTGTGCCATATTTGAGGGCTTCATATGAACCATGTAATCTGAAAACAAAGACAATTAATTATTTCAGTAAGTTGAGGCCAATTAAGTTATTTAAGAAAAATCTTATAGCTTATAAGAAATAATATTGAAATTTATTTCTACTAAACCTACTGAAGTGTAATTTATTAATAATTTTATGCTAATAAAACATTTTCTAAAATTAAGTCTATGTAGCTCATGAATGTAGGTTACTTAAGATTTGCCTGAAACTACCACATCAAGAGGCAATTCAAAATTTAAATGTATTCTACACAAATATATAGGTCAAAGTATGACCAGAATTCTTGAATATAATTCATGTTGAAACGTTGATAAATTTTATTGTAATTACAAGGATTTTTTGGAATTGAATAATTGAAAATTTGTTTTACATGTTTCTAAAAATAATTGTAAGATTAAGAACAATTAAGAGTTTTATTTATCATTAGAAAAATAACTTTGGATGGTTGCATGGTCTTTGAAGGGTTGCAACTCAGTCTTCAGTTGATTAATTATCTCCTATGCTGTAATTTTGTTAATCGATGTAAGTATATCAGATTATTAGGGATTATTTTTCATATATTACTTTTATTTAGATTTTTATAAATTCCTGCATTTTTTGAATGCATTGATTATAGAATTAAAATGATTTAAAAAAAAAAATTAGTGAGTACCAACAGTTATACTATATTTTATTAAACAACTACTATATTACATTTACTATATTAACTATTAAACAATTATAATACTACTACAATTACTATATTAATGATTAAACAATTATAATATATGTGTGGTATCCTTACAAACCATGTTGACTTTGATTTCAGTAATATTATTGGCTAATTATTTAATAAAAAATGGCAAATGATACCAGAATTTAGATTTCTTCATGAGGTAAAGAGTTCAAAGGACTATAACTATATTTCTTGATTACTTGTTTGTTTAACATTTTGATATGTATGAATAAATGTCATTTTTTTTTGTCATTGTTGAATATTTTGAAAGAAAAATTTAATTTACATATAAAAACCTGTCAAGTTTTGTATATATTTTCTGAATATATATTATAATAACTTTCATACTTTTTTAAAAACCATTTAGTATAAATTATCAAATATACTTTTAAAACTCACTTGGCATATGCTTTTTCAAGAAGTGCTGGCCAGAACTGGTCACTGTGTATGGTCTGGACGAATGCTAACCGCCCATTGATAGTTGGTAACCTGTCATCTACAAAGACCTCGACCCACTGGCCCGACCACCATAGCCTGAACCTGAAGACCCCTGCATAGTCTGTGGTGTAGCTCTGGTCCGCTGGCACCACACGGTAAAACAGGCCCTTACTGAGGTGAAGGACTCCGAGGCATGAGACCAACCACCTATCACCTAAAAAGAAAATATTTATTTATAATTTTACATTAGAGAAATAATGAGGTAGAAATTTAATTAATTTATTTAGCAAAATTCTAAAAATAATTTTGAAGTTGATAAAAAAAAATCTGGTGGATGCACTAAACAACCTTTCCTACTTTCCTTTCGGAAATAAATAAGTTACACCTGGTTTCCAAGAAAATTCTATAGAGCTTCCATTTTTATGGAGTATGAATATCCTTTAAATAAAATATATCAATAGAAATTATTATCTACAACAATTAATTAATTTTTTGTCACTACTCATTTCCTTCCATGACAACAGCTGTTATAGTTTATTTTGGAATCTGCTGCTTTCATATATTACATTGGAGAGGAGTATCTATAAGGTGGTGGGTTACTGATTTATATGTTCTGAGTTCATGACTGACTGTGAAAGGTAAATAATTCATTCTGTTAAAGCCATGAATTGACTTCATAGAATCAGGAGACCATCCTAGGGTCTCTATAAAATGGGTACTTTAATTAGAGGGAAAAACTGACAGCTCAGCATGATCTTGGCCAAATTACCTTCCTGCACAACATTGGATTAGTCTTTATCCTGTATGGAACTCAATACCTTTATGAGTTGTAGTGGTGCAGTTATTTTTTTTCATATATTACACATCGGTGTTACTACTGTTATTTCTGAAAATTTGTTTTTATTCATGGAATACATTTTTTCCTCTTTTTTCCTTAAGTTAATCTTAAATTTCTTTCAAAGTGCATATTCTAATCCATTTTTATAATGACAAACGGTATGTTTTGGTCAATTAGTTTAAATAAACTCAAAATAATGTAGGGGTAGAAATTTTGAAAAATCGGTATTTAAGCCCTACCCGATTATATCAATGAAAATAGTATCTGGTATTAAACACCATTCAATTTTATGTTGATATAACGACTTTCATCAAAATAGTTACGTTCCTTTTCGAGAAATTAGTAAAAAACTGTATAAACCAACGATGAAAATTATTATTTCGGTTAAGTCGTAATTCTTTTAAAATAATTCATGCATGGTCGAATAGAAATTTCTGTAAGTGCAGCAATTTAATCTGCACTACGACATACGTAAACTGGCATGCGCTCACAAAAAAAAATAGATCCCCATATGATTAAAGTAAATAGTAAGTGAGAATAAAAATATACATGACTAGATCGCCTAGCCGGTCACTTCATGTTATGTTTATATAGAGAAATTATATTTTTACCATGAAGATTAAACTTGCGTAATTAACTTAATGTTGTTACAACGCTAGCTAATGCTTATTCTTAGCACAGAGGTAATAGTCCTTTAAATACGCATTGGCACGATAGAAAAATAAAATATTAAGACATTGAAAAAATTGAGCACTAAGAAAGGAATTTGGACAATTCCACCCCCAAGGATTTCCTCCTAAATATAATGGGGGCCCAAAGATTGTATGGAACCCGTCAGTTTTGAAGTTAGACATCTGAAATTTCCGATGTACGACAGTAACTTATAAGTTAATAAAATAAAATTATTTACTTAAAATGAACTGTCACGAAACTTTATGTGGAAGAGCGAATTCCACGGGATCGAAGCCGTGGGCAAAAACTAGTTGACTTATAAATTATTGAGTTACATTTGATGTTTGTATGATGTAAAATGCTTATTTTTAACATTTGAAAATCACTTAATTGTCGAAACGTTTTTAAAACAATAAATAATTGTTGAGACTGGAAACTGGTTTTCTTCTTGATCATTATTACTAAACGATTTCACTACTTGAACTCATAAAACTCAAATATTTTACTTTGCAACTGTTTATTGAAAATACTGTTATTTGCAAGTTTTGATGTTATTTTACAAAATTATGCGAACAAAATTATTAAGGACAGATTGGACCTGGTTAGACCCCCCCCCCCCCAAACTAATTGAATACTTAAAGCCGGGTAGTTATCTAAGCTTTGTTAAAATTATAGAAGTCTATTATCAATACAACTGCAACAGTTAGCAGATCAAATTTATAAAAGAAACTTTTATAATGGCTTAAGAATTGAAGAATAAAAACTGAACGAGTTGAAGAAACTGGGAAGAGGACAATTTAGTAGAATTTTAAGATTAAGTATACCTTCAAGGGTACTGGTTGGACAAGAAACAAAACTTTTAATGTTTATAACGCGCCTTTTTCGTCGTCATTTACTGTCATAATCTGGGTTGTTTAGCAATCTGATAATGGCTTACAAATTCGTAAATTAGTAAACATCTTGTAAGCAAGTCTACTGTGAGATCAAACAAGTCAACTGTAATCTATGATTTATGCCTTCATCGCTACATCCCATTATTTCCCAATAAATTTGGGCAGTGATCACATTTCAGTGATCACCTTCGGATTAATGTGTTGAAAATCTGCATAGATTTATAGGCAGATCTTTATCATAGAAGTATATTTTAAATTTCTAGCCTCTAATTAATACATGGAATGACCTGTCTATGAGGTATAGGATTGAGCACTGTACGTGGATTGAGTCAGTGTTAGAAAGTGTATTTTATTGGTTTCATTTTTTTTTTCATCCACTCCATCACATAGAATTTTTCCTATGAGAACTTTTCTCTAGGTCTGAGGTTTAGCTGAGCCCCACAATTAGAGTAAAGTGGGACGTGTATTTCCCAATCAAATTCAACCTTTTTTGGTTTCTGGAAATTAACATAAATCATTTTTACGTAATTATGTTGTTTACAGTTATAAAAGCGTTGCAACAAGGAGGGTAATGTGTTTAGGTTTTAAAACGACTCTTTTTTGTGCAAACTTAACGACAGATTTTAAGTTTGAAAGCTTGAATTTCTCAGTGAATCCCCGTGAATGTTTTGAAACAATTCGAGATAGGGGTCACCTGTGGTGTAGCGGTTTTGCATTACAACCTACTGTGCTCGAAAGGGGGATTCGCAGCCCGGGGGGTGGGGCTTAGAATCTTTTAAAGAAAGTAAATAATCATTGCTTGTGGCATCCTTCGGAGTTGAACAGAAATTGCAACCCTGTTCGCCCCAAAGCACAGAAAGTAGTTGCATACCTACTTGCTTACACAATAGTTAGGGAAGTTGACATTGATGAATATTGAACCTTGATTTACTATTCGGGTCCCATCCACATTACGGCTCCTGGCAAGCACAATCAGTCACATGCACCTCTGCATGTCAACGTGCAGGATGCTCTTTGTATCTGAGCGAGCATCGTTACTTACAATACGAAAAGTAAATTGACTTGCAGTTAGGAGTCTTGCGTTTCGTTCAGATCATTATTCAGGGACGTCAACTTAGCTGATAACCCTGCAATGTACTTAAGTAGTTATTCATGTTCTTCCCGTGTCTTGAGACAAATAAGGCTGCAAGATATTTCAGGTGCTTCTATAGACGAAGTTTCATTATTTATTTGTTTTACTACAACTTGTATAGAATGTTTCTTCTTTTATAAATATTGATGCAGTCAATTCTATAATGCGAGGCTATGAGTTTTAAGTTACATCAAAATGATAATTTGAACTAATTATAATTTCAAGTATGAACTCTTGAAGAAGTATGAGAAGAATAAAAATGAAATACTAATACTCTACTAGCTATAAAATGATTGGGTATCCTGATAATCAAAGTGATGAGAACGAGAGCATTTCACACATTTAACTATTTTGTTATAATTTATTGATAGGGGGTTCAAAACTTGACATATATAACTTGGAATTAATTCTTTCTTATTAATGTAAGTTCCTAATGAGACAATCTCACTATGCAATACTTTTATTTTAAACAATAAAATCCAGTTGCCTTTGTCTTTAACGGTAATATGAATTGAGATTTTAAAAAAAATTACTATTTTTTTTAAAAGTTTAATTTTCAAATTTTTAAGAAGCTTTCTTCATAATTTTTAGAACAACTTATTAATTCCTCTCAGTTTACTTGCTTTCTTGCAATATGTATCCAATATGCAGATAAATTATTTAATCTGTCAGAAACCACGGATGGATCCTGTGGGTTCTTCATCTTCCTGGGGCTCATCGAGACTTTATAAAGTGAGTTCTCTTAATTGGGGAAAAGGTGGCGGTTGAGCGTGATCTCGGGCAAATGACCTGCTTGCACAACTACTGCCCTAGAAACAGTACAGTCTCAACCATGTATTGAACCCCCAAGAACCTTTACAGGCTGAAGTGGTACTTTACTATAATGAACTCAATAAAAGCTTTAAACGATCCAAGCATAGAATACTTTTTTGTATTTTTAAAAACTCATGTATTGTTTTTATCTCGTATTCTAGTATTTTATTGGAAGTTTTTACATGCTTTCAAAACTTCACTTTCCTGACATCCTCTAAACCTGACTTAGGTCTTTCTTATTAGGAAAATTTTCGTTGTTTAACTCATAAGAATTAAAGTTCAATCAAAATAAGAGAACATTTCGAGTTTTGAATGTTAACCAAACCTTCAAAAATAGGTCTTTTCAGCTTTCTCCTGTTAAATTTCTCAAACAGGATAGTCACTAAACTTTGAATCAACGAAATGGATAGTTCTAATGCAAGGATTCGAACAAAACAGCAAAAAGAACAGAAAAAAAGCTGTAAGTTATTAGAGGGACAAGACCAAGCTGTTACCGAAGGACGTCACCGTGTCCGATGCGGCTCATCGAGCAATAAGTGTCGCCCGCTTCCTGGTTACGAAGGCCGGAACACCAACAGCTCGGGGTGTTAGGTCATGCCAGGAACTAGAGAAGGGGAAAGGATATGGGGCAAAAGGAGAACTTTCAGGCCAGAGTTTAGAGAGGGGGGGAAGAAAAGTTCTTCATTTTTAAATATAATATAAGTATTACCTATTATTAAATAAATAATTTTAATAATAGGCATTTATAATAATATTTAGTATGTATTAGTCTGTATTTTTTAAAATGCAGACTGCACAAAATGATGTAATCAATTTGACTTCATATTGTGTTTTTAAGTTACTATTAATATATACCTGTTCATTATTTATATAGGTGGGTACTTAATTATAAATTATTTTTATAACTATTTATTTTATTCTTGTTTAAATCAAATATATAAACCATATAAATATCAGTATCATACTACAGTATAAAATTTCTTTCATATAAATTCCACTAGCATACTATTACTATACTGCACATATACTAATACATATATCTACTGCCCCGGAGAATAAATGGTTAAATAGATTTTTTTCTCAAATGAGTTTCTTTTACTTTGGGGAGCGGAATCGTGTTATATTCGCAGCGAATAAGGGGCCAAGTCAGATATTGGCTTATTACTTATAATGGAGTTATTGCTTATATTACAATTCCATTCCAAGTCAAAAACTACGAGAATGGCTTTCCGTAAGTACAACAAACGCATTTTGAAAAAATTGACTTATTCACCATGGCTGCAGGTACAGCATACTAATGCTGTGTAGTATATGTATATATATATTATGTAAATATAGTTTCCATATAAATTCCAGTAGTATACTGTAGTATAAGATTTCTTGCAAGGAGAAATTAATATTGTACAACGGTTACGACGACGAACTTATACATGTTGAGATAATACTTATATCGTTGAAACAGAAATAAAAATTCGAAGTAACTTGAAATATTTTTTCAGCTTAATTGGTTGCAAATAATTTATGGGATCCCAGTCAGTAGTTTAAGACAACAAAATTAGAATAGGCAAACTAATACCATTTAATACAATATCTTTCTTGATATAATATAAATTATGTTTTCTTCCATTTCCGTGCTCGAAACAGGTATCTGAGTGAAGAATCAATTTGCTCAGATAGATAACCAATTCCATCAATTAGCAAACGGACGAATGGAAACAATGGTAATAGCTAAACGTTTATTTACGGTTTTAATGACAGTAATTAATGTTTATTATAACAATCTAATGATTGCACAGAAGCGGGAATCAGCTATAATTAACAGATCAACCTGCTTACCGCAGTTCACCTTTAACATGGTCCCGTTTAAGCGTTGAAGAATTGTTATTAGCGACATTGAAGTCATTAGAAACGTCACGGTACATCAATTATCTCGGGCCGAAGAAACAAACAATAAATAACTATAATTTGTTAGAGGCAGCTGTGTTATTAAAGTAATTTTGTGATAATGCTTTTACTAACCATTAAGAATGGGATTTATTTTATCGAATGATATATTAATTCTTTAGCCAAGTAAAATAGAGGATGCTTTGCAATTAATAGAAAAACGATACAAGAAAAGTTTTAGATTTTTAAAATTTAATTTTAATATGTTTTTATTTAAAAGATGTCATCTTTTACGATGCTAGTGTTACGGTCAGAGCGGAAAGCAAGACCGGCTTCTGATCTGCCTAGAGCGGATTAGGCAAACAATGGGATTAAGCGGAAGGGATTATAGAATGGCGTAGAACCTTCTAGATCGGTCTAGGTGGTCCTCGTCCGTGTTCCGAGTAATGCCCCACCACGACCTACCTTGCCTATATAAAAAGGACAGCGTTTTCGGCCGCGGCAGTAGTAATAAGACGAGTCAGTAGTAAGCCAGTGAGTAGCAGTTGTTAACTAGTGGCAGTGTGTGTGAGTTAGTTAGTGTTAGTATCAGTCTGTATTAAGTGCTTAGTGAGCAACAGTGACAATTAGTGGCCGTGTAATAAGTGTAATAAACTGTGTGGCAGTTTGTCATATTTGGAGAGTCTTACGGTCGGTGGACTTTAGTTAGCGAACTGTAAGTGTTAATTTGTAATTGTAAACTATAGTGTAATATTATTGTATTTGTACACATTTATATATAAATAGTTTAGTTATTTAGTATTACCAATATCTTATATTATTTGTATATTATTTTAGAAATAGATAACATTTAGTAGAATATTGTTATTGTAAATTGATATTAGTTTAATAATTTAGTTGTTTTTAATAATCTCATTGTATTCTTTTTAATTTGTTAATAAATATTAGATTCTTGAATTAAGTAATAGTTTAGTCCATTTTACACCCAGTAGCCCGTAACAAATTGGTGTCAGAAGTGGGATCTTGTGTAATTGTTATTTTGTCTTGCATTTTGTAATAATTGGGCTACTGTTTGAAAAATGGCTTCTCAAAGTCTTACATTGATGGATTTAAAAGTTGCGGATTTAAAACGGGAATTAGAAGAACGTGATCTGGATTCTTCCGGAAATAAAAGTGTACTGCAACATCGCTTGCGTCAATTTTTTGTAGAGTTAGGGGAAAATCCAGATGACGTTCTGTTTGAAACTGATTTAAGCAAGTTGTCTGCAACTTTTAAAAATGAATTAGGTACTGTTAAAAATGAACTAGGCAATGTAGAAAATAAGCTAGGTAATTTACAGAATGATTTAGGAACTGTTAAAAATGAGCTAGGTGATGAGTTAAGCACTGTTAAAAATGAGCTAGGTACTGTAAAAAATGATTTAATGGATACATTAGAGTCTAAGTTGGGCACATTAGAGACTAAGTTAATGGAAAATGTAGATAATAAGCTAGCTAATGTAGATAATAAGTTAGCTAATGTAGATAATAAGTTAGCCGATGTAAATAATAAAGTAGCTGATATAGAATCTAGGCTAGGAGAAAAAGTGAACGAAATTAGGCTAAGAATGGAAGCTCTCGAGGGACGTAAGAGCAACCCACCGACGAACGACACCGACCGTTCATCCGAGGGCAGCCATCGTAATAGCATTCTACCCACCAATAATGGGACGCCACCAGCTCACAACACCATTCCAGTATTCGACGGAAAGACGCCGTGGGAGGACTACATGACTCTCTTCGAGACAGCGGCTTCGATCCACGGGTGGTCACAGGAGACCCAAGCTTCAGCGTTGTGTCTGGCCCTACGTGGAGACGCCTTGGGAGTACTGCAGGGGATACCCATGTCGGAGCGGTCCAACTACGGGGAGCTGATCAGAAGACTGGAGATGCGTTTCGGCCACCGCCACATGGACCAGCTGTATCGCTCACAGCTGAGAAGCAGGGTCCAGAAGACAAACGAGACTTTACAGGAATTTGAAGCGGATATTGCCCGGCTGGTGAGGAACGCCTACCCATCGGTCACCGACGAAGTCTACGAAAGCTTGGCTGTCGACAAATTCCTGGATGGACTTCGGGACCCAGAGACACAACAAGCAGTGAAGCTCGCCCGGCCGAAAACTTTGGGAGACGCATTATCCCAGGCCATGGAGTTCGAGGCTGTTAGACAGTCCGTACGGGGCCATGCGCGAGTTAGAGCAGCAGAAGCGGAGCCTAATGTGGTCCCTAGCATCGAAGACATAGTGACTAAAGTTTTGGAGGCTCTCAGGACCCGTAAGAAGGAGATACGCTGTTGGAGCTGCGGCCAACTGGGACATCCTAGAAGCAAGTGTCCATCGAAGAAGCAAGAAAAGCCACAGGAAAACTAAGTAGGGTTGATGGGAAGGGGCAACTGTCAACCCGTAACGTCAAAGGCCCCAGGAAGGCCATCAGAGTTGCGTCAATAGGAAGCAGAACGAACAGTTTCTACGTTGATGGGATGGTGAACGGGCAGCTGCGAAGTCTGCTAATAGATACCGGCGCAACCTTGACAATCTTGAACTCGAAAACACTTCCAGCTGAGAAGATCTTACCAACAACTTGGGCATTACGGACTGCCACGGGACAGCCAGCCAAGGTCTACGGGGAGACAGTTGCCACCTTCATCATCGGGGGTCAACATCTGAAGCACCGCGCTCTCGTGGCAGAAATCGATGAAGATGTCATATTGGGCATGGACTTCATGATCGCATACGGGATCAAGCTGGACATGTCGAAAGGTGTGTTGACGATGGGAGACGAGGAAGTCATCCTTCGGCAGGGAAAGGATCTGTATGCACGAGTGCTCTTACTAGAAGACACCACTTTACCTGCACAGAGCCAAATCGTGACGCATGGGACGGTCGAAGGACATCTACCAGAGGGTCAATGTGTACTACTGGAACCCGGAACGCACGAAGAACAAGAGATCGGACGCGGCGTACTGGTTGCTAGGTCTCTCATCAAGGCCGGACGGACCACTCCAATCCGGCTAATGAAACTGAACAGCTTCCGGGTAACGCTGAAGAAAGGAACACCGGTCGGGGAGTGTACAACCGCTACCTCAGTGGTTCGTCAGCTGCAACGTCGTCCCACCGAGCTCCGAGGACTGCCAGAAGAACTGAAAGGATTTGTTAACGAGTCATGCCGCGACCTTTCACCTGAACAGAGCGAGGAAGTGAAGAACATGATTATCCGATGGCATGACGTCTTCGAGATCGGACCAGGACCACGGGGCAGAACGGATATCGTCCAGCACAGGATTGACACCGGGGATGCGAAGCCCATCCGACAGGTCCCGCGGAGGCTGCCGTTAGCCAAACGGGAGGACGCCGAGAAGATCATAAAGGAGATGGCGGCTGATGGTGTCATTGAGCCTTCGAGTAGCCCCTGGATGTCTCCTGTCGTATTGGTGAAGAAGAAAGACGGCACAACGAGGTTCTGCGTAGACTACCGTCTTCTGAACAACGTCACCAAGAAGGACAGTTATCCGCTTCCCAGGATTGACGATACGCTGGATACCCTAGAGGGGTGTAAACTCTTCTCTACCTTGGATCTCCGCAGTGGGTATTGGCAGGTTGGATTGGCACCTGAAGATAAAGAGAAAACGGCGTTTTCAATTGGCACTGGGCTCTGGCAGTTTACAGTAATGCCGTTCGGGCTTTGCAATGCTCCTGCCACATTCGAGAGGCTGATGGAAAACGTGTTAAGAGGTCTCTCTTGGGAGGTATGCCTGGTATACCTAGACGACATTATTGTGCTGGGAAAGTCCTTCGCTCACCATCTGAAGAATCTGGAGAAGGTCTTCGAACGACTGCGTGCAGCAAACCTAAAGTTGAACCCGAAGAAGTGTAATCTCTTCCGAAGGCAAGTCAACTACCTGGGGCATATTGTGTCAGACAACGGAGTTGCTGTTGACCCAGAGAAGATAGCAGCGATCACCGACTGGCCAGTACCTCGAGATAAGCACCAGGTGAGGAGTTTCCTCGGGCTCTGCACCTATTACCGGAGGTACGTGAAAGGATTCGCTAACATCGCAAAACCTCTTACCAGGCTAACCGAGGAGAAAAGGTCTTTCCATTGGGATCACGAGTGCCAGGCATCCTTCGAGGAGCTGAAGAGCAAATTGAGTAGTGCTCCTATTCTGAGCTATCCACGTCCCGAGGGCAAGTTCATACTTGACACAGATGCCAGCAACATCGCCATTGGAAGTGTCCTCTCTCAGCTCCAAGACGGAGAAGAAAGGGTGATTGGATATTTCAGCAAAGCACTCTCAGCTCCGGAACGAAACTACTGTGTCACAAGGAAAGAGCTTCTGGCAGTAGTAAAGTCCATAGAGCATTTTCATAAATACCTATACGGAAGAAGGTTCCTGCTGAGAACGGACCACGCGGCTCTAATGTGGCTGCTGCGATTCAAGTCACCTGAGGGACAAGTGGCGAGGTGGATTGAGCGCCTTCAAGAGTATGACTTTGAATCTGCTCATCGTTCTGGAACGAGCCACAGAAATGCGGATGCACTGTCAAGAAGACCTTGTGAAGAAGGCTGCAAGCATTGTTCTCGACAAGAAGAGAAGCAGGCAGCGGTATTGAGGACTACAGTTGTCATCGACAGTTGGCAAGATGCAGAGGTGTCAAAGGAGCAGGACGAGGACCCGGACTTAAAACAAATAAAGGAATGGAAAATATCAGGGCGAGGAAGACCGGCCTGGCAGGATGTTGCTCCAATGTCGAAGAATGTAAAAACGTACTGGGCCCAATGGAACTCCATTTTAGTGGACAACGGGCTGCTGAAACGGGCATTGGAGAACGCGGAAGGAGATCAGCGTAAGCTACAGCTCATCGTTCCAAGGAATAAAGTGCCCGAAGTGCTTAGGGAACTACATGACGGTGTAACTGGCGGCCATCTTGGAGTTCACCGTACATTGGAAAAAGTTCGTGAACGCTTTTACTGGGCAAACCTTAAGGACGATGTGTTGGACTGGTGCAGGCGTTGTGCGACTTGTGCGGCTTCTAACGGACCAACAAGAAGAAAGAAGGCCCCTATGAAGAAGTACAACGTGGGAGCACCGTTCGAGAGGATAGCAATCGACATCGCTGGCCCTTTCCCTGTGACGGACGAAGGCAACCGATATATTCTCGTGGCCATGGACTACTTTTCTAAGTGGGTGGAAGCGTATGCCCTTCCGAATCAAGAGGCAGTCACGGTTGCAGACGTACTTGTGAAGCACCTCGTCAGCCGGTTTGGAGTACCCATGGAACTTCACGCTGACCAGGGAAGAAACTTTGAGTCTGCAGTCTTCTCCGGGATGTGCGAAGCACTGGGAATACGGAAAACCAGGACGACACCTCTTCACCCTCAATCGGATGGCATGGTGGAGCGCATGAACAGGACAATGGGTCGATATTTGTCTAAAGTGGTCTCCGAGCATCAGCGAGACTGGGACCAGTATCTTCACTTGTTCTTGTTAGCCTACCGGAGTTCAGTCCATGAAGCAACGGGGCAGACCCCCGCAAATGTGGTCTTCGGCCGAGAACTTCGTTTGCCTTGTGATCTGAAATTCGGGTTCAAGCCAGACGAGGAAGTTAACGGAGAGGAATACGTCACGAATCTACGGAAGCGGATGGATAATATCCACGAAAAGGTTCGTGCAAACATCCAGGGAGCCAGTGACAGAATGAAGGAGCGTTACGACATCAGGGCAGAGAAAGGTGGATTCCAACCTGGAGATTTGGTCTGGCTACATGATCCTCGAAGAAGGCGAGGCTACTCACCTAAACTTCAGAACTCCTGGGATGGCCCGTTTGAGATCATCAATAGGATAAACGACGTCATCTATAGGATCAGAAAGCAGCCAAAAGGAAAACCCAGGGTAGTCCATTTTAATAGACTGGCCCCATACAAAGGAGACCATGGCCCGACAAAAGACCAGCAAGTCAGGTACCTCAACAACGTGGAGGCCAGTAAGGTATCAGTTGCACAACCTAAGGTACAAGGTTCCCGTGGAGTAACTCAGGCAGTATACAGAGATATCTTCTCGTTACCCGCGGACTATTCTCTGGCCCATTGTGTAGCCGAAGATCTGAGGACTTCCCGAGGGATTGCAACCGTCTTCAGGAAGAAGTTTGCTGGAACTGAGGAACTGGAACGCCAAGGACCACGCGTCGGGAAAGCACTCCACCATACGCACGAAGGACGACACCTGTTCTACTTAGTTACCAAGTGTGCTACTGATCAGAAGCCCACATATGACGCACTGCGGCGAAGCCTCGACGACCTGCGGAGTAAGCTTCTGAGACTGCGTGTCACCAAGCTCGCGATCCCTAAGTTGGGCTGTGGATATGACGGCCTGGAGTGGAAGGTTGTCAGGAACATGCTTGAACAGATATTCGCCAACTCTGGAGTCGCCATATTGGTGTGCACGTTCAACCCCTGGAAAGGAAATGCGTCTCCATCGAGGGAAGCTCATGACCGCCTGATTTCTCCGGACTATGCTCTGGGGCAGAGCACTTTTAAGGAGGGGGCAGTGTTACGGTCAGAGCGGAAAGCAAGACCGGCTTCTGATCTGCCTAGAGCGGATTAGGCAAACAATGGGATTAAGCGGAAGGGATTATAGAATGGCGTAGAACCTTCTAGATCGGTCTAGGTGGTCCTCGTCCGTGTTCCGAGTAATGCCCCACCACGACCTACCTTGCCTATATAAAAAGGACAGCGTTTTCGGCCGCGGCAGTAGTAATAAGACGAGTCAGTAGTAAGCCAGTGAGTAGCAGTTGTTAACTAGTGGCAGTGTGTGTGAGTTAGTTAGTGTTAGTATCAGTCTGTATTAAGTGCTTAGTGAGCAACAGTGACAATTAGTGGCCGTGTAATAAGTGTAATAAACTGTGTGGCAGTTTGTCATATTTGGAGAGTCTTACGGTCGGTGGACTTTAGTTAGCGAACTGTAAGTGTTAATTTGTAATTGTAAACTATAGTGTAATATTATTGTATTTGTACACATTTATATATAAATAGTTTAGTTATTTAGTATTACCAATATCTTATATTATTTGTATATTATTTTAGAAATAGATAACATTTAGTAGAATATTGTTATTGTAAATTGATATTAGTTTAATAATTTAGTTGTTTTTAATAATCTCATTGTATTCTTTTTAATTTGTTAATAAATATTAGATTCTTGAATTAAGTAATAGTTTAGTCCATTTTACACCCAGTAGCCCGTAACACTATATTTGTTTCTTGTAATTTTTTTTTGTTATTCATAAAACCTGTTGGTCATCAACACTTGCATATTTCGATGCCTTAGTTCACATATGTGTTAAGTGCCGAAAAAAAAGATTTTACAAGAGTCAACTTTGATAAAAAATTTAACACAAAAAATACAGTTCAAGTTTAAGCACACAATATAGTTTTGTAACCTTTACGGCTTCTCTATTAATTTTATATCAAAAAATGATCTATGACTTCCTGATCTCAACTTTATAATATCATTTTTATATCAAATCCCATTTTTGAAAAATTCGCACTTTGACACATTTGTGCACCAAGGCATCGATGTATATTATTATTTTTATGACAGAGCCACAATGGACTATTTTGGTATCATCTCTCAAACAATTCAAAAAAGATTCAAGCTTTTAAAAATGTTCTAATTATTAAAAAAACAATTTCAATGCCATCCTCACAATCAGAATGCTTTGCTTTAACAATACCCAAATTTTTATTTTTTTAACTCACATGGAACTTTCAAATGCCTTTATTGAAAAATTAGCTTTTTGAGTTATGACGTTGTTCTTTTGAAGAGCCGATATAAATACATGATGTACCATAAATACATGCTATATTATTTTAATTTTTTTTTTTTTTTAGCTAACTCATAAAACCTGTTGGTTATCAACACTTTAATTTGTGTATGTATATTATTATTTTTATGACAGAGCCACAATGGTCTACGTTGCTTTCATATTTTGTTTTCCATATGTATTTCATTCGTTCCTTGTGTTTTTACTTTCTTTTCTACGTCCATATTATATAATGGTCCTTTCTTGAAAGCCCAGAGTAGCCTGAAGTTCCTTGGTAAGTGAAGAACGTCCTTCAATGGCATTCGGAGAGACATCGAGCTCTTCAATGTCCTTTTCAGTCTTCTTAATTCATTAGTAGGCCAACTATTTTCAGTTTTTTAAGATTAGTGAATTTGGTCATTCTTCTTGGGTTAATTCTTTGTATATCCCCTTAGAACTGAAGTATTCGTTTTCTTATTGCTAATCATTCGTTTTCATCTGCCTCTGGGCGGATTACTGTTGAGCAGTGTCTAAGTCTACCATTGAAGGATTTGGATTTCTTGTTGTTAATATCTTTGGTTAGTTGAAAGGGTGCTTTCATTTTGTTACCTCTTTAAATGCTTCCTTTCCAGATATATTTTGTTCTATTGTATATTATTATTATTATTATATACATTTATTCCTTTTAAATTTTTATAATTCTGAAAAATAATGGTAGGAGAACAGAATACGGATCTAAAGTAAATGATAAAAATAGGAATTATTAATAAATACAATTAAAAGAAAAAAAAGAAAAGTGAAATAAAAGACTATTCCTGTTTATTAATGAACTCTTATTCTACTAACGTACGTACAAACATGTAGCTTCGTCAAAAGAACAACTACATAACTGAAAACTTTCCATTGTAAATTGTAAATTTAGTATTGGTTAAAGGTTTCTAATTCAGGAAAAACAAAACAAAAAACTTGTACCACTACAACCCGTGAATGGGTCTGGGGTTCAGTACGTGGTAGAGACTGTACTGTTTCATGGACCACTGTTCTGCAAGGAGGTGACTTGTCCTAGGTCACGCTCAACCGCCAGATTTCCCCCCCCTTATTTTGGGTACCCTATTTTTATAATATTTTATAGAGGCTGGGTGGGCCCCAGGAGGGTCCCAGATCCTATATGACCCATCTCCCGCTGCAAACAGACTAAATAAAAGTCATGGCCTGCAGCGGGATTTTAACCAGGATTTCCGGCATGGCAACTCAGTGCTCTACCACTGAGCCACTCCACTCCCTCCATTCAGGAAAAAATATATCTGATATTCCATTTCCAAAATGTTTTTTTTTTTTAATAAAGTCATATTTTTAGTTGTATCGTATTTGAACTTGAAGTTTTATGGGAATAACGATGTAAGTTAGAATCAAACAAAGTTTCAAGCTTTTAAAAAATGTTGTAATTGTTAAAAAAATAATTTCAATACCATCATTACAATAAGAATGCTTTGCTTTACCAATACCCAAATTTGTATTTATTACAACTTTCAAATACCTCTATTGAAAAATTAGATATTTTGAGTTATGATATTGTTATTGTGAAGGAGCGTCATGGACATTTGAAATCTTAAAATAAAAGATATTACATTAATTCCTTAACGAAGTATATTTAATAATAATTGACTATGAATAAAAATTATTCTTTAATAATTGCCAATAAATAATGATATATTAATGAAAAAAACCTGTAGCACTACCACCCATGAAGGGTCTTGGGTTCAGTAAATGATAAAGGGATTTGTCTGAGATCACGTACAACTGTCAGGGTACCTTCTTTTAGGGATTGGGGGAGCAGGAGGGTACGACCAAGTTCGTTATCAGATCCTACAGCGGGATTTGAACCCAGAACTAATAAACCCAGCGACTCAGCGCTCTACTCACTGCGGCACCCCGTTCTTTAATATATACATTATTATTATTATACCCTATGGGATCACGCAAAGCCATTTATATATATATATATATATATATGTGTGTGTGTGTGTGTGTTTGTGTGCTTATGTGTGTGTGTTTATTTATGAATTAGGCCATATATAAACCGCATACAAGACTTATGGTGTTTCTTTTCTTCCTTTCTTCCCAGTACTTCTTCATTCTCTCTCCCACCGCTCCTATCTGATCATCCGTCGAGGCTTTGGCTTGTCTTCTTCATAGGTTGCGTTTTTTTATGAGTAGCCTGAAGCGGTTCCTGTCACGTATTATATCTTCTATAACACCTATTTTGTTGGCATCTTCCTCCATTGATTCTATCCATCCTACTGTTTTCTTAAGTTTATTAATGTAATTAAAAAACTTCATTGTTATCCCTTCTTTCTAAAAGTCCAAACAGTTTTAGTCGGCTCTTCCTCATGGTATCTGTGATTTTTTCTATAAACTTCGTTTTTCTTTTTAATCCGTACATTTTTCTTGTTTTTCTCTGGCCCTAGAAATTTTCTTAGTATTTTTCTCCCTCTTTTTTCTAGATCTCTTAGTTCGCCTTTCTTCTCCAGCTTTAAGAACTCTAATCCATATATTGCTAGTGTCCTAATAACTGAATTATAGTGCCTAATCTTCGCTTGGATGGATATCAATTTCATATTGTAGTAGTTTTGTGTTAATTTGTACGTAAATTCTAACTTCTTTACTTCTTTATTTGTTGTGTTATTTAGTCCGTTGGCTTGGATCCATTCCCCGAGGTATTTAAATTAATCAACTCTTTTATTTTTTGAATACTTTGTTTTCATACATATTTTTATATTATGTTCGTGTTCTATATATACTCGATTATGATGTTATATATACATATATATAACATCTTACTATTCTAGATTATTATTTAGGAACGCCTATCTAATTACACACTAGAGCTGGCTGACACAGAAGGAATTCCCATCGAGGCAGAGAGTACTTTCCCTGTCCCGCTGGCCCAAATCCTCCTCTTCGACTTTCTGCTTCGGTTCCAGAGGCCTCTTTAGTCCTCACCTCTTTCGGTGGTCCTTGCCTTCCAGTGCAAACCGAAATTGCCTTTGGGCGGGTACAGTTACCTATTTTCTTCGCGGTTTTGGTAAATCGCTACTGCGAAGATTAGAAATCGGCTCGACAAATTTTAATCCTCACCAGTCCAGAATACCGCAGTATGTGAAATTTTCTTTTTGTTGAGAAAACTTCTTCAGCCGCGTTTAGCGACTTTTAGTAGAAGAAAAACTTATGATTTCGCGTCACCGACATGCTCGTTGACTGGCGACACCAAGCGGTCTGTCTTTGAGTAATACAATCTTTTTAAATCAACTTTAGTTTAAAGGTTAGGACTTCATAGATATAAGAATGATTATATTTAATTAAAAGATCGTTAAATAGATCTGCAATTGATACTAATAATAGTTTAAAACATCAGTAACAAATCGAGCTTTTAATTTCTCGTAAAACATTGTATCTGTCATTATTAAATGTCTTGTTTTATGAAATTACTGTAATTACAACTGATCTAAATATTGTCGGAGTTAAAGATGAGAATAATGTTAAAAATTAAAATACAGTTAATCTATGTAAATACAAATACAATGTATAAATAATATAACTGTATACTAATCATTATTTCAATTAAATTATTCATATTTTGTATTGAGCCCATCAGATGTTTTGATTAATAAATAAACTACTTGGTGTATATGGTTCCCCACCTGTTATTAGCAGATGACCAAGTCATCCTAGCACAGGGCAAAGAAGACGCAGAATATTGGTGTGCGAAACTCATGGAAGAATATAATAGATGGGGAATTAAGATGAACTTTGAAAATATTGAATATTTGGATACGGAGGAGGGCGGACCATTGGAGGTAAACGGTCTAAAAATTAAAAGTGTAACCAATTTTAAATATTTAGGATCTGTCCTTCAAAAAGATGGAACATCTGAAGGGGATATATCCCGAAGATCCAGAGAAGGAAGAAAAGCTATTGGCATGCTCAATTCTGTATTGTGGAGTAATAACATCCTAAAAACTACACACAAAAATGATTTTCCATGCCATTATAATGACTATAATTGTTATACGGCTGTGAAACATGGGAATTGGAAAAAGGAAGCAAAGAGAAACTTCTTATTGCAGAGATGGATTTCTGGAGAAGGGAAGCCAGAATATCTAGGTATAATTCAGTAGTCCAAGAGGTAATGGGTACTCACTATACCATTCTCGAAAAAATCACAATTAAGCGATTAGAGTGGTTTGGAAACCTACTAAGGAGGGATAGTAATAGAATACCCAAAATGATCATGCACTGGTGCCCTAAAGGAAGAAGAAGAAGAAGCCGACCAAGAACTTCATGGATGCACCAAGTCCAGGAAGAAATGGCATGAATTAAGAATGCATCGACAGGAAGATCTGGAAAAAAAATTGTATCCTAAAATTTGGTTGGAGAAAACCTCAACTTTGTGGAAAGTTTCAATAAATATTTTAAAAAATGTATATGATTACTGTTCATAGTGACATTATCTGAAAACCAGATTAATGTTAATGATTTAAATTAACAAATTTGAAATTTAAATAACTTTCAGACTATAATTGATTTACAAATTCAAAAAAGTACAAAGTAACGAGGTTTTCACTAATGTCGGCAGTTTTCACGACTGCCTATTTAAAATTTTCTTTTCCAGAATCAGGTATAATCTCTTCGTTATATGCATTGCTGAATATGATAGCGGAAAAGTGGGGACTGTACGTGATTCAGTATCTTTTTCATATCTTAGGAACCGTACCAAGCTCTACCTGCCTGCTTTCATAACTATGACAAAGTGAGCCGACTGGAACCTCCGACCACAATAGGCGACTTCATCGCTTTTCGCTCTGTACTTCCGATTTTCTATCTAGTTTTGATACAATGGCGTATAGTAAAAGTTTTGCTGTATAGGCTGCAGAAAAAGAAACGGAGGTTTTCGAAACGCAGAAGGGCGCGTAATTCTGTTTATTAGGAACACTGTTTGATTTTTGTTGTCAAATGGTATTATAAATCAAAATTAGTGACTGTTGTAGACGACAAACGCAGTTTTTATTCAATAAAACCTCTAAAATGTTTCATTCAATGGTAAATATCTTCGAAAATATCTACAGCTAAGAATGTCTATGGAAATTATAATGAATAAAGTATTTAAAAAAGAGAAAATTACTAAAATTTGAGCCACTAATATCCGAGATAAATATTTTCAAAAAAGTGGGTTTCTATTTTTTTTCGAAAAATGAGAAATCACTATTTCATGCCTTTATTTATTCTTTTTTCATGGGAACTTGTAGTACATAATTGACGACAATAAAAACTTGTTCATTAACATATTCTTATAATAAAGAGCATATAGTTACTTATTTTTTCGAAAAATGGGAACTCATTATTTTCTGTCTTTATTTGGTCTGTTGACATGGAAACTGGTTTTCCTTAATTTATGAACGAAACTAGTTCATTAGCCAGTTTGAAGTTTGAACAAGAACTAGATAAGCGAAATCTCATAACAGATTGATGGATAATTGATATTCCTTCAAATCGGACAGCAGGTCCAATTAAATCCTTATGAGGACTACTGCAACTGATTACTATGTTCGAATAACGGTCGCCCTGATCCATCTACGATTCCCCTGGCCTGTAAGTCTTTTAATGGTAATACAATCAGTATAAATGATACTCAAACTGTTTTCATGAAATATGTTTACCTCACTCAGTATCAGGTAAAAAAACTCCTAATTCGGAGAATCATTTGAAATTCGTAATTATTTAATAATAATAATATTTCAATTGTGATGTAATATAATGGGTTGCAGGTTCCTTGTTTTATTCTGTCCCCATTATGAACAGGGTTGATATAATATATGACAATACATATTTTAATATAACAAAAAGTTTTGTCATAAAAATCTCAAAGTTTTGTGATAATAATCTTTTCTAAACTACTTGACAAAATTCATACGGCCATTTTACATCACACTGATTTATGTTGTTGATAGAATAGTGTATGATGAAAAATAATATTATTTATTAAAAAGTTAATAATAGTTATAATAATTAATAAATAAAACTTCCAAATATTTAATTTATATAAAACGGATATTTAGTTAAATTTATCTGTTTTTGAAAATTTAAATAAAGTTGTATAAAAGAAAAATATATTCAAAAAGAACCAGCAATGGCGTTGAAGTAATTGAGGTATGTAAATAAAAAAATATATTAAAAAGAATTTTAAGGAAAAATGTGAAAATCAACGTTAACGTGTCATTTAAAAAACAAAATTCCTATGATAATATATTGTTAAAATGTATGTTCTCTCTTCCCCTACCCGCATCATATATAATCGAATGAAAGTGTAAAAAATGAAAGTTGTATTTGCCCTGACAACAAAAGCATGACAGAGTATTTCGCCACCTTAATAACTGAGGATGATAGCTTGTCATGACGCCATCCACCCTGGTTCTGTCAAAGGATATACCGCGCATTGAGTTCTTTGGGGGAGAAGTGAGCAATATAAGGAGATCGCTGTTATAAAGTGTTGGAGAGCTCTATGCAATGTTTAAATTATATTTTACAATTTAAAAAAAAATTAAAATAGTTCTACCAAAAAAAGGTAAAATTAAAAAAAATTCTCTTAGTTTTTAATTATAAAGAAATAATTGTTCTTGAAAAATTGGAGGGTGAAGAAGAGTATTCTCTGCCAAGCATTGGGATAGTAGTATATCCCTCCCCTTTTCTCCAAAATATTTTTAGACTTATGAGGTAACATTAAAAAACCTGTACCACTACAACTCGTGAACGTGTCTGGGGTTCAGGGTAGTGATTTGCCGTAGATCAAACGCTCAACCGCCAGATTTTTCCCTCTTATTTTTGGTACCCATTTTATAAAGGCTGGGTGAGCCCCAGGAGGATCCTAGATCCCATGTAATCCACCTCCCACCGCTGACAGACTAAATAAAAGTCTTGCCAGCAGCGAGATTTGAACCAAGATTTACAACATGGCAACTGAGTGTTGAGCCACTCCCCTCCCTATGAATTTACATATGAGACTTATAATAGTACTATTGGGATAGAGAATTACAAGGTTTCCACCTTTTAGAAATACAATGGATTGTCTGGAATAATCATACAGAAAAATTGGCTCTATAAGATGTTGGCAACCTTTAAATATGAGTATTACCGAGACGTTTGTGTCAGAGATATTTTCCTATTAAAGTAGTCTTTTAGCAAATAAAAAGAAACATTTACTAAGAAAATAATTACAAATATAGCAGAATGAACTTTTTTCTTCCTTCGTTTTGGCCAACAAAGGACCACGTGTCAATTTCAATTCCTTCTCATTCGTTGCTTTCTTTTCCTCCAATACTCTCTCTTCTTTTCACCATGTCTCTTTTTTCTTTCTTCCGACCACAGTTCTTTTATTGCTTGTACCCTGGAATCGCAAGTTTAACACTATCTTTCTGAAGGCATCTCTTTCTGCTTTTATGTTGTGTATTTCTAAATCTTTTTGAATTTCTCGGATCCAGCCTGTAGTTAATTCCTTTTCCCTGAGATACTCAAAGAATGAACTTTATTTATAAACGTTCTCTTCGAAATTAATGGTTATGTTTTATAATACACCGACAGGCAAAAAATTCCAACCACTTGTAAAAAAAATGTATTTATAAATAATACATGGTATTTGTAGATAATACTTATTATTTATGGAATTTTATAATATTTTTAACCTTTAATAACTTTTAATGTTTATCAAATGAGTCTTTGTTTACAAAATTAAAATCAAAATTTGAATGGTAAAGAAAAATGAATCATTTTTATTCTAAAAGAAATTAATGACATCATCATTTAATTGCGCGTGTTTCCTCCTCTTGCCATTATTACTTCTTTAAGACGCCTCGACATCCTTTACACCAGTCGGGAAATGTCCTTTTGGTGGAGGATAGCCCATTCCTCCCGAAGAGCTCTTTCAAGGTCCTGCAGTGTACCAGGAAGGGCTGCACGCGCTCTTATTCGTCTTCCGAGGTAATCCCATAAATGTTCAATAGGGTTCGAATCTGGAGAACGTGTTGGCCAGTCTAAAACCTCAATGTTGTTCTGATGAATGAACGTCTGTACCATGCAAGCGACATGTGGGCGTGCATTATCGTGGATTAGAATAGGACGATCGCCGATTTCGTTGAGGATAGGCAACACATAAGGTTCCAAAATCTCATCTACGGAGCGAGTGGCCGTCAAAGAGCCTCCATGAACAACAATCAATTCTGTGCGGCGCCCCTTTGCAATCCCAGCCCACACGATTAAGGAACCACGTTGAAAAGGTTGGCTCTGGGTAAAATTACAGGATGGGTAATCATTCATTTCTTATTCTCCACACCCTTTCACGCCCGTCTGGGGATCGAAGAGCAAATCTTGATTCATCTCTAAAAAGAACAGCACTCCATTCGAACATAGTCCAATGGCTCTATTTTCGAGCATAAGCCAGCCATGTAACTCTGTGAGTTCTGGTCAACTCTGGTCCTCTTACTGAGGGAAAAGCCATTAATCCATGCTCATTTAATCTTCTCCAAGCAGTACGTTCAGAAATTAGCACACCTCGAACTTCTTCGAGCTGATGAATCGCTTGAACAATGGTAAGGTCCCGGTTTCTTAAAGTCAAAAACCGGTCATCCTGTGGTTCTGTTACCCAAGCCATTCCAGAACCGGGCTTTCTATGGTAAGACCCAGTTTCTAGAAAACGCCTGACGGCGTCTTGCGAAGTTTCATAGGGAACTCCCATGGTATTAGCTGCAATGGAACGTCCAGCATCGATAAGTGCCACACCACGCGCAACATCCTCGGCACGAAGAGGCATTTTTAACTTAAAATTGAAGAAACTAAAAGCCGGAAACTAAGAAATTTGCTGCAAGAAAGGGCTCTGGACAAATGCCACTGAATAAACATTTTAATTCTATAGAAAGTGAACATTGGAATCTACAGTCCTTTCATTGAATTAAGGATTAAGGGTTATTACCCTCTATATTGACATTCCTAATTAAAAAAAAATACATATTTATTAAAAAATAAATAAATAGAACAATCCAAAGCAGAAATATTTTTAGATGAAAACATGAAAAAATCAAGTAGGTGGAATTTTTCGCCTGTCAGTGTATATTTGAATATATTTAATTTTATTTTTGGAACTGAAATGGGCCACTAGAAATTATCAGTTCCGGTTCATAGGTTGCCGATCTCTGAGACAGAGAAACAAGATTTCCACCTTTGAGAAATACAATTTACCGCCGCAAAATTATTTCAACGATATATGATTATTCGATGATATACAGGAGAATTGGCTATTTTATTGGAGTTTGGCGTTATTTGGTTTGCTCATGGTGATCATCATTTCTCTTTATGATTTGAAAGAAACTTTCGCATCTATCTCTTTTAGTTTGTTTATTGCTTCACATGACCCGAATCACTAAACATTCAGATTTGAGGAGTTTATTGTTTATTCACTTGCAAACTCGAATCAGTGTTCTCAGATGCTATGTGTTCTCAGTGTTGTAATACGGATCAGAGGCATAGATACTTACGGATAGTTCAAGAAAACGTCTTCAAGCATTCGAAAGGTGATGCTATCGGCCTATGCTCAGGGTTTCATGGGTACACAATGTCAGAAACCAAAACATATTACAACGAATATAGAACTCTTTAGAAACCTTGGACATCAGCAAAAGATATAAGTTGGTATAATGTGGTCACGTGGAGTGAAATGAAAAGTACCGTCTGCTGCAGTTAATCATATAGCGCAAGATTGAAGGAAAGAGAGGTTCAGGTCTGGCGTCATTCCTGGATGAAAAACCTCAGACAATGGACAGGATTAACATCGATAGAATTCTTTTTTCCATCGGTCAGTAAAATAACATGGGCAGTTGTAATCGCCAACACCCAAAGAGGATAGGCACTTTTAAATACATTTAAGGCAAGAAGAATACATTTAAAAAAAATAAATTATAACGAAGGTGAGGGAGGTACTTCGATGAAAGAAAAAGAAAACATTATAAATAAAATACTTTCTAGTAACTATAACAAAATACTATTGAAAAAAATCTTAATGTACTAAAATATTCCGACCCTTATAGCGCGCAACAGTTGGCCAGCCTTGATTCGGTTCCAAATATATATAGTGTCAGTTGGCCTAATGAGGCGTAACTGTTCTCCTCGTACACTTCCAGAATACTAAGCGCTCTCGTGGACTTGTTAGGAGAAGTAGTCCGCTCCATCGGGGTTTGACTTTTTTATTTATTTTATGCTGGAATAATGGGGAGTTTATAAGTAAATATATTTAATTTTGAGGAAGAAAATGGTCCGGGTGGAGGTCAAGAAAACTCTCTGACATAGGGAGTACTTTTTATTGGTAAGCCAACGTTTCGACCCACATTGCAGGTCTTCTTCAGGGCTAGTATGATCGGTAGGGTTTGACACTAGTATACTATACTAGACTTGCTTAGTCTAGTGTCTAGACATTTTCTTCTAATATTCTAATATTGTTCCTAAATGGGCATAAAGGGAATCATATGTGGTGTAGATTTAGCATGACAACCTACTATAAAATGTATTGAATAATTAATTTTGTTGTTTAGTCGTTGTAATTAAGAAATTATTGCATGCTAGATAATACATTAAACAGTTGTTATTAATTTATCTATTCTCTTTAATTGCTTAATATCAGGTCAGGATTCATACCTTTTATTTAATTATTATTTCTTTGTTTGTCACTTTTAAAAAAATATATTTTTTGTATTATGTAGCCTTCTGGCACGATATATATCACGTTTCTATTTCTGTTCATGCTTGTTATTCTAAAGAGACCTAGTCGCAGAATAAAATTAATTTTCTATTCTATTCTACTAGAATTCTATGCCCAACTTCGCAGGTTATATCGAATATACGCATATTCTTAAATTTAAAAATACAGTGAACGAATAGAAACTTATTTACGCTTATAACTTATTATCATCGAGGCGTTTAGTTAGTAGTTTCTTCATAATGAATATATTTAACAAATTAATCAAAACAATATTGATTAGATAACTAATTATTGATCTCCAAATGCTTACTAATAAATTCAAGTTGGTATTTTTCTCCTGAATTTTGTTTTAATCTGCAGATGAACATTTCTATTCACCAACTAGTCTCAAGAAATAGTTAACAATTAAATCTCTTTGAACTAATGCATTGGTCTAGGTAAATATGAGAATACTTAACATTATTGCACGTAATACAGAGGAAATTACGCAAGCATTAGTCAAGTGTCTACGCTAGATGACGTTAAATGACGGAGAGTATTTAAACTTGTTTTGATCAGTTTAAAGATGGCAGTGACAAAGTGTTAACTATAACTATGCAAAACTTTTTTGTTTCTATATTTCAATTAACAAAATAAGAACAAATGACTAAAGGTCTCTTTAGTTTTTTTTGAAAAACTAATTTTCCACTAATTTTATTCTATTTTACTTACCCATTTTTCCGGGAGATATGTCGAATTGTGATGAGGAATCGTGAACGAATACTGGTCTCGTACAGAGATCCTAAAAAAATAAATATAGAGTTTAATGGGTTATAAATGATAATCATTATAAAAATATTTACCATAGTTAAAAGAAAGAAATAAAATATTGATTAAGAAAAATAACAAAATCATAATTTATACTTAATTATAAAAACTTATGAGAACCGACTAAAGATTAATAACCCCTACAAATATGATAGACCTTTAAATGAAGAATAAACTTTAAATAAATAGATCTTAATGAGTAGTAAATGTATGATTTACTATCTTGTAAATTGTAGTTTGTAAAAACAGATTTTTTTTTTAAACCGTCAAATAGTATGGGAGTAATTCAAACCAACCTAGAAAACCATATTAATATTTACACTTAAGAAAAATATTTTTATTTAATGACTTAAAACAACTATAATCACAGGAACTTAATCAATAAGAAAAAAGGTATATAATGTAAGATACACTAAATTTGTCTTAAGTTTCCTCGATTTAAATCGCCTCTAATGGAAGCTAGTGAAATAGAAGAGCATGACGGTTTCGAAATGATTAAGGAGAAAATTTCCTCCTACATTATTTTCAATATACTACTTGACGAAGAAAAGGTATTTTTGTCTTTTTACTGCCTTCAAGTTCTCTAGGATAAAAACAAAAATTTATAATCCTTCTACAATATTTTGTCACTAAAATTTCGATTAAGTCATTCTAGGCCTTTTATTTTTCTTTTTTCCGGAATAGGAGTTGCATTGGTATATTGCATACAGCCATATTTATTTTCCCGGTTGGTGGGACATGGAAGAAAAGAATTAGTTTCGAAAAAAAAGGTATATAAAGACTTGAATTACTTCTTTATGAAATTATAAAGGCTTTCTTAATAATAATATCTTAATAATAATAACTTAACAATAAAGATCATAGTAATGTTTGAAAATTAAATATGAGTTTCAAATCGTACCTTCGAAATAGCATTGGAAAAAATTATAGCCATACACAAATTAAAAGGTTTACTATCAAATGATTTTGCAAGGGGATAAGAAATAATTTTTTACTTTTTATGAGTTGTGGTTACGTGTTTACGTTAAAAAAACTTTCTCCTGTAACCATAATGCAGCAAGAATTTATAAATATTTTAAATCTGTATTTTTTTTTTGCGAAACACAACCAAACTTTTTTTGGGATTTACAAGATGCGCCGGAAAATGGGTTGTTTTATAACAGGGAATTGTGACGGTACTGTAAAGAAATCCCCTTTGTGATATAACTGTGATGAGATGGAACAATATTATGAAGAATATTAAGAACAATATTTAAAAGAATATTAAAAATCTATGGGCCGATAAGTTTTGCTCTTGTTATGCTACTTACTCTCTTCTATGTTGTAACCTCTCCAAATGTCGTAACCCGGAGTGTCACGAAGATCGTTCTTTGCACGGTTATCAAGTTTTACTAAAGTAAGAAAACATGCACCGTAATCTTTATTACGTCTTAGGAGTTGAAGTTATAGGTGCAGCTTTAAGTATTGGCTTTCATATTTTATCTTAACGAACCTTTGACTGTACACAATATATGCTAGTACCTCTGAGACCACCAGGGAAGACATAGAAGGTATTGTCAACGAACTACTTAGCCTTTCCTTCTAGTGGGTGAGTTTAATGCTCATAATTGTTCTTGGGGTTCCTCACTCCTCCATTTAAATAAAAGGTAAAAGTATTATGAAGTTCCTCGAGAATAATACTTCAACAGTACCTTTAAATACAAGTTTCAAACACCGTAAGATTGAGATTGATGTAAGTCCTTCGGACGTCAATGAAATGTGAAAAATATATGAAAATATACGAAAGCAATTACTTCCCAATTATTATTGAAGTATTTGAACTCATTATCGATATATCTACAGGCAGGTAATGTAATTGTGATTTTGCGGATTGGTTAGCGTATAGTGACTCTATTTTTAGAAAATATTTACAAACAATCCCGGTTTTACAATAAGGTGACAAACCTAACACTTCCAATTTACACACAGCTGTCTTCCCCAGATAAACAGGCTTGAATTTGTTATATCGTAATTGTACTGCTTACTGCAGAAATACAACAAGTCCGCCTATTTTAACTTTACAAGAGAATCAAAAAAACTGATCAATCGCTTTAAAATTATCCCTCGCATTTGGAAAAGTTGTAGGGTTTTTTTTGGCATGGACATGTTTCGTTTTTGCAGTTAACAAGATTTTCTTAGAGGCCTTTTTGGTAAATAAATCTTCACACAATTTAAATTGATTTTAGATTTAATAAAACTGATTGGCCATGGTTTAGTTTATTCAACAGACTATAAAGAAGGTATTGTACACTGGTTAGAAGAGCATTCTTCATTTAAAATCTATTTTTATTTATTGTTCTATTGATGGTGATTATTTTTAAATATTTTTCAAGATCCCAATTAAAGTAATGCTCAATGAACATTCTTACCGGTGTATGCATCGCAAAAATTGCGAGAACACGGGGATATAGGATCGGTTAAGAGGATAGATTTGTCTTGGATACGACTTTCATCAAGAGAGGTTGTGGTTAATGGTCATGAAGGTGATTGGGTTCAATTCCACGATTTTGTCTTTAGGACAAATCTTTTTTATATCATCAATGTAAATAAAAAATTTATTGAAAGTACAGTTGTATATGCTCTTTTGGAAGCTTTTGTTGCGTTTCTTAGTCCAACAGTGTCGTTTGTTAATCCCGAAATGTTCTGTAACACTAGGCGGAACCGAAGTGGAAAAAGATATTCCATGATATTATGAAATATCAAAATTTTTCATTTTTGGGGGGAAATTTTCGCCATAAGTATATTAGCTTAAGCAGAATTTATTTTTAATTTGGACCACCAATAATTTAAATCAATCTCATGTCCACTTCTACTGCAAAAAGACGTATTTAGGTTTTTTGATTAGTTCAAAGAAAAACCATAAATAATTCACAAATTAGCTACCTGGCACCATCTCAGAAATACTGTTTACTACAGAAAAGGAACTTGTCCTGGACTAGTTCCTTATCTGCAGTAAACAAAATTGTAAACTCCATTAAACGATGCGTAGAAGTTTTCTCTAATAGAAAAAAAATCCATGAAAAGATCTAGAAATTTGGATTAGTTGCTTTCTGCAACGAGAAATTCATATAAGCAAAATGTTCGTTTTCTATATCTTCTGCTATCTATGAAGTTGTTAGTGGCATAAGATCATTGGCGAGTCACTCTGCAACTGCAACTACGGCTAGTAAGTCAATAATAAATGACCGAACTAATTTCAATCCAGACTTCTATTGTGCCGGCCCCAACCAGACAAAGCAGCGGACACAAAGAAGTGCGACTAATGATGCGAGCAAGGCTTTGTCCATTGGCGGAGCGGGCGGGACTATTGTAGGCGAGACAAGGGCACTAAGTAGTATTCATTAGGAAGGTTATTATAATCCACTCGATAGCGATGGCCAAGGGATTATGCGTCTGTTAATTAGTCGGAGGTGCGAACAATCTCTGCCGCCATTATTGTGTCTTCCCCAATCATCTCGATCCCAAGTTCTCAGAACCATAATATCAGTTCTCCCACATCCATGCCATCTTACTACCATCTTCCTTAGTATCATATTCAAGAATATCATGCTACCATCTTATCATCACTATTATTATTATTCCTCTTGTCCTAAAAAATCGCCTAGAAGGTCTGAAGGGCTGGTGCCACACTAAGTTTTATTAAATTTAATTTTTCTAAATTGGAGTGCTATCGATGGGTAGTTTCTCCACAAGTGTTTTCATGTCATATTCTACATTTTTGCACACTTACTTGATATAATACCATTATAGTTGTAAATATCATTGAATTAAATAAAAAAAAAAAAAAAAAAAAATGTTTCTTATTGGCTTACTAAGGTCCACGTCATTTCAACTGTATTTTGCTTTGACACTTGCCGATTACTCCATCATTTATCATCGGCACTGCTCCATTCTTTCTTCCGTCCAATTTTTTAGTATTATTTTAATTATTTTATTTTATATTTGCACCAGTGCAGTTTCGCATCCAGGAAATTTGATCAGTGTACATTTTTGTTCTCCTTGGTTTGCACGAATCTGGAGTTTTAAAAATGATTAATATTTTCTGAGCAGACCTCTAGGTCATTGTCGTTCTAATGGCTATTATTCTCCCAGTAAGTCCGGATAATAGAGTGTAGAGAAACAATTGGATTTTCGTGATTTTTTGTTGACGAGTGGAATGTTATGATTATACAGAGGGAACGTTCGTGTCGTTGGGTAATTGTAATATACTCGAAATAAATCAAGGAGTGTTGGAAATTTTTTTTAGAGTTTTGGATTGTATTATTTCATATTGTGTAAATGTACGTTCTTTGATGAACCCCAAAGCTCTGTTCCACAATTCCAATTAAATCTATTTAATTAAAATTTACTTAAAAGAATTTATTTATTGATATTTACAACTGTATTATGATAATATAACAATGAATGAAACGCCCTAACAAGAGATAAAGGCAAATAGAGAAACTACCCATTGGTAGTACTCAAATATCGAATTCAACTTAAAAGGTAACGAGGCCATCTTCTTTTCAGACACCTCGGAGGATTATCAGGAACTGAAGAGGTGGCTAGGTTTAAAGGTGGTGGGTTTGGGTTGGAATATAGTTATTCATAAAAGGATTGATACTGTTAAAGCTTTTCTGTACAAGAATTTTTCCCATTTTCATTTCTTTTAATTTTTCTGTTGGTATTTCAATAACTAAATCGCGCCTTGATTTGTACGAAACAGTCAACTACACCGAGAGCTAAACCTAGAGTCGATTGAAGAATGTATTAAAAAGCGTTACACCATATTTAAGACCGGATTACCAGCAGTCAAAGGAGTGATCTCAATAGATATCGTTCCTCACCAACCATTTTAACAAAATGTAATATAATCCTGTTTTCTTTTAGTTTTCCGTTTTATAGTACTGTAGTTCTGTTTATTATTATATTAATTTTAATTTTGTTTACTTCTTTACATATTTTATATTTAAACTACTATCATTCTTTTATATGAAAAAACACTATTATAAATTTACATCTTCTCAGTAAATAATCTGATAATGTACAGTTAGGGGTGTCTCTTGCATGAGACGAAACCCACACTTTTACCTTGTGTTAAAGTTTAAAATTCATTATTAAAAAAACCATGTAAGGCTAGGAATAGCCGATCTGGAAATAAAGGGAATAAAAAAACACAACTAAATACATTTATTTTACGGTTGTCAATAGCAATTCAAAAAGATGCTCCAGCTGGGGATCAAGAAAAACATAGAATAGAATTATAAAATATGTCACTCATACACTCAATTATTCAATATTTATTTCTCCTGTAGTTGCGATAATATAGTGTATGATTTCCTATTCAAAGGTAATACGTATTACCAATACCAATAAAGTATATACAACAGATAACCACACAAAGAGACAGATAACCATGAACTACATACATTACTTCATACATTTAGGTAAGAGTGACAATGTTGTGTGGAGAAAAAGAGAGAATAATGATTTTTGTAATAGTTTATTCATGACTGATTTATAAAATCCGAGTTGTCTTTTGGAAATGGGATGGCGAAAAGTAGTAATTGGTCCTTCCTATTGTCTAAATCCTAAAACGTGGAATAAGTATCAAATTGACTAATTGAAGTTATTTATTATGCAATATAAAAAGTGAAGAATGTTTTAATAAATCATGAAGAGGATTATCAAGCATATGAATCTCGCTAATATCCATGTAGCGTAAGTGTAACACGTACATATTGGGAAGTATGTGTGTCGACTAGGATAACGATGCGGGCGTAGATTGGTAACTACGAGAATGATTAGCTCATTATGTCACTGGAGCTATGTGCCCTGGATCGCTAGATCTGGGACCTACTTTCTAAACACTAATGCCCTCGTAGTCATGTAGTGGTAGCTATGTAGTCTGCGTTCAATCACTGCCAGTGAGTGGCCAACTCACGTTTAATAAGGAGGTGATTGTGGAAAACCAATAGAGCCTCGTAATGTGCATAAGTGATTGCATCTTTTAGTCATCCTTATTTCGATGATGGCCAGTCGAACTTTGATATATCGAAATATATAATACATAACGTTTGTCGAAAAAAAATTGATGTATCAGAACTTCGATGGATAGAGAGAATATAATTTCTTATTCTTCACAGTCACTAAACGATTAAAATATTTCTTTTGGATTCCATAAATATCAAAGACAATTTTTTCAAAGTAAGTAATTTAATAATGAGAAGAGAATCACCAACCTGTTACAATTATTAAAGAAGGCGAATTATATTAGAAAGATACAAAGACAGTCTTTGGACGTCACGAACCCCTAAGGGGTAAAGGCGAGAAAAATATGATTAAAATATGATTTTTGATGCAGTGGATAAACTTTAGAAGTTATTAGAGTGAAACCATGGAATATCATGGAACCAAAACTTCGATGAATAGAAAGAATATAATTTGAATAAAAAATGAAAATATTTCTTTTGGATTCCATAAATAACAAAGGCAATTTTTTTAAGTGAGTCATTTAATAATGGTTCATAAATTTGATAAAAAATTAAGCATTCAGATCGTTTCCAATCTCCTCCAAAACTTTTAAACGTTTAAATAACAGAATCAAGGACCTTGTAAATAACTGAGACCATTGCTGTAGCTTCTTGTTTTTTGTTGTTGTTTGCTGGGTTGTTTTCTAGCCAGCTTTTTATATCTAAGATATAAGCTTTTTTTATCTCTCCTTAGAGATTTTTGGACCTGAAGTAAAGTTTTTTAGATAGAAGCAATGGTAAACAAAAATAAATTTAAAATTTCACAATGATTGA
This sequence comes from Troilus luridus, assembly GCA_964056705.1. NCBI lineage: Eukaryota > Metazoa > Arthropoda > Insecta > Hemiptera > Pentatomidae > Troilus > Troilus luridus. Next base: position 107,998,930 of record OZ057412.1, read on the forward strand.
CTTATCCAGAGATCTAGGAAATTTAACGGCGGAAAATACAATTCTCAAATGTTTATTTGATTGTAAAATAACCTTTTTTCTTTCCTTGTATAATTATTTCTTGACTGTTATGATCGTACGACTAAAAGTCTTTTTTAATATCAATACATTTTTTGTAATTTTTAAAAGATAATTTTTGATTCCAAACATTTATTAATAAAGCAAATATTTATATTCCCAAAAAGGTTTACATAGGAGAGACTGTTGTACCTTCGGTTTTTTAAAATTCGTTTAAGATAATTTTCTATTGCGATGGAAAATCGAACTATGTTACAATGGGAGTCCTAACAGAAATGGTTAAGGCAGGGATCTCAAACTAGTAACTGACGTCGTGCAGGCTGGGGATCTCTATTGTATGTCCTACCAGATGGAAGGCATAACTTAAGGTTTTTTAATCCTTAAAAACATACTATGCCCAATTGCTAGGCTGCGAAGCTATGATTGTATACCGTAGCAATAGTATTTTTAGGCTCATCTTGCAATAATTTGAAAGATGAAACTACCTCATAGCATACTGAGCTGAAATAAAGTTTCATTATTACATATTATTAGTAAGCTTATGAGCGTTTGTCGAAAAAGTTCATTTTAGCTCGGAAAGTAACTAAATTTCGTTTTACTATATATTCTTTCATTTTTGATGTCTTATTTCAATTTTAAACATAATCTATAATGATCATGAGGTTCAATTTGTTAAGACCGAATGATTTTTATCTTACAACATAAAAATAATATCATATTTCAAAACAATTTTTTTGTAAAGAAAAATTATCTAATGTCCACGAGGATGTGATTGATGATAAATATGGAATATGTAGATGGAATTTGACTAAGTGGGAGATTTTATGAGAATTTATGATCATAAATGCGAAGAAACGTGTAACAAACCAATTAACCTGTCTTGTATCTTGTATAGTGATAATACAAGAAAATAATAATAATCTTGCACAAATGAGGGCTAGATCAAAATTAAATCAATAGCGGAAATTATCAACTTGAATTCCTGCCCTTAAGGCTCCCTCATGGTTCTAAAAAACTCGTTAGATAAGGAAATGCCTAACCCACCTGATAAAATCGCCTTAGGCTCTAGCTTTCTCCTGTCTCCTTGGATTCTTCCGACCATTCCATCATCTCAATATCTGCAGGTCATTATGACGCAGAGTTACTTTGGAGGATAGAAATCATAATTGGTAAGTACTAATTTAAATTAATTGGGAACGAAAAACAACAAGTTTGTTAATTCATTTAACGTTACTTTATGCTTGTACTATGCTACATCCGGAGTCCTAAATTTTGGCTATCCAGGTATAGTTAGGATAGGGATCATTAACGAGTATCTGAAATCATATAGGCTCAGGATCCTCATTTTATGTCCCATCTGAAGGACGGCATAACCAAACATTTGTTCTCCCTATAAAAAATCCTTAGGCCACCAGCTGGGCTGTGAATAAGAAAATCTCATTGTCACTATTTTGATAACATATAATAATTGTTTTTAGTCTAAATACGTCATGCTGATTAGTTTTCCAGTAATTATTTCTGTAAGCTACTAACTTTTACAGGCAACTGAATAAGTTTTTTGTAGTTCAACTATTAAAGCAACAGGATTGATTAATCGATTTCTCATTAAATCATTAAAAATATTTTGTAAAGCTTTAAAATTAAAATGATAAACAAAAAACAACTGTACCACTGTAAACCTTGACGAGTCTTGGGTTCAGTAGAGACTGGGCTGTTTATAACGGTTGTGGGGATGAAATTCCATTATTTATATCGGCCATTAAATAATGGGTAAAAATACTCAATGATTTTTAATCTCATTCTTTGTTATTTCTAAAAATCGCACCATAAAGGATTTTGAGTTAGTAAATGAAGTCAATTGAGGAAGTAGTTTGTACTAAGCATATCCTTATCTAGTTGAATCTTTCATGTTCAGATTTTTTATTATTAATCTTTAATTATTTTTTTATTACAATAATTAAAGATATTGAAAATAATTATTAGATACGAGAGAATAAGTTGATATTTTAAAAGCGGTTATATGGAATAAACATAACTTCAAAAAATTTGAGAAAAGAAGATCACAAACTGATTTTGTATTTTAAATATAGATGGTCACATATAATAATTTTATTTATTTATATAAGGTCCACGGATTGAGCTGATAAATGTGGTGGCCCTATAATTTGTAAAATAATTCTTGCAATCATTCACACAGTCTCTATAAAGTGGGTAACCAAAATAGTGGAGTTATCCTTGAGGAAAAAACAAAAACTGGATTAAGAGTGATCTCGTACTGCAAGGACGGATCCAGGTGCCCCCGTAACCCCCCCCAGACAGTTTTTTCTTTACTGTGGAGGATCCATTATAGTACATAATTATAGGCAAATCACATGATCGTGGTTGTTAAAATACCAGAAATAACATGAGTGAAACTATTGTTTTGATATTTTAATAAACCTTTGAAATCTTTCTATAGATACTACAAGTTTATTTGTAAGTTATTGTTGATTTTTTCCCCGTCTGCCCGATCTGCCCTCCCAGAAAAAAATCCTGGTTCCGCCATTGCCTCCATACAAAACCGTTATATTAGAAACAGTACAGTCTCGACCACTAACTGAACCCAAGACTAAGTAGTGGTAAAAGTTAAAAAAATAAATAAATTACGATATGATCTATATTAGTAGGATTAGCAATAGGGACTCTTGAACCACAAATCAACCACTATTAATTGATAACCTATAACCAATAACTAATTACAAACTCGAGACGTAACCATTAAGGTGAAGACCGATCCCCATTCACAAAACGACAACACGGAACCCCGTACTCTCTCACTAACTGCCCTCAACATTCATCAATGGGAGTTTAGAAAGCTAAGCGCTGACACCATATCTCCGTCAAGGCTGAGAGCTCTGAGCCGCTCTGGATTGCAAATCACCTTTCTCTTTCCGTTGGAGAGTGCTCAGGGAACTCTAATTGTTTAACTGATTGCGAATAACGCTCAACCAACAGCTTCGTCCTTGGTATAATTAAACCATAAAACAAATAAAATAACTCTATAAATGAACTTCCTCATAATACCATGTCAAGTGATGCTCATTCGTGAATTTTTAGGATAATCAAGAATTGGTTTGAACCAGTTTCAATCCGAAGATTCAATAAGTAGGCCTTATCATTTTTTTTATAGATTTCATCTTGCCTACGAGTTAGATTTTTTATAGTAAAGTACCATGAACTATTTCCACAATTTAAATAAGGCATTTCCATTTTTTAATTTGATTTATTTTTCTTATAGACACTAAATATATAAACGAATAATAAATAAAAATAGCCAAGTAATATAAAAATGAATTAAAAAAAATCAATAATCATTATAATGCGGATTAATACAAGGCATGATTAAAGATTTTAATGTAATACGTATTTAATAATAGATTAAATAATTTATCTATTATATAATTATTAATTTAACTCTTTTGGTATCGTGTGGACAGCTTTAAACCGAATTTATCGTGGGGTTACAGATGAAATACACTTAGTCAAAAACATGATTTTGAGAAAATGCTGATGAAAAGGTTAGAGCTCATAGTGTGATTATGAAACGGTTAAAAATAAATAAATAAAAACATGACAGTGGGATTCATCAGTAGAAATATCTCACTAAGAACTCTAACCATTTCATCAGCGTTTTCTCAAAATCATGTTTTTGACTTGTTGAGCGTGTTTTACATGTAAACAAATGCTATAATTTATTTTTATCGTAATTATTATACTGAACATTTTGGTTTTATAATGTACTTTTATGGTAAGCTCCTTGGTTATTTTCTGTCTAGCTATCTATCCTTTCATAACAAACTTCATTTCCACTCAAACCCTCTAGTTTCAAACCTAGCTTCCTCTTCAATTCCCGATAATCCTCCGAAGTGTCTGAAAAGAAGATGGCCACGTGACATTTTTAGTTGAACATGCGATTTGAGTACTACCAGTGGGTAGTTTCTCTACTTGTCATTATACCATGTCATTATGTATCACTTAGCCTATTTACTTGTTATATTATTGTAATACAGTTGTAAATATCAATAAATAAATAATTAAAAAAAAAATGTCTGTCTAATAATTTGGTCAATACTTATAACCTGATATTATTTCTTTTCAAGATACTTACACCGACAGACCGGTCTCAGTGCTGACAAAAAAATGCATTAGCACTCAACTTAGACTGACAAACACTAACCTAACCAATCAAAAAGAACTAGTGAGCCCCATCACTAGAATCCTATTCCTATCATTCGAAAGAATTGAAGCATATTTGCATCCTCATCACTCTCTTACAACACGCATAATGCATTACAAGAGATCCCCTCATTCCTTTATATATCCATGATAATAATTTCAAAAATAAATTTTATATATTCTTTTCTTTTTTTTTTTTGAACCGCCCAACAAATGCCGCAAAGATATTAGCTTCTTCTTTCTTCTCCTCCAATAATCCCCATGCTTCGGTCTCTCCTCCACAAGTACGCTAATAATTTTCAGTCGGCTCTTAAATCTCGCTCTGTCCAGGCTTTTCTCATTGATCCTAACAATTTGCCCATAGAAAGTTAGTCTCTTAGTTCCCATAGTTGTTTCCACGTATTGAGTCCTTTTGTATATTCCTTTATTCGATCTCAACCTGTAGCTCCCAAGTGATATTTTTCTCAATATTCTCTTTTCGATTTTCAGAAGCTCTCTATTTGTATCTTCTCTGGTTGGGCCATATATGTTAATACGTACCATTCTCTCTAAAACTCTTTGTATTATACTAATGTAAACATCAGAAATAAATTTTAAAAAACTTACTTTTACTTTTCCAGGTTTTACACTCAATGGGTTGCCTGGTTAAGTCAGAGCGTCCCTCCATTTTTCTCTATTCCACCAGTCATCCTCCTCAAGTCCCCTACCGGCCATCTCCTCCTCCACGCAGTCCTTCCACTGGGTTCGGGGTTTTCCTCTTCTTCGTCCGCCTGGGATGTTCCCACAGCAAAAGTCTCTTCGGCCACCTACGTTCTGGCATCCGCTGGCAGTGCCCGTACCATCGCAGCCTGTTCCTTCCAAAACTCCTTCGGTCACGCTCAGCTCGTCTCTAACATCTTCATTTCTGACTTTATCCAGGCGGGTGATCCTCAGGAATCTCCTCCAAAAGTCCATCTCTGCAGCTTGTAATCTGGAGTAGAGTCCCGGGTTAAGTGTCCAGGTTTCTGAGGCGTAGCTGAGGGAGGGCTCAACAATACTTCTGAAAATACGCCTTTTGTTGTCCGTTGAGATGACTGTGTTCCAAAGAACTGGGTGCAACATTCTAGTCACCCTTCTTGCCAGGCCAACTCTCCTCCTTACTTCGGGATCCGACTTGCCGTTCCCATCTATTGTTGACCCTAAGTACTAGAAGGAGTCCACCCGCTTGCATATTTTCCCGCTTCTCTGCAGCTCACTGCCAGGTATTCGGTCTTATCAAAATTTATTCGTAGACCCCATAGGCTGTATTCTTTTTCCAGGGCAATCAGCGCTTCTTCCAGACCATCTCTGTTATGTGTGACCACTGTCTGGTCATCGGCAAAGAAAAGAGAGAAAAGCATATGTCCGTCTATGTCTGTGCCCTTTCCTCTCCAACGTGAGCTCCTCTCCTTTACTGCCTGTTGTACATACATTTTAAACAGGGTTTGGGACATACTGCATCCCTGCTTAAGACATTTTGAGGCAGAAAAAGGTCAATCTGTACTCGTGCTTCAATCTGTACTCTGTGTAAAAACAAAACAAAAATAAAATAATTGTATCATTCTATTAGCGCTTTGATTACAGTACAACCTTTTATTCAAAAATGTATTCTGTATAAATTCAGTTCAGCCGTACTTGACATCAGATCTACCCATAGAGAGTATACAACTCCTAAGCCAAATTTGAGTTTCTCCCAGCTAACAAATAATTGTATACTCCATCAAAACAACCCATAGAAGTAATAGTGAAGCCCTCTATGTTTAAATAATTCACTTGATGAACTATTAAATTTATAATAGGATGTTGATAGTTGGGGGTGCAGTCAAGAAAACACGCAAAAATAGGTGAAACTATTTTATTTTAAGTGCCGACGTTTCGACCTACTATGTAGGTCATCTTCAGGGCTATGAGAAAACAGACAAAAAACAGAATAGACTGTAAAAATACATAAAATAGAGGTACAGAAAAATTAACAAAATGTAGAGATATAAAAAAATGAATGATATATAATGAAAGGATATATGAATAAAGATGATTACATGGTAGATATATCGAAAGGTGATAATGTAAAACAAAATACAAAGAGAGCAATGAAGTTAAACAGAAAAAAATAAAATGAAAAAGATATGAATATAATGAGTATGGACAATTCAGTATAATAAAGATAGAAATGTATGCAAAGAAAACAATAGTATGAAAATAGACTCATGGGGAGTATCATAAGTGAAATGAGAGAACATGAATTAAAAATATGATACCTAAGAATATATCGAGAAGAATATATTATAGAACGTAAAGAAAAGGAATCTAATGTATGACAGGCCGAGAAGTGAAATATAAATAAAATTTTAAAAATATAAGTATCAGATGTTATGTAAAGGTATAAATGTTATATAAAGGTATACACTATACATTATATAACAGATGTTGTATCCAGGTATACAGATATTATATAGAGGTATACATTAGGTATGAAGTTATATAAATAAAGATGAAAGAATACAAGGGACAATACATGAGAGATATAAGATATCAGTAAGTGAATAGAGATATATTATAAAAAATAATGATGTTCTGTGAACATGAACTCTTTAATTAAAACTATGATGGATGCTAAAGTGATGATGGGAGAAATAGGTGTGAAGGAAGGAGATGGAGAAAGATGAAGAGAAGATATAAATAATATGAGACTGTACGAACCCAGTAGGAGTGGCTGCTCGGACAGCAAGTAACTGACGCCAAAAGTACGTTAGACAAACGGAAGCGCTGGCCGCGATCTCTGTCGGTCAAAGGTCAAAGTAGCGAAAAAAATTTTCAAAAAAATAAAAATAAACAAATAAAAAAGTAGGGAAAGGGCAATATGGGGAATATGGGGACGCGTAAAAAATGTGAAAAGTAAATAAAAAATAGAGTTAAAGAAAGAAATAAAATACTAGAAAAGAAAAATAGACAGAAACGGACCGTAAACGGAGAGAAATAAAAAATGATTTGAAAATTAAGGAGTTTTTAGTAAATTAAAAATTTGGGAATAAATTGAGGATAGGTGATGTGAATCGGACTTAAGATTGACGGTGGAGGAATCTAAATTGATGTGGATGGTTTCCGAGAGAATGCGTTTTTCATAGTTGGGAAAGGAAGATAGGATAGACGTATTATCGAAGTTGAAAATGTGGTTTAAAGATAGGGCATGATCAGAGAGTTTGGATGCGGTTGGGTTATTGGATGAAATGGAATATTTATGTTGGGAAATACGATCTTTAAGTAAGTTTTTAGTTTCGCCGATGTAGGAAGAGTAGCAATTGGGAGTGGAGCAAGGGATACGGTAGACAACTTGTGAGCGTTGTATAACGGGAATGGGATCTTTAACACGGGTATAGATTTTGGAAAGTTTGTTATGGGATTTGAATGCTAAACGTAAATTGGGGATAGAGGAACGTAGGGATTTTTGAATATTATTTGAGAGGGAGGGTATATATGGCAAGGATCTGTATACTGGGTTAGAGGGAGGGTGTGGAGACAGGGTGGGGTTGGGGTTTTTTTTTATAGTCTTGGATGAGTTTATTAATAATATGGAGAGGAAAATTGTTTTTTAAAAGTATATTTTGCGCCGTGGCCTATCCCTCTCTGACCCTTGCTTCCATAAAACTAACATCCACCGCATCCAAAATATACTTTTAAAAAACAATTTTCCTCTCCATATTATTAATAAACTCATCCAAGACTATAAAAAAACCCCCAACCCCACCCTGTCTCCACACCCTCCCTCTAACCCAGTATACAGATCCTTGCCATATATACCCTCCCTCTCAAATAATATTCAAAAATCCCTACGTTCCTCTATCCCCAATTTACGTTTAGCATTCAAATCCCATAACAAACTTTCCAAAATCTATACCCGTGTTAAAGATCCCATTCCCGTTATACAACGCTCACAAGTTGTCTACCGTATCCCTTGCTCCACTCCCAATTACTCTTCCTACATCGGCGAAACTAAAAACTTACTTAAAGATCGTATTTCCCAACATAAATATTCCATTTCATCCAATAACCCAACCGCATCCAAACTCTCTGATCATGCCCTATCTTTAAACCACATTTTCAACTTCGATAATACGTCTATCCTATCTTCCTTTCCCAACTATGAAAAACGCATTCTCTCGGAAACCATCCACATCAATTTAGATTCCTCCACCGTCAATCTTAAGTCTGATTCACATCACCTATCCTCAATTTATTCCCAAATTTTTAATTTACTAAAAACTCCTTAATTTTCAAATCATTTTTTATTTCTCTCCGTTTACTGTCCGTTTCTGTCTATTTTTCTTTTCTAGTATTTTATTTCTTTCTTTAAATCATAGTTTTAATTAAAGAGTTCATGTTCACAGAACATCATTATTTTTTATAATATATCTCTATTCACTTACTGATATCTTATATCTCTCATGTATTGTCCCTTGTATTCTTTCATCTTTATTTATATAACTTCATACCTAATGTATACCTCTATATAATATCTGTATACCTGGATACAACATCTGTTATATAATGTATAGTGTATACCTTTATATAACATTTATACCTTTACATAACATCTGATACTTATATTTTTAAAATTTTATTTATATTTCACTTCTCGGCCTGTCATACATTAGATTCCTTTTCTTTACGTTCTATAATATATTCTTCTCGATATATTCTTAGGTATCATATTTTTAATTCATGTTCTCTCATTTCACTTATGATACTCCCCATGAGTCTATTTTCATACTATTGTTTTCTTTGCATACATTTCTATCTTTATTATACTGAATTGTCCATACTCATTATATTCATATCTTTTTCATTTTATTTTTTTCTGTTTAACTTCATTGCTCTCTTTGTATTTTGTTTTACATTATCACCTTTCGATACATCTACCATGTAATCATCTTTATTCATATATCCTTTCATTATATATCATTCATTTTTTTATATCTCTACATTTTGTTAATTTTTCTGTACCTCTATTTTATGTATTTTTACAGTCTATTCTGTTTTTTGTCTGTTTTCTCATAGCCCTGAAGATGACCTACATAGTAGGTCGAAACGTCGGCACTTAAAATAAAATAGTTTCACCTATTTTTGCGTGTTTTCTTGACTGCACCCCCAACTATCAACATCCTATTATAGTACCCACAGTCAACTATTTCTTTCTCACACTCATATTAAATTTATGTAGAACATAGAAATAATTATTTAATCCCATACGATTAGGATATTCATATTGTATTGTATTGAATCCAAAACGCAACAAGGATATTGTTAATATTTTGTTGAAATGAAAACTTCTTTTGGCGCACCGCACACACATTTTTTCGTAGGTAGTAAGTTAGCCTGACCCGTCACGCTCTGAGGTGAAACTCTCGATCATATGTTGATATAAAATTAATAGAGAAGCTGGAAAGGTTACAAAAAACATATATTGTGTCCTTAAACTTGAACTGTATTTCTTGTCATAAATTATTATCTAAGTTTTCTAACCAAGCTCTCTGTATTTTACTAATGTAAAAATCAGAAATAAATAAATAAAATAATTGTATCATTCTCTTCCATGCGTTCATGAGTCTCTCTCGCTGCTTATTAAGGGTTGAGGCCTCGCTACCATACATCACCACTGATAGGAGTACCTTCTATTACACTCTTACTTTCATGTTTCGGGTTGTACTCTAGGTTTTGGAGAATTTTCTTTGTTTTGGAGACCAGAAACGCTTGTTGCCACTTTGGATCCTCGCTTTGAACTTTTTCCTATTTTATTGGTTTGGGTCAGAATACTGCCAAGGTATTTATCAGGTTATAAATCTACGAATAAATGACCATTGCATCTAATAATAAATAAATATTATAACTATTCGATAGATATAACCACGAATACCCTAATACAGAGACGGCTCCAACTTAATATCCGAGTGACCTAGAGGCGACCGTCCGGCCCTGACTAGAGTGGCTAACGGGGCGCTGACCTAATCCCCGCCATTACCATGAAGAACGGCTCAATCAGGATGGACGTGGCCGCCTTTGTCAGCTACTGCGGAGGACCGTTCTATATGGGATACCATCGGCATCTTCTGGAGGACCCCTTGCCAAGAAGAAACGGGGTTAGGGAGGAACCCCTGTTCAACAACATCAAAATGGCATCTTAAATGTGGAGAAGAAAATAGTCTGGATAGGGGTTAAAAAAAAATCCCTTAAATAGTGATAATATACTTATCAGATGCCTACGTTTGGACGCATATTGGAGGTCTTCTTCAGGGCGGAATAACAAGATATAGAAATATTTAATATTATTACTGAATTAAGTGGTAACAAGAAAAAAATATAAAAATGAAACTATAGGAATAAACAAGTTGTAATAGTGTAAATTTTGAACTAAAACAAAGGAGGATAATAACAATAGTTATGAAGGACAATATGGAAATACGTGTAATAAAAATAACAAGAAGTAAGTTCATGAATGAGAACAAGCTAATATGTAAATTAAAAACTGTACCACTACAACCCATGAAGAACAAGATCGGGGACAACGGTTGTACAGTGCGGTGCTTTGCCCGAGATCACGCTCAAACATTAGGTTTTTGTTCAATTATGGCTACCCACTTTATAAAGGCTCAGAGAGCTCCAGGAGGATCTTCGGCCTGAATTATTATTATATCTAGAATAATTATTAAACAAAGAGCGATTCACTGTTTTGACCTTGATATATAAGCTTCTATTCTAAAAGATAAACATTAAACTATGGTGGATTAATTAGAAATATTTGATCTTTGACTTAAACAAGGAAGTTACATGGCTGGCATTACATTGAACCACAAGTTTCTACTCCTCGACCTATTGAAGGGTTCACGACCTCCCATTGTGACTCATTGAGGCTAATTGTGATTCCAGTACGACTCCAGCACCACAGAACGTCCAGAATAGATACAAAAATTGAAATTCTAGAAACATGACCCTTAAAATGAGCAAAGATAAAACAATGGCCCTATCCGAGTGCATATATCTGTAGTCCTGGTGAATAAGGTGTTACGTAGATTTTTTCCAAAATTATCTTTTATTTTTTTATTAAAGTTATTAAGCAGCTAAGTCAGGGATTGGCTTAAATAGTTTTTCACACATGGTATATATTGTAGCAAGACTATAAATTAATTCGATATAGAAATAAAAAATAAAATAAACATAACGCCAACTTCTTGTAACAAATTTTTTGTTTGGGTTTTTTCCTACATAATTCCACCCCGATTCAATAATTTATTACTCAACCTAAATATGTTGAATAGATAAGTTGGTAGGACTTTAAATCCATAACTATAGGGTATAGGGTTTGGCTTCGTTTACGATTGGGGTAGATAAATTACTTAATTTATAACATTCGCCGTGAATCGACTGAGTCCTTCGAAGCCTCTCTAGCCCCCTGTGGACATGAATGCCGACCACGTTTTCGTTGTATCAACGGTGCATGGTTTTACTTCCTTCTACAAAGTACAGGAAGTATTGTAATAAGGAAAATTATCGATTTGCAGATTATATCGACCTCTTTGATCATCCCCGAGCTCATTTTTACTAGTTTCGTCGTGACGGCTGGATGCACGTTCGATCGTGCGTCTCTTGCATAACTGTGATACGGTTAGTCGCCATAATTAGAAATATCTGTTTCGGGCTTAGTTTAAACTCTAGTTCTACACGTTCTTGTTAGTCAGTACATCTTAACCTAAAGCTGTATCTATAAATTATTATAAAAAAATAACATCTTTTCTGAGATTTGTAGCAGTTCATTTGCGATCTAATAGTTGATAGTTGAGTCTTTAGGGTTGTAAATACATTTTGTGGGAACACCTCCAAAACATTTCTAGGAAATACGTTTTGGACACACAATCTTACTTAGTAGTTAAATATAAGCAAAATAAGTCCAGTTTTATCGAAGTTGTAAACCGTATTCTTGTAGCCCCGGTGCTTAGGTAGAATTTTGCCCAGAGAGAGATTGTATCGAGATAGTTAATTGTATCGAGAAAAGCTGAATGTATTTTCGGCTTGAAATGGAGTTGTAGTACAAACAATTACACCATTTCAAGGCACGCCCTGACCTGAGCACTTATTTACTAGGCGAATGGCACGATTTCCTTTCTTAAGTACAAGAAACTCTTTTTTGACTAAATTCGACTTAACCACTGATTCACTGGCCTTGCAAATTTGTTCAAAGCGATTTATTTTCTCTCTATTGTCTCTAATCTTCACGATCCCAATTTAGACACTCACTATCAGGCTCTACAGTCCTAGCAGGACCTGGGCCTCTGCCACCAATCTTCTCCATTCCTCGCGAGGCTCCTCCAATTTCTTGTCCCAATCCTTCTCAAACGATCCTCCGATTCATCCATTCACGGACACCTGGGCCTGGCCCTTTTTTTCCCCTCCCGGTGCATCAATTAACACCATTCAGGCTGCCTAAAATGTCAACGTGCTTCAAAATGCCCTAACCATCATGGCCCGCTCTTCTTAATGGCAAAGATATCTGGCTCACCATACAGTTCCCTATGTATCTAGTTATAGGATTGGGCTTATTTAGTATATGAACTTATGAATTTACGAATAAGGTAAATTACGATTTGTTGTTGCACATGGAGTAAAAGTAAGGGTACAACTGGTATGGCAACTGTAAAATATATTGCTTCTTAAATTTGTTATTTTAGCCTAATACAGTACAATAAATTAACACTACAGAATAAAGCATTTCCAATGGGTTTAACGATATTTAATTTTATTTAAATCTACCCAGATTAGAAATTTTATTTAGCTTTGTAAGGAATTAAACTGTCTTTCATAAGAATATGGCATATTCAGCAACAAATGTATCATCTTTGTTATATTAGCAAATTAATTATTATATCCTTAATAACTTTTTTCTTAGTTATGTGTTTAATAAGGGAAGTGTATAGTTCAAAAATGAAGCCAATAATTTAGGAATGCTCCATTAGTAATGAATTTTCAACAGATAAATAGTGAACAAGTACGCTATAAACATTTTAGTTAGGTTCGAAGCGCTAAATATTTGAAGACTATGAAATTCGGTTTATTATAGTGCTCTAGGAAAGAACTTGTTCACTAGATAAAAGACCCACGACACGACTACTATAATACGATCACTAAGATCGGACTTGGTCTCGGAAATTAAGAATCCAGCGGGAAGAATACATTGAGCGGGCCTAGTTCCATTACTATATACTAATAACAATAATAACTATTTAGTAGTAATGTCATTTGTCACATGTTCTATTGCTGCCCTTCTTTGAAAACCTCCTATTTAAGGCACTCTTAGCTTGTTCATATCTCCTGCTCGAGAGGTTTTCGTCTCCTTATCTGATTCTGTGGTAATATGTCTGTCAGTAATTACTGAGTCATGATTGTGTCAATTACGAGTGGTTTCAATAATAAAAATATTTTAAAAATTTATGAATAGCTCTTGGATATAGAATGATTGGAGGGATATATGCAATTAACTCCATTATTCGATAAAAATGAGATATTTGAAAATTTAATTTATATACTAAAATACTAATGAGTTTTTCCACAATGTTTAAAATAAAGAGGTGCATTACTGTCGATGGTAAATAATTGTTTATCGACTGTGGTCAGAACTCTAGAGCCTTGGACAGCAAGGATTTGGCGTAGGTGCGGGAATGCATATCTGCGTTACGTCAGCATTCTGCAGGGGTTCCTTTCTTTTATTGATATAAAATTAAACTGCAAGTTTTATTTTATCATTTTCAATTCTAAACCCTAAAAACATAAATACTCCTGCTATTAAAAATTGGCAATTTTTACGTTTAAAGATAGAATTTAATTGAAAAACTAAAAAAGTAGTCCAAACCGATTTTTTTCATCTGATTTTGCACAACCGCACCCATAAAAATATTTTAGTTCTAAATCCAAATACAATTTTGATTTGTGTCCCTCGATTTAACGGTAATTATTCCGCAGGTTGTCCATTAGAGTTAGAACATATATCATCCATACTTCAACATATTAGTTGAAACTTTTATTTCTTGATGAACTCATTACCGAAATCTACTCTTTACCAATAATTACATTCTATTTTCCATGCTTAAGCATAAGGTAACTTTTATTTTTGGAAAATATTTAAAATGAAACGAATAAACAGCTAAAACTTGTTGTAACTCGACTAGAAGCGACTACCTGCGGAACAGATATCGATTTAAGTAAGGAGCATTAAATTTTAAGTGAAACAGGGAGTGGGGTAGGTCAGTGGGTAGAGCACTGAATTGCTATACCGAAGGTCCCATGTCCAAATCCGGATGCGCCCGGTAAATTATTTAATCTGTCAACAAGTCGGGGATTGACCCTAAGGGATCTGGAGACCCTCCTGGAGCTCACCCAGTGTCTATAAAGTGAGTACTCTTAATTGAGAGAAACAGCTGGTGGTTGACAAAACATCTTCTTGCACAACCGTTGTCCTGTTGTCTAACATGTACCAAGACACTTGGTGGGTCAGGAAAATGGTATGTTTTTTTTACTATAAAAAAATATTTAAATAACCTTAGGTTGACTTCTAGGTCGGTAGAAGTACATACCTTCATATGATGTTAGTTTTTGATTCCGGGATATTTCTATTCGGAAGTATTATCTATTAATTTTCCAAATGAGGCCTTGTGTACTCCATTCCTAGCCTTAACTTGTTTAAAAAATTTCTCCCAGGAACAGGATCCTGGAAACATGTTTGTGAGGACCTACGTATATCAGAGAGCATCAACTTTCCTCTTGACCAATTAGAAATATAATTAAGCAAAATTAAACAAATTTTAATAGTACAAAATACATTTTAAAGTAGTTGAATAATAACAGAGTCCCTTATAATTATAAATATAATGTTAATTTTATTGATAACGGTATTGAATCTTCGAATTCAATTAGTGTTTTATTATTATTTTAACATTAAAGAGGAAAAGCTCCAAAGAGACATAAAATACCTGATTTTAGTGGAAAGCAACCAAAAGCCTGGTAAATTAACCTAAAAACGGGAAACAAAAATACCAGTCAATATTTCGATCATTCATCTTTAGAACAGAAATGCCTGGTGATCGCTCAGCCTCTATAAAGTGGGTACCCTAAATAGGGAGAAAAACCTGATTAAGCGTGATATAGAACAAATCAGCTCAATCAAACAACCGTTGTCCAGAAAATAGACCAGTTTTAACTCGGAACAGATCACAATGAGTTGTAGTGGTACTGGTTTTTACTAGTCTTCATTTTGACATTTCGTTTATTCATTATTTTCATTTTTATTTTTGCTTTTCTTATTACCTTCTCTTCTGTATCGAAATATTTATTATTATAGTTTTTTAACTATTCCATTAAATAATACGAAAATGAAAAATTCAAAAAAATGTAATCCAACAGATAGATTCCCTATTGCAACGTGAATTCGTAGCTTGGGATTATTATATATTTCAAGTATATTAGAAATATCAGGATTCATAACTAGTTGCCACCAACAGGAATCCACCATAGTTAACATTCAGTCGAAACAACGAAGAAATTATTGGGAGTTTTGAAAGACTGATCTAAATATCACCCATTGCCTATAACGAAACATCTCAAAAATCACGCCCGACGATTTATTCCATTGAAAGGTTTGCCTCGTAATTCCCACGGACCATTTCGCTCCAGGTTTCACTATTGTTTCCCTCCGTCGTTATGCAAAAGCTATTAGCGAACACGTTATCCACCTTATTCGCGTAATTATCCACGGAGGTATTGCAACAAGCTTACTCATTATCCAAGAGTATAATAATGGGTCATAAAGGGCCAGTATATAAGGGCCATAAAGTATTTAATCAATTGAATATATAATACGGTTGTGTAAGCATGGGTGTATGCAAGATATTGAAGTGGAACTAAAAGAATTAGGAGTCACTAAATGGAACCAGAAGGCCAGCAATGCCCGAACAGAATCTTTACTAGTAATTGTAGTAATATTGGAATAGGATAGAAAAGTAATTTTATTCTGGGACCAGGTCCCTTAAGAATAACAATATTGCACAGAAATTAATAGAAATATATCTGGCCAGACGGCTACATTATTGGAATACTGAAATTAAATATGAACTAAAACGTATGTTCTGATAGAGAATAAAAGAAAAAAATTTATATATATAAATTAAAAAATACATAATTAAAATAATAGTATAAAAATTACAATAAACAGAAATTGGCTAATGGAAAAATATTGTGGTAAAATGATAAGAAATGTGTAAATCGATTTTTCGCAAAACATGGGCCGTTTAATTCGTAATCAATCTTCCATGACTGATCTGAGTTATGAAATAAATCGTTCAACTGATCCATATTTATTCGATAATAATAAGTTTTATTGTGATTCCCGTGGCCATTATTAGGTAATATTCATCTTTACATCTAAACGATGCCTAAAATATGGACAAATAAAATTTTCTACGTATCAACAAATACACTTTGTTGTATATATTTATTAATTTTGTTGTATATAAGTTTCATATATAATTAATATATTTTAAAAAATCCGAAATTTTATTTTGCTGAAAGATCCAGAAGTTGCTGAGATCTACCAAAAAGCAATAGAAGAAAATGCTCTTAAGCATAATCAGTGGGATAGCCAGCAGGTGGGAGTAAGTTGGGCAGCATTCAAGAATATAATCATAGATCCAGCAGAATCAACTTGCGGAATAATCAGGATAGGTAATAGACAAAAGGACTGCCTGGTGGAACGAGAAGGTGAAGGAAGAAATAAAAAAGAAAAAGCTCATGGAAGCAGTATTTGAACATCAGTACTGATCCAGACTACCATCTCTATAAGGAACAAAAAATGGAAGACCAAAGGTGGCGTGGTAGCTGCAAAAAGGAAGGCCTGGGAGGATTTCGGAAATATGATGGAAGAAAACTCCGAGAAAACCAAAAACTGTTCTACAGGGCTAAGGAGAGCGAGCCAGCAATAAACCATATAAAGGACAAAGAAGGGAACGTTCTCAGCAACCCAAAAGACATAATGAACAGATGGGCCGAATACTTCAGGGAGCTACTGGAGATGGATAGCAGCCATCAGGAAGCAACAGAACTGACCCATCTTCTACAATCATGCTGGGAAGAAGATGACTTCATTAACGAGGATGAAATATCAGAAGAATTAGCGTCTCAAACTAGGAAAACCTGCAGGAATGGATGGCATCACGCCAGAGATGATGAAATACCTGGGTCCCGCAGCATAAAAGATGTTTCATCATCTCCTAAACTTAGGTATGGAAGAATAAAGTAGTGCCAAAAGACTGGGAAATCTTTGTCTTAATACCAATATTTAAGAAAGGAGACAAAAGCGATTGCCACAACCATAGAGGAATTTCCCTTCTTAGTGTACCCAGTAAAATATACTCCAAAATAATAGAAAGACGTCGTAGGAATGCAGTAGAACCAATGCTGGGGGAAGACAGAGTGGGAAAGGCCGTATATGAGATAAAGGTGGAAGGTACGAGACCGAAAGGAAGACTTGGGAAGGCGCAATCCAGGAGGCTTTTGACAGAAGAGGTTTGGAATGGGGAAGGAGAAGACGATGGGTACAGGAGAGACATTCATGGGTTAGGCTCTACAGGAGGCGGTAGAGGAGGAGTAGATTAAATATAAAATAAAATAAATATTTTAAATAATTAATATAAATTATAATTATGTAATATAAAATTACATTTTTAACCATTCAAACAAATAAATAGTTTTACATACTTATTTTACCTCAACTCATACTAATATAACGTAACTTATATTTTGCAATTGTAAGTATTCTCCTCCCTGCTCTTAAGTGTATATTATTTACGAAAAATTAAATTAAAAAAGTTACAATTACTGTTTCACAAGAAACAAAATTATCAAATAAACATCGAATTTGAAACACTGAAATTGTTAAGAAAATCATTGTATGTAAAACGATTAATTTTTATTTTATTTTTTATGCTATGTTGAGACATCTCAAACATCTTTTACTTTCCTCTGGATGTCGGACACTTTTACATCTTTTCATGATTAGTTCGTTGAGTTATTTCTATTCGGAATTATTGATCTAACCCTAATTCCTCATAAGGACCTTATAGAAGGCTTTAAGAATCTTTTGCACGATCATCAAGCTTCTGACAAAAATCTTTCCAAAATTTTCTTTTTGCTTCGAGCACTAACAATTTAGCTTCTTTATTCCGATCTCTGTATACTTGAGTTCTGAGGCTTATTTGAAAGAAAAATTATGTATCATGCATACTTATCAGGCTAGGACAACTAAATGGAAACTCAATTGAGTCATCGTTTATCCATGTAGTAAACGAAGTTAGAAGTTTTTTGCTGTCAATCATGCTGAAGATGCTACTGAAATGCTACCTTGACCGATATCATATGATTAATTCATCCTTGAATGAGTTTGTGGAATTTCTTTTCTTCTCTTCTTTTAGATTCATTACAAAAGCGATGAGGAAATAGATTTAAATAAACGATTACGTTATGAGATACAGGACATAGTTAAAGTAAGAAAGTTTAAAAAAGAAAATTTTATCCTTCCGATGGAGGATGAACCTGCTGTGAAACAATCTCAAGTATTCTTGGCAGGAAGGTCGACGAGGCAAGCTTTTGTCATCAACACGCGTTGGAAAAATTATATACTTTATGTATTTTCCTTTTTTTTCTTCTTCCCTATAAAGCGTTACAATAATGTTGAATTAAAAATTGAAAGATATACCACAACGATTTCTATTTGTGCTGCCAACATTTATCCGAAATCAAACTAGAGAGGGTTTGGCGAATATATACGTAATAATATCAATTCATAATAGCAAATATATCATTCTGCAACAACAAGGTTACAGTTAACAAGTGGATTTGAGTCCTGCTGTGTTAGAGAACAATTTATTCTGTTAAAAATTCTAAACCAACACTGAGACCTGGGGAGTTCTAGTACTTGTAACTTTTTTAAGTAGATAACTTTTGTTGCTAAAATGACAGGTCGTTTAGGATGATTATGAGCGATTGCTGGGCTAGTTAAGAAACATGTAGGAAAGAAATTCCTTGACTGGTAGATACTTACATCCTATATTAGTATAGAAACAGTAAATCTTTTAAAGTTCTGAATCGTTGGCTTTCAATGGGTTGTGCTGGTGTAAGTTTTTGTTATTATATCTGCTATTTGGGGTATCAAACTAACTCATCAGGCAATGGAGGAGTTTAGAGATTCTTTAAATTTAATTCGACTGTTTTAAAATGACCATCGAAAACTGTAATACGAAGTCCGGGTTCAGCCAGAATGCTCATTACAATTTCCTTTCTATAAAAGTTTAGGGCAAGAGGATGCTTTGCCTTACTTATTCTTCAATTTGAACTTCGAGCAAGTTGTCCGAGACAGAAGCATCCAAGTGACAGGAAACTTTTTCCAGGTTAGTTCAATTGCTTAGTGATTGCGAATGCGGATGATTTGGATATTGCAGCAATAAGCAATGCCTCACGATCTGCAGTGTTTTTGGTTGGTACAAGGTCAAGAATGAATAGGATATGGAGCCAATGGTGTAGGGTTTTATTATAAATATAGTAGGGAGCATCAACTGTGTTTCTTAGGACTTTGGATTGAAATGATTGAATGCGTTTAATGTTCGAAGGTTCTGCGTTCTGACTAATAGGTCTGAGGATAGTATTGTGAATTAGAAGTTTATTTTAGATTGACAATTGAGAAGTCCTACTTAATGTTTGGGCCGTTGCTTGATCTGGTGAATGAAAAGAAAATTAATTATATGTTCACTGGAACAGGTGGAGGGAGTCAATTAGGAGTTTCATCTTTGAGATTGCCGCATAGTTCGCTCACCATGTACCACAAATTAACTTTAGAAATGGTATTTCTTCAGCAATTAAGCGAGAACAGCTGCCACAAACAAATGCTACTTAAGCCTACTTGAATTTATGGTCTTTTAACGACGAAACTAAGTCTCCCAACGAAGTCAATCATAGCGCACGTTAGCCATTATGTCCCTTTCACACTTAAACAGGAACGGATCATACTACAACTGAATAATAGTGGAGAATCATAAACTGACGAATCCTTTTTCCTTAGTGTAAACTTGAAATCGTCGATATAAATCTATGTTGTATAAGAACCTAAAGGCTTATTATTGACATAAATTAAGTAGAGTATTATAAATTAAGGTTTTGGTTTTAATTTAAGCTTGGACTCGGTGATCGCCCCCCACCCAAAAAAAAAGGCTTAATATAACTTTAAAAAAATTATATTAAGAATGAATTAGAAATAATGGCATTGATAAAGGCAAGTAGAGACACTACACAGTGGTAGTACTCAAATAACAAAATTAACTTAAAAGATCACGAGGTATTTTTCTTTTTTGACACCTCGTAGGATTAATTGTATAGATCGGGAATTGAAGAGAAAGCTAGGTTTGAGTGAGAATAAAGTCATGAAAGGATTGATATCAGATTCGGGCCATATCACGGAAAAAAACGTTCATGTCATAATGGATGACTTTACTCGTAATAATGTAAAGAGCATTGACAAAGGATTTTATATTAAAAGGATTGATTACGAAAGAAATTGGATGGCTCATTGGAGCCACAAAGCTCTGCTCCGTAAGTCCAGAACAACAATCAGTACAACAATCATGTATATGAGCCTTTTGTAATTAATTCGGAGCTTAGAGCGTTTGGCGAGTCAGTGTTGAAGTAGCCTGAAACGGCGCGCAGATTCTTGTCGTTTCGATCAAGTATATATATATATGGGCACTTGAATCAATCCATGTACATTATAGTCTTTAAAGACATTAGCTGTGAAGCTTTTGAGTCTTCCTCTTCTGTTCCCAAAACTTCTTCATTCCTTCAGACCTTGCTGACCTTTTTTTATCCGTAATGGTGTAATTTTATAGTATTTATTATAACTAAATTTGAAATTGTAAAAATTGGCAAGGATGTAGAGTTACATTTACATTGCTGGTTGCTGATGCAAACTCACTTTCGAAATTCAAGAGCAGGCAGTTGAGAGCGTTATGTAAGCAGATACCGGAGTGGATATTTAATCTAGCGTACAATGGCTGGCCTATCGAGCTGCTCATGACTTTGCGGCATATTAATCAACATTATAAAGTTTTCTCTCTCCTTTCACCTTCGCTCTGGGATGGATTTCATTTGCATAGCAGTAACGGCCGTTATGGATGGTCATTATCAATATATGCTAGGCTGGATTATAGTAATTAATTTTACGGTCAGTTAGGCGATTCAAGAAAGTGTAAAATTGAGAAAATAACTTTCAACAGGTGTATACAAATAAAATGTCGCACAAGAGAAATTCACAAAATCATTTTTTTTTAAATTCAATATATTGGAAAAAGTATACTTACATATTTTTTGTTTGCTTCAGAACTCCACTAATTCAAGAAATGTTTACAATACAATATAAATATATATACAATAAATAAATATATATAGCATAATTACAAATATTTATTCTACCAGGGGGTATTCTTATAGTATACTTACATAGCAATTCTTAACAATATTAATATTAATTAAAAAAAATTAAGTATTCGAGTAAAAACTGAACTCGCGTGCGTTTTTTTTATTGCGTGTGATTCATGGTATTAGGTGAGTATAAAATAATTATTTTTATATTATAGTCAGATAAAATAATATAATAGCCCAAACGTAGATACAGTAGGTTCTCTAGCCTCTTTATAATCTTATACCAGTCAAAAGTTCTATTAAAAGTTTAAGGAAATCAACAAAAATTTATTGAACATCATTATCAAATGGTTTTTTTAGGATTTCCTTGAATAAACGACTTTAGGTAGATCTCGTTGCATACTCCAGCAATAGTCTGCCATCATGTGTGAGTCCCACCTTCCCTGATAACGCTCTTGTCCGAATATCCTGATGAAATCTTTCTCCCTGCTCCTCACTGAAACCACCCAGATTTTTGGGAATCGGTCTAAATGCGAGTGCAGGAAGTGTATTTTTACGCTCATGTTGCACCTTAGCTTTTGCAACTCCGATAGCATACATTCAACGAGCTCGACATGGTCATCAGATTTATTGTTACCTAGAAAATTATTCATAACCAAAACAAATGAGTTCCAGGGTTTAGATTCGACTTCAGTCATTGATTTGACCAAATCAGGATCTTTCACGAGTTGCCTAATCTGTGGCCCATCAAAAATGCCGGCTTTTAATTTTTCTACGCTTAACCCTGGAAACTTGTGTGTAAGAAAATTGAAACATCCGCCACTTTTGTCAAGCGCCTTCACAGTTTATTGGCGAGTTTAATATGAAGTGGTGGAAGTATGATGCGGTCT
This sequence comes from Troilus luridus, assembly GCA_964056705.1. Classification (NCBI taxonomy): domain Eukaryota; kingdom Metazoa; phylum Arthropoda; class Insecta; order Hemiptera; family Pentatomidae; genus Troilus; species Troilus luridus. The sequence goes on from OZ057412.1 coordinate 108,021,609, forward strand.
CGGGTAACTAAAGGCACGTTTATAACATTTTTGGTACCAACTTTGAGCTCTTCCCTCACTGGCCAAACCTTTTTTGACCAATGTTGTTGCTTGTAACGACTGTCCCAGACACATAAAACAGGGCAACACAAAGTACCCCCTTGTTGATCTAGAAGTAAGTTTATATTTTTCAAATATATATTCGCCACAAATACAGCAAAAATCATCTGGATTAAGCACATAATACCATCTGGAAGAACGCATATCGAAAACAACAACAGAATATATTTTACTGTCCAACAAAAAAAAAAAAAAAACCTGTACCACTACAACCCATGAAGGGTCTGGGGTTCAGTACATGGTAGAGACTGTACTGTTTCATGGACAACGGTTCTGCAAGGAGGTGACTTGTCCTAGGTCACGCTCAACCGCCAGATTTTTCCCCCTTATTTTGGGTACCCTATTTTTATAATATTTTATAGAGGCTGGGTGGGCCCCAGGAGGGTCCTAGATCCTATATGATCTATCTCCCGCTGCAAACAGACTAAATAAAAATCATGGCCTGCAGCGCGAATTGAACCAGGATTTCCGGCATGGTAACTCAGTACTCTACCACTGAGCCACTCCTCTCCCTTAAAAATACTGTCCAACAATAATTGAAACTCTTGGTAAAAATACTGAATAAGCTTAATAAGCTATAACTCAAAAACAAAAGCTCTGTTGTAATATTTACAACATATGTTTCAAATTGAGTTAGAAACAACAAAATAGTCACTGGAAACAAACTACGTCTTGGTTTTTGTTGACCAGTGTTATTATATTTCAGCTGCGGCCTTCTTTTTTATCTTACCATTGAACCAAACTAACCTACGTGACAAAGAAGTCTAGATGTTTTTTGGCAGGGATCCATTGTAAAAAAAAATTCTTATACTTTTCGTTCTAGATTACAATTTCCATTAAAAGTGAAAGACTTTAATATCTACGCCCAAGCAGTAAAAAAAAATAGCACCCTTCGAAATACCCCGAATAGATAAAGAGTAATAGAATTAATCGGAGGGAAAAAAAAATCTGTAAAGAACTGGATACTGACAGAATTTCATTAGATAGACAGTTATTTAACCGACTGAACATCGAATTCAAAACATTCTGTAGGACAAACTATGAGGCAAATGTAAATAATCTTTCGACTAAACCTTATGAAAACTCATCAAGAATGTCTTAGAACATCGAGAGGTTTTCAGAACTCCTTCTAAAAGCAGTTGGATCTTGGTCTATGTCATTAAGGAAATAATATATTTCAATTTATTTGTGTACACTAAGTTTCCATCACAGTAGAAATAATAGTATAAAATTAACTAATGACATAAAAATAGCCGGGCTTCCTACCAAGAGATAATTTTCAGTTATAGATGATATAAATTCGATCACCAAGGATTAGTGCAAAATTGTGTAAGTATATGTTGAGTATTTTGGGAATGATACAATATAAATTCGGCATTATAAAATTAGAAAAAACACTGTCATGACAGCCGAGACAGGCAATCGTGTAAAAAACCTTCGATACAGTTTCCACAGCCCATAGGACGCTGGACATGCAGGCGGGACTGTAACCTACACACCTGGTGGACCGCTATCCTGTTACGGCATCGCCCGTGACATTGCGAAGGATACGTGGGCAGTGTGCTGGCACCAGGATGTCTGTCGCGTATCTCAGTGTCCGAAGCTAAACAGCAGGACAGTATGCCTTGTGGTATAATAATCATTATAGTTGTATATTAAGAAATGAGTACTGTTAAGGCCAGATGACGTAGTAACCTTATAAAAGATTATTATTATTATTATTTAAAAGATTATTAGTTATAATAATAAAAATTAAATCATATTTTTGTAAAAGAAAGAACAATTTCTTTACTTATTTTTCACATTTTTATTTTAATATAATAATTTTAACGTTTATTTCATAGTTGTTTAGAATAATTTAATTTATAAGGTAATTTTATTTGCTTAGTGATAAGTCTAATATTTGTAGTAAGTTTGAAAACATATGTAATAAAAGTGAAGAGAGAAATATAAAAGCGGAGTCTGTCGGCTTTTGTTCGCTTCGGCTACATCAAGCCAGACAGTGTTGGCACGAGCCTCTTGACGTGGATATCGTATGCTTTATAGTAGCCCAAAGTTTTATTTTGAATTTGAAGAAGATTTGAATTTACTGGCCCCCTGCAGGTTTAATTATTTTAAACCTCCTCATCGATTCGACCAATTCGAATTGACCCAGTCGATCATCTCAACCTCTATTGTCTCAACATCTTCGCTCGCCCTGCCGACGAAAATCTTCTGTCGTCTCAACATTCAGCTAGCCCTGCCGAGAATCTACTACTGGAATCTACTTCGACAGACAGATAAGAGTTTTTTTTTGTTTATATCATTTCACCTACAAAACCTGATAAACATTCATTATTTTGTAATAGATTTTATTTGAACATTTCATTTATTTGTAATTTAATAGAGTTAAATTTACTATCGTAAGAATAAATAATAATTGTTTTCCTTTTGTTATTAGTTAGTTGTCATAATTTAGTTGGTATTAGTAAAATCATGTTCTCATTATAAAAACGTTTAAATTGTTGTTTTAATTTAATCAATTGTTTTTTTATGTTATCAAAAATATTAGTTATTTAATTCATGAAAGTGATTGATGTTATTAATTTATTAAAAGGTTACAATCAAAATGGCATGCGATCTGGTATAATTGAATCAGAAATTTATTTTCCTATCCACTTCGGAGCTCTCATCGAAAGGTCCAATAACTATTTCGAGGTTGCTCAAATAAGTACAAAAAAAGTATATCTAGTGCTAATCTCCGGATTAAAGTAATTTTTGTTTCCAAGGTCTTAAATCTTCAATTTTTGTCTTTAAAAAAAATGTTATAGCAATCCGGGTAATTATTCCGCAGATTGTCGGTTCGAATTGAGTCCCAACACGTTTAAACTTTTCATTTGTTTTCTTTTAATAATTTCCAAAAGAATACAATTTATTATAAGCTTCAGTATGAAAAAGAAAATTTAATTATGAGAAACGTGTATACTTCGTAAATCGTTTCATCAAGAAATGAATGTTTCAGCAAACATATATCTTCTATACTTCGAAATGTTAGTTGAAACTTGTATTTCTTGATGAGATGGTTATAGAAATCTACTTCTTACACTAATTAACTAATTTTATTTCCTTACTAATTTCATTTTCTTTCCCATACTATAACTCAAGGACAACTTGTACTTTTGGAAAATATAAAAAGGAAAACAAATGAAAAGTTAAAACTTGTTGTAACTCAACTCGAAGCGACAATTTGTGGAGTATAAAGCAATCGGGATTTTGAATGAAATTAATAATCTATTCAAGACATCTTTCTGAAATCAACTATCTACGCATAGGAGTATATCTGCAGTCCCAGTGAATAAGTGGTTAAGACGAATTTTCTCTATAATGAGTTTCTTGAACTTAGGGAAGCGGAATCGTATTTTCGCAGTGAATAAGGAGCTAATTCAGGCCTTAGCCATCTTTTGAAATGGGTTAATGACTTACAAAACATTGCAGGCCAAAAACTACAACAATTCCGCTTACTTAAGTACAAGAAACTCACACAAGACAAGATTCGACTTAATCACTTATTCAACGGGACTGCAGATATAATTAAGATATAAGTATATATAAATAATTATAAAGGTCAGTATATGATTACAGATTTACATAAAGAATTATATCTAAGTAAATAATAATTTTATTAAAAGCATATGTATCGCAAAGATTATATCAGTACACGGTAAAAGTTAAAATGACAGTGATGTCCCCAAAACGTTACCTACACTTAATATATGATTTACATAATAAAAAATGACGTATGGGAAGTTTCTGAAAAATTCTAAACTTTTATATCTTGAAGCACATTCAAGTGGGTGATATTACCAACAATCTATGACTCAAAGATGGCGTTCCCTACCTTCAGAACAGGAGATCAAAAATTAAATATACTTATCAATCCTAATATAAAAATTACTAAAATGAAAAATAAGCTCTCTTTAAGTACCATAATAAACTTAAAGACACATCTTAAAAAATCAAAAATCAAAGGAAGCAAAATACAGCTCTTCAGCTAACTGTAAATGTGTATACTATAAATATAAGCTGACTAATAATACAAACAATATATGCTAAATATAAACTTTCATATAAACGGTAATCAGTAAGCAAACATGGTGTACGAACAATGTGACAAAAGCAATAGTTTTATATTTTAAGATAAATTTCTTGTTAAAAGTAGAAGTTGCTATATTAATAAAGTGAAGCGATTGGTCAAGGATTGACTTACGTGAGGATTACAATATGTCTTAGACAATATGCTGTTATCCCATTCTGGATCGTACTCTAGAGACACCCTGCTATAACATATTGTTTTAATGGTTACATTAAGTCTATGAAGAAATATTATGATTTTGAAAAAACCTACATAGCCGAACGAGAAATAACTCAATAGATTTTAGAGTTGTGAAATGACAAAAGTATAAGAACTCGGGAAGCATAGATCAATCGTAAAGGATTTCACAAAAAATGAGTTGTAACACCAAAGAATTCGATTAAACATGGGAAGCATGCAATAGGGGTTTACTGACATCTATACAGCTCAATAGAGATGTTAAGAAAGCTTCAAGCCCAGGTGAAACCACATTGTAGTTTCAAATCCTTCCCTACACTAAAGGAAAAGCTATGTCATATTATTGTGATTCCTGTGAACCTTCTTCATATAAGAGGTGGTACAACATAGGAACTGGCAAGGGAATATTTCGTGTAGGTAGAAAAGGCTGTTTTTTATACACCAGCAAGGTTCAGAGCGTTATAGAATAACCATTTTCTCACGGTACTTCCAAAACAGTTATTTTCATGTAACAAATTTTTAAATGCTTAAGAAATAACCCAAGCTACGACACAGTTACAAATATTTAAATATTAAAATCTGATTCTGGTAAGAATGTAATAGTTGAATAAATCTGTTGTTGAAATAAAATTCCAAAAGAGGAGATACAGTTATCGATACTAAACAGAGATCTAAGAGTTCTTTTCAGAACATGAAATTGAACCAGCACACTATCAATCGATAGGCATTGAATTCGCTTCACCTTATCCTCCACTACTCGACTGGAAACAACAGTTGAACTTCTACATTGTGTAGATAGTTTCAACATTTAGTGACTGTTAGATATACAAATTAAAATCATCAAGGAAAAGGAAATTTAGTGTCTTGGAAATACGTAAAACCTCTTAATCTCCAAGGAGGTAATATAATGCTGTATTTATTTATACAAAAGTAACCATAAAGATACATTTTATAACTGATAAATCCAAGGACTATAAAGATAGAGAGTCGGTCTCGCGACTGCGGTGGATTGACTGTGTAGCAGAAGACGCGACAACTGGATGGCAGCAGTACTCAACTACTGGCGGATTCCTGGAGGCCTGGACGCGTCCTCGTGTTGTTGCGCCGAATTAATAATACTAATAATAAAGATGATGAGGTTAAAATTTGGTGAAGATCGGTTATGCAGATTAAGCACTAGTGAATAACTGGTTAAGTCGAAGGTTGTACTGAGGAAAGCGGAATAGCGCCATTCTCGTAGTTTTTGGCTTTAAATGGAGTTAAAATACGAGCAATAACTACAATTTAAGTAAATCCCTTACTTAGCAACTTTTGCATCACATTATTCCTCTTCCTTCAAAAACATTCCTAAGTAAAAAAAAATCGACTTAGCCAATTATTCACAGGGGCAGCAGATGTAATAGATAGCTCAGATTAAAGCTACCTATATAACTACATATATATATGGTATATTATTATACCTAGACACTAAAATAATGTATATTGTGTTGACTTACCTTGGGCCGCTTCCATTGGAAGGTGAAGGGAGGGGTCTGGTGGTAGAATACGGAGGTCTGAACCGCAGGAAACTCGGGGTCCTCCCAGAGCTCGCCTCTCTTAGCACACAGCCTCTTTATACGGTCCAGCTCCGACATTCCTGCAACAAGGAGAAGAAATAACTTGTATTGTTACTTTTTATTACATGTTGGTTATATGCTAATAGTATATTTATATTTATCCTTTGAACAACCGATATATGATAATGCGGTCATAAACACATATGCTTCTTACATTTACTGACTTAGGTTTCTATAATCTCACAACTTTGAAGCATACAGATTGATTAGATGTAAAAATGTAAGAGTATAATATAAAGAATTGTTTTTTATTTTTATTAATTAACTCTTTGAACTTTAACACTGTATTATAACAATACAACCAGTAAATGGCAGTAATGATAAATATTGGCATGAATAAAGACAAGTAGAGAAACTTAAAAAAAACATTTGAGTGGTAAAACTCAAATAAAAAGTTCAACATCTTCTTTTCAGACGTCTAGGAGGATAGTCAGGAGTTAGAGAGGTAGCTTGGTTTGAAACTAGTGGGTTTTAGTGGAAAAGAAGATTTTCATGAAAGGACTGATATCGGGTTCTGACCAAATCAGTAACAAATGGGAAATTTAGATCATCATGGATGACTTTATCCGTAACAAAAATGGAGCCCCAAAGCTCTACTCAGTACGTCTTAATAGGATTAAGAATTGTTGTATAAAAAATCTATTCAATACAAATTAATCAGCTCACACTATCAACTTTCGTATATATTGCAGGCACGTTTAAAGGATACCAGCCTACTTTTGTAATTTATGTTGTATCGTTCGTTCCCTTTTATTTTGATTAGTATTAAATTGGGTTTTTATTAAATATTTCTTCTTATTATTAATAAAACGATCCTTTTATTGTTATTAATATTATATTATTGTGTTATTGTTAGTTATTTGATGAATATAAATTATTTTTTATAGGGGTTTGGGAATCCGAAGGGAGCCGATCTCGGCCGTGCTCTGATTCTTGTTGGACAGTCCTTAGACTAACCAGTGGAGCCCCTATATTGGACAAGTATCGGTTAATCGAATGGCTCCAACAGAGCGCAGTAGCGAACATATATTAAGGAAATCGTAAGCTAAATAGGAAATACATCTGGTTCTGTTTACGATAGTTAATATTAACATTTATAATGAGCTGATTTTTTCCAATAACGCAAACATTTTTTTAACAGTTAATTTTAAAGTGCTTGAATAATAATATTTGACCTTATGTATGAGGAAGAAAATGGTCCGGGTGGTGGTAAAAAATCTCTCTTAAGTAGGGAGAACTGTTAATTGAAGAGCCAACTTTTTGGCCAATTTTGCAGGTCTTTATAATTTAGCCCTGAAGATGACCTAAACCTTTATTTGGCTATAATAAGATTTCAGGCATGGCATAATAGATTTTAATGGAATAAATAATATAATTTTAACGCTCTTTTTACAATATCAGTAAATCTAAGGAAGGCCAGTGGGTCCAAAAATTTGATGTTAGTGTTCACTAATATAAATACATTGTTGGCCTGTTTAAATATAGAGAAGTATATAGTAAGACCATTAAAAATCGAGTTAGTCAGATGCAAATTGTACCTGTTTTCAACACATTCTACAACTAGCTAAAATGAGGAATAAAATGCTTTAACGAACTTGAGCTAACAATATGATGGAAACCTTCGCTGTAAATTACAAGCTAACCTAAAACCAAGAAATTAACATTAACGAAACATTTATCTTATACTATTTAAATACTGGCTGTTACTGTATATGTTACTATCATAGAGGACATTGTAAACAAATTCAGCCCGCCTCCAGTAGCGCAGAAGTGGATTCTGCATTCCAATTTTGAACAGCAGTAACGGCATCCCTAAAACGGAAAAGGCTGATTGCTAAAGTAGTATGAGAGGGATATACCGGTTGTCCATCATCTGCAAGCCTGCTGTTAAGCGATATGTAATTATAAGGTGGAAAGATGGCTGTTCAAAAGCCGGTTGCTGCATCTGCCTAAAGTAGATTATGATGTTAAGCTCCATGGCGGCTCAAATAGGACACGTCCGCTGACGACATCGAGGAAATGAGATAAAAATGCCAGCAACATCAAGTGCTGAGGGGGTTCAGGAGCTGATGTCACCTCTTCATCTGGCCAGGGAGATAATCGGAACTAGGCGTGTGGGCGGCGAGTTTATTGTAATGCCATTGTGCTTCGAGGGTCGAAAGTGTAGGAGGGAATCGTTCAGTGTGGAGAGCTCGTAAGAGGGTAATGCTGTTGTTTAACATAGTGAGGTGTCGATGCGTTCATGTTTGATTCAAAGCGTTTAGAAACAATTTATCATCTAAACGTTTCTTCGACATCTGCATCTTCGGACCAATAAAATTAACATTACCTTTAAAGTAAACGAAAAAATTCCCAAATTGACTATTAGATAATAAAACAATACTAGCATTACGTTTGGCAGTATTTCTTTACAGTCGTGAATGGAGTAAGTCAAAGTAATACTATTTTATAACGCAATATCCGTGAAAAAATTAACGATCTTCAAGATGTTGACCAAACATAACTTATAAAATTTTCACTGGCGTTGAGCGATTGTCGCTAGGGGAAAACTTATGGGGTTTCTTCACGCTTCACCGACATGCTCTTGACGTATTGGGCGAGATTGGCGACACGCAGCGGCCTTTGTATGAGTTATACGATTTTTTAAATAAACTTTATTTAAAAGTTAGATATAACTATTGATATAAAAATAATAATATTTAACTAAAAGGTCGTTTATTGGTTGTGAAATTCATACTAATAATAACTTAACACAAGAATAACTAGTTTTCGTTTTCCATTAAATATTTTGTTTTTAATAGTAAAAATACTTGTTTTATGAAAATATTGAATGGAGTTTTGAGGTAAGTACTGTTAACATTAACGATAATAACATAATATTGGTAAAAATAAAAATAAAGTTCATCAACATTTATGTAAATACAAATACAAGGCTTTAAAAATATAACTGTTAACTAATTATTATTTCAATTAAGTTACCGATATTTTGTATTGAGCAAGTGCAGCTCATCATACGTTTTGATCAACAAATAAACTACTAGAAACTGTATATAATTATTGTTCGGAGTGCAAGTATATGTGAAAACAAGGCTAATGTTAATAATTTAAATTGAAAAATTGAGATTATAATTGATTTAAAAATTCAAAAAAAGAATATGGTTATTCCAAAGTTTTGAGTTTTCACTTATGCCGACAGCCCACATTTAAAAATTTATAATGAGTAAGTAGTGGGCGTTGAACTTGTTAAATTAACAACAACAATTATTATTATTATTATTATAAACTTGTTAATTGTTAAGATAAATCGGAGCAAACTCAAAAGGGGAAATAGTAGAAATTGTTATAGAAATATACTTATAGTGAAAATTAGGTCTAGACAATTTAATTTCGGAACTCTATGAGAACAAATTTTAATAAAAGTTCTTTATGAATCAACTTTTTTGATACAATTAAATCTCACATATTTATTAATAAGCATTATATTTAATTAAATCTGTCATTTTTTATCAATACGGCCACGACTCAGACTAAAGCTCAATTAACGCAACTTTAAAATATTGGTCGAATTTAAGTCTTATGAAAAACTCATCGAATTTAAAAGAAATAAAAAATTTATTGCAGATAAAATTGTTCCAAAACCAACACTATCTATAAACATTGCCAAGACCATTTTGGTCATAGAGATTTGGCTCTCAAGAAGACCATCCAATATGTACCTGGTTGATGACAGAATTATCTAATAATCATTTCAGCAACAACTGTTGGACTACATTGTCAATCTTAAAAACCTAATGTCCGCACTTAACCGCTGAAGAGTGGTATATGAGCACTTAATAATAGGCAGTTTGGTTTACATATTAATAAGTTCGTTAATCACGGTTGAAGTTATACAATCCATTACAGCGCTTGTGGTAAGCTGAAATCAAACTAAACATTCTCATCTCGACAATTAATAAGTGACATAAGTATCCTGATTGAAGATCAATTAGTAGTTTTCCTTCTGGTACCATAAGGTAGCCTGGAGCTAGTTGCTTCGGTTCGGATTGTTACCTTTTTATTGAAGATGTCCTATTAGGCTAACTTGGAATAAATACAACAAAATGAAATAAATAATGTGTTTCCAAAAATACGATGCCTCATTTTGTCACATTTCAAAAATCTGGAACTAACAAACAATAGATGAATTACAAGTTAATAGAATGTAGATTCGACTTAGTAAGTAAGTAATACTTAGTAAAGAAGTTGCTTGAAGGTTAATTCTTCCACCATGATCAATATATTATTAAAAACAATTTGTAGTTTCGGCTGAAGATTTTCAACTCTCAAAAGAATGCCTAGAAAGATTTAAATTAGTATAAAAAATTTCGGAAGAATTTAGGAACTGAATTCACTTTCTTAGCCTTCCCAGATCCATTATTCGTGCAACATTAGTTTTTGTTATGCAGTCAGGGATTAATTATCTGCTATATGCGTTATTAATAGGAAAATCAGAAAAAAAACTGACATCTTCTCAGGCACTAATTAATTTGAGGCTAATTAATATGGCTATCTCATATCTCAAGGTTTTAGCCCGGTTCTGAAATTGAAGTATCGGGACACAAAGCCGGAAACATGAATGTGAAAGATCCAATTATTGAAATTCGGATTTATCCGCTTTTGATCCTAAATCTATCATACGGTCTTGCGGGTCCAAGTTTCTGACATTATGACCGTTACTATTGCCTATTGTTGCTTTCAGAGCTAAAAATATATCTATTTCATTACGTTAAAATTAAAGAAGGGACTTTTTAAATGAATCCATTGAATTCATGGCCAACGAATTCATGGCTGTACTAGAGCAAAACAGATCGCAATAGGTTTTGTGAACTATTTTAGAATAGAATCGAGAGCTGAAATTGCAATATTTTCTTAATTTCAAACAATATTTCCTAACAGAACATCCGCATTCCCGATAAACCGCATACATAGACTTGCACCCAGAGCAGAAAGCGCTCCAGAAAGCCAGAGAACCGTGTGAGAAGCTAACTCCATGTTAAAATAATATATTTAAAATAGGTTATCCTTATAATAACTGTTGCATGTCAATGTATTTTTCAGGTAAATATAACAAATACCTAAGAACTATTGGCAAGCATGAGTGCACAACTATTGGAAGACAAAGAGTGAGACTTTAGTGTGAGATAAGAACTTGATGGAGCACTTTCACCCGCGGGATGGTCTTCACAGCCTTTTGGGGAGCCGCGCTTTCCCCGGCACTGGGGAATGGGTTTGGTAGGATGGCCATGGAAAACATCATCATCATCTGGGTGAGAATGACATTACACAGCTCCAAGGAATATTGAAAGGATATTTATACTAAATATAAAGCAATGAGCATTAAGATGCTTAATTATGTTTAAATAGTAGGTGAATATCCTGTCTAGTGCATTAAAACATGACATGTGAAACATAATTCAAATAAAGTAGAACATATTTTTAGAATACGTATTTTGCATGAGTTCAGAAAAGAATATTTGTGGAACGTCCATCGACTAAAACCATCTCTATGGTATGATTCAACTTTGTTTTTATAGCCTCTTTTTTTTCGGTTTACCGCGCAGTAATTTCTGTGCAGAAAACTTTAAGTCTTTTACGGATATACATATTCACTGCTAAATAGAGGTGTGAGTGGAAATGGTTTGCTGAGATGGCTATGGTTCTGTAAGGTAGATTAGTTATACATATACAATGTAAAATGTACACAAGTTACAAGAAGAGAGCATAGAAATAAAACCTACTATCTAATTCTGATACATTTAAGCGAATCTGCTAAGAGAGCACTTGTATAATTGCATTGAGGAGATGTTGGAAAAGCATGAGTTTGGATGAGGATGAGGAGATGGGTTTGGAAGAATAGTGGATATTGAGTGGATGGGGCAAGAAGGTAAAGTCGATTTTTTTGGTCCTGTATGAACCGGAAGAAAGCTCGAAAGGTGGGATCTTGTTTCCTGGTGCTGTACTGAGGATGTGAATCAAAAGAGACTGGATATGTAGAAAAAGTGTTGAGAATTAATGGATTTGTATAATAATGAACTAAAGGAAATATTCTCTACAGACTGATGTGAAGAGACACTTAAACTAATTAGAAAGATTAGACATTCTTTTAAACCTGTCCTCGAGCACATTATATTTATTTATGTGAATATCATTGCTACTAGTCTTTCTAGGAATTAGTTATAATAATGCACCTTATTGTACGTTCAATAAGCGCCAAAGCAGACATTTTTGTATCATGCACTTAAAGTTAAGTTAAAGGCTAAAGTTACTGATAATATTTATCGTAAGTCATTTTGAAATATGCATCTGGGTCACATCTTAATTGAAGTTAAACGCCTCAACAATAATCAGTTATACGCATGTTTATTAGCAGTCAAATTATACTTCGATAAGTGCAACATACAATATTGATTATAATGATTATCTTCGTAGGAATTTTTCATGTTATGTATTTAAATATTCAAATTACTATTGTAATTGGTCTAACTTATTTTTATCTCTATAAAAGTACAAACATAGCAAACACTTATTTAAACATGGATTAATATATGTATAGTTTTATCCTATTTAAAGTTTGATAACATAACAGAAAGGTTTTTACCAATGAAACCGAATATCAATTACAAAAGCGTATCTTACTTCAATATATGAAAGATATCTTTTAAGAATATTGCAAAAAATCGCATTGTAATGATCCGGAAACAGAGATCTTTTGTTACATCTTTCTCTATAACTTCGTTCACGAAAATGCTTAGTTACGTCATTGTCGGCTCCTTTTTATTTGAGGGAGGAACGATTTTCTTATGCGACCAATTTTAGGGTTTGCATCAATTATTGATCTTCTTAGTAGAAAGCATGAACAAAGGGGTCGGTGCTCAAGATCTGCTCAACTAGAAAGATGGCACACTGAAATTCGTTTCAGTCAAGCAAAGAATATTGCGTAATCAAAAATTAAAATTTGTCATAATAACTGATTTCTAGAAGTAATAATTTATAATTCAATGTAATTTTAACACATTAGATTATAATGTTCATGCAAATTAGGTTGAGGATATATTAGATTTGAAAGATTGATGGCTGACAGTCGAGTAGCTACAATGGATTCTTGATATGTACTTAAATATTACAATATTTAATATGCACGATTGATTGGAATTAGTGAAAAATAATATCCTTAAACTGTTACATAATTCTATAGTCCCGGGGAATTATGAAGTGGTTAAGTCGAATTTCCTGAAGTATGAGTTTCTTGAACTCATGGAAGAGAAAGTGAGTTATTTTTGAAGTAAATAAGGGACTAAGTCAAGAATTTGCTCCAAAAGGAGTAATTGTTGTTATTACAGTTCAGGCCAAAAATTACGAGAATGACAAGACCTCTTCCCTCATTACTTAATTCGCTCAGGACAAAGTTGGACTTAGCCACTTATTCACAGGGATTGCAAAATCATTAACATTAATGAAAAACTAATAAATGAAGATTTTTTAAATACAATTAATAACTTATTTACATTATAAACTTTTTTCTTACCCTCACGCTACTAAACTGAAGATAAAGATATTTTTACTTTAAATAAGAAGTGAAGGTATTAAAGTTAAAATGTTATCATTTTTTCAATTTCTTTATCTAGACCTAAATTCAGAAAACATAAAAACATTCTTTTTCTAGAGTTGTAGCCTTGTTGTAGTTTTATCCCACGGCATTATAAATGTTTTTAGTATAAACAGGCTCTGCTTAATTTGTAAACATTTGTTTTTCAGTTTCCAAAAGGAAAAAAAAAAAAGTAAAGGAAATATCGCACATGGGCATGTAAGAAGTTAATGGTAGTAAATTATAATTAGAGAGTTGATATCTGGAAGAAAATAATCGGTGACACATAATGTTGCTAAATCTTTTTTTTTATCTGGTATAAAAAAAAATTAAACGAAATTGTAGCTATGAAATTATGAAAATAAAAGGGCCACATAAAATTTAAGTATTTGCTGCTCATCCATAATAAAGTTAAATTATCATCAAAAAACTGGTCCGATCAAAAATATTTTAATACCAAAAATGCCAAAAATTTGATATCATTTTTTAATAAAGTAAATGATTTAAACAATTTTTTAAAGTCTTCATATATGAAATTCACATTGTAAAAGGTTTAAAAAAGTAGTAGGATCATTATCAATATTATTCGTAATTATCATAGATGATTTTAATCATCAGTAATATCACAATCGCCCAAATAAAAAAATCATAAAAAGTAATTACGCATCCTATCGCACTCTTTCGTTTCATTTGAGAAGTTCAGCTGTAATTTCAACCAATTTTTTTTCGCATATGTTTTCTTTCTAAGCGTACTCTCTATATAAACTACACTCTTACTTGCGCACTGTATCAATATGATAAAAAAAAATAATGGTAATTTGAGTATTATCCGAGCTCATAAATGTTATATTTACACATCGAATCACGATCATGAGTAATGATCATAGAAATTAGATTTATTTATTTAGAACGTTCAATACGCCATTAAGGATAACTGATATTTAAATATGCAAATGAATGTGATTACAATCTAGTACAGTCTTGTACATTTGCTATCTCGAGCTGAACTTAAAATTTTTTTTAAATATTATTTGAAATTTTATTTTAACTAATATTTTTTATTAAATTGTCGTTTCCTTGTTAAAGTAATGAAATTTGTCAAAAAATCATATGGCAAAAAAAATAACAACATGCATAAAAAAAACAATATAACTTCCTTAATTCACTTTTTTATCTCTGGCCAGTTTTACTTCTCATGCACCTAAGTTTGCGTTTATAAGATTTTGAAATATTTTTCTCGTAAAGCTAAAGACTTTTCCTTAATTAGATGTGGTGATGGTGGTAATATGATCATACTCAGGCAATAATAAAATCAGTAAAGGTAGATTTTGAAGATAATTTAAAACAAATTATAATAATGGAGAAAATGTTGCTAAAAAAGTGAAAGGGATATTCAGGTCCAAGAGACCAGTTGTGAAACGGCCGACACGGGATACGCCTTTGGATTCCTAGCCGAACCCACAACTTAGCATGGCCAAGAATTCTTCACCTCGTGAAACCATCAAAACTAAAATAACTTTATAGCAGTATTAATTAAATAAACTTTTTAGTTTCCTCACCATTAAAATAAACGAAGTCCTCATAATTGATATTTATGAGTTCAAAACTACTAATTATAACTACAAATAATCATTATAGAACTACTAACGGGTTTTACGATTAAATAATCCATAAAATCCAAAGTGAAAAGAAACACCTTACCACCCTTTTTTTTTCAACTTCTATTACAAATTTCAAATGCTCATATATCCGATTTTTGTTTTTTTTAATGAAAAAAAGGGTTGGAACGATAAGAAATGTTTTAGAATCACCTAGCCAAAGTAAAAAAAAATTAATAATTTCAGCACATTCATTTTTCGCTCCCTGAATAAAATGAGTCAAAACAAAAAAAAAAAAAACTTGTCCTCTTTATTGATAAGTAGATGATATAAGGGTCCATAAAACCTCTATCCATCCATAATTGCTGGAAAAAATTGGTTTATGGCAATGTACAATTCCAATAATAAGCCAATTGTCAAATATAATTAATTTAAAATCTCCTCATATAAAAATAATATCATATTGCCTTTCATTTTTGGGTTTTGTGTGGATATTCGACGGGGAGAAACTAATATTTTTGTTTTTTTGGTCGATGTTAAATTTCTTTTATCGAAAATGATAAAGCAATAGAAATTTACTAAATTTTAAGATAGTATTTCCAGATGTGGTTTGGATGTCTAAGAATATCTATTGGATAATAATATACTTCAAAGTCTCATTTGTTAACGGTGAAAAATGCCCCTAACAAGGAAATTGGTTGCTTGATTTCTCTTAATTTCTGTTCTAATTTCTCTTAATAAGTGTTCTAACCGATTCTCTGCATACTAGTCCCTACGGTTGCACATCTAGTTTCAATTAGTTATGGCTTTAAGCAAATTGTTTAATACTCGTAAAATAGCTTTGTAACAACGAAGTTTCTTCAATGCTTCCATGTTGTCAGCAACGTAAACTTGCTTGTCCTCCCCTCTTCTTTTACATGTATGTATATATATATATATATATATATATATATATATATATATATATATATACATATATATATATATATGTATATATATACTAGCTTTACGATTAGGATGGAGAGAAGGTAGGACGTAAGAGGTAGGAGAGTATAGTTTATAGTATGTAAGAGAGTAGTGTCTAAGTTAGATGTAGTCCATAGCCCATAAGATATAGTGATAGTCAGCAGTCAATAAGTCTACATGTTAGTTCATAAGATTTTATATATCTTGAACGAGTATACCACATTATATCTGTTAAGTAACTTAATAAACTTATATATTTCTTACAAGTCGGCCACCGTTTTATAACTAGTTCCAGGCGTACCTTAGGATATCGATATTTCAGTGATAGGTTCACTCCATCCATAAAGTATGTCTAGATAAGAAGCGATGTCGAACTTTCCCCATATTTACACGCCAGTATGTGCCGTCATCTCACCTGCTTTAATTCTTTTGTCTTATATATAGCCGGTAGTTAGTATGAGCCCTGTTAGCGAGTTACCTACTGACGAGCGGTGTGAAACTCTACCAACCGCTGTTGTACGTGTCCTGAGGAAGGTGATACATCATCACGTAGTGAATGTTATCTAGGTCAAGAGGATCACGCTTATCGGCCTTAAGCAAAAACAGAAGAACTTGGTAAAAGTAAATTCTCAATGTGTCATTGTCCGAGGATTTCTTCAACATATGTGCATAAAATAACCTCTTTTGCAAACGCACTAGCCGGTCCTTGCCCAGCTCAATTACTTTTGCCCAGACTCTCGGTTTGGAGCCAGTCTCATGAGCCGGAGAGAAAGTCCACATGAAGACAGACAGATCAGCAGTTACGCTTTCTCTCCACCATCCAGGAAGCCTTCCATTTGTTTACCTACTTCAAAAAATCTTTTTAATAATTGATGCATTATGACTTTTCATGGACGCAATAATTGGCCAAAACTTCTCCTGACCTGGCGGATAATCTTATGATATCATATGATATCCGCACTCCATCCTCATTGCCGTCACAGTACTTGAATTTTCCTTTTAAATAGAACACACGACCCTCCGTTTTATTCTTCTCTTAATTTTCTGTCGGTTTTTAGTTTTGTGACTATCATTTTTACCTAGCCTTAATCAGAAAGTAGTTCGGCTCATAGGTAGCATCTTTGAAACTGCTGACATCCTGTGCCAAAGGCCTGTAATTCACTCAATTTAATAAAAATTTCACAAAATTCACTTGATGTAGGTATATTATTTATTATCTTCAGATAATTGCTTCATTAATGGATACCACTTTGTTTTTGTATTTTTATCCTATTTGTTATGTCGAGGAGGTAGCTTCAAACATCGTGTACCTCGGCACGATAATTACTGAAAAAAAACGTAATAGGAGAAGAAATAAAATTGAGGATTCAGTATGGCAACAAATAGCACTGGGCTCTAAATCCATATATATCCCGATAGATCAAAGTGGGAGTGTATAAGACCGTTCTCCAACCAGTAGCGACATATGCTAGTGAGGCGTGGACTCTTACAAAGCGATAAGAGAGTTCCATTAAAGCTTGGGAAAGGAAAATTCTGAGAAAAATATATGTTCCAACCAAAGTGGAAAATATACACAGGATAGAAACCAATAAAGAACTTAGATACCTGTATAAAGGCACCGAGTCTCATATATTAAAAAAAGGAGAATACGATGGTTGGGTCACATGGATCGAATGGATCAGGAAAAACTACCAAGGATGATAATGGAGGGCCACGTCAGGGACGTCCTGACGGTAGATGTGGAAGAGGTAGACCCAGACTACGATAGCTTGAAGATGTCGAGGCTGACCTACAGCTTCTGGGAGTGAGAAGATGGACAAGAGCTGCAGAGGATCGTTCAGAATGGAGGAGAATTGTTGAGGAGGCCGAGGACCTTAGAGATAGATGGATAGATCCTATTTGTTAGGAATAAGTATCAGAATTTTGATTGTGCACAAATATTATGTGGCTCACTCACCCATTACTGTGAATTCTTCAATTTTTAAATTGAATTAATAAGTAAATTGGTGTTAAAAAATAAAATAAAATTCTCTTCTCGTATTTATTAGACTTTAAACAAATACCGGCCAATTTTCTTTTTTGACAAATTAACTATATATTAGTTAAGTAATAAAATGGTCCGGGTGGAGGTCAAGAAACTTTTTATTGGTGAGCCAACGTTTCGACCCACATTGCAGGTTTCCCATCAGGGCTGGTAAGATCAGGAGTTGACACTGGACTGACTGAAACGTTGGCTTATCAACAATCTGTTCTCCCTAGATAGAGAATTTTCTTGATCTCCACCCGGACTATTTTCTTCCTCATATATACAAGGTCAACTAACACTCGTATATAGTAGTTAGTTGCTGAAACTTGGTATAGACGGAAGAAATTGATTTTGTTGATCCATCTCAAAATTATAGTTTCTCTTTTTATAACTCGTATCTTACTTTCGAAACTGATGTCACTCTCTCTATATTTTTAAACCAATCAGCTCCAGAATGTTGAACCCAAGACATCATCCTCGAATGTTATCAATTTTCAGACATTTTGTTTTTTTACAAAAATAACACAAAAGTAAACCCAATTATTTTGTATATTCAGAAACCCATCAAACACTAATATTCATTTCGAAAAAAAAATGCTCTGAAAATTCGTTAAAATTATATACTCATAAATTGAATTACAAATAAAAAATGTAATTCATAGGTTATTCATGAAAGAGTTCACATATGAATACAAGGCCATTTAGAGATTAATAAGTACCTATACGACGGCTTACCCTCTAGTACTTTGTAAACATAATCTCTCCTATCTCATCTTATCAATGACTATTATAGAGGCAGTGGTCTATGATTCCACCATCCGGGGGGGGGGGGCGTGGGAAGAACAGTCGCTCTGATTGCCCCGTGGTTTGTCTGCGGAGTCACTAACGGCAATCCTAACGGAACTGGGGTCCTGTCAGTGAGTTCAGGGTTCAGCACTTGTATGTTAAGGTACATCTAATAATTTAGACAACAAGGAACTTGCAGGAATAATAAATTGCACATCTTGCTAGAATGTCCATCGCGGAACCAGGACACATGTAGGCCAGAGAAATCTAGAGGGCGAGGCTGAAATCATTCCGAATGATCTCTACACCCGCAAACTTTCGACTGCTATAGAAATCTCTACGAATTTCATGGTTTTTCACACAGCCTTGTATGGGAAAAATATTTCCATTTGCGTTTACTGAACTTTTAACTGAATAGAGTATTATTATTGGGAAGCATTATGAACTTCCATTCACAAACTATGAATTATGGAGGTAATCATCAACAAATATTTAAATACTCCGCTTAACATGAAAAAAATAAAAATACATAAGGTATACATATATATGTATATGTATACCACACACCTCTAAGTTTCCGAAGGCGATAACTTACTTACAAATGTCTCTCAAAATAATCAAACTTACTTTAATTTTTATAATAATTTCTTGACCACTTTACGTTCAATTAAAAAATTATATTAGTATAAATTTATATAAATTATAATCTGGAATGGCAATTTTTTCTTTAAAATTCCACCTTAGCTTTAAAAGAAGTTGATCAACACATTTCTAAAAAGGTGATAAGGATTTAATGTTGCAAATATAATTTTACTATGTTATATCATCTTCATTGATTTCATTTCACTCTTGTTGCTGTTTAATTTCCAATTAATTATTTCATAATTTAACCTTTTGTTCATTATATTTCATTCCAATCATTCCCGTTTATACTTCTACTATTTATTTGTATACTTATTATAAAATATTTTTTATTTCATAATAAAGTATGTATATTTATTTTATTACTTTATATGCTACTGTCTTTGGTACTTCACGGTTGATGTAGTTATTCTGCTTTGTTTTATCCTCAGATCATGGCCTACAAATTAGGCCGAAACATTGACACAAAAATAAGCTGTACTGTTGTAATTTTAATTTGTAATTGTTTTGTAATTTATTGGCTGTACCCCCTCCCCCGACCATTTTCTCAACAAAATAATTTATTAAAACAGACAAAAATACAGTGCTATTTGATATAATAAAAGTGATAAGGCCTATGAATAAGATGGACCAGTTTTGGCAGGCGGAGGTATGGGAGCTCTGAGGTAGTCAAGGAACCTTACCAGTGGTTCTTCCTTACCGTTAGTTAACAAGCTTGAGGTCTCTGACTCTTAATTGCACAGAAGAGGAGATAGACCACAAACTGATTACGTAATGTAAACATAGCGTATATCCCTAAACCATCTAATCACACTAGAGAAGGCTCTAAAAAGAAATATTTTTAACAAACAGCAGTGGCGGATTATCCGTAAGGCAAACTAGGCACGTGCCTAGGGGCGCGTAGTTACAAGGGGCGCGCGAGCTCAGAATTTTTAAATAAATAAAAAAAATAACATATCGACAAAGAAAGAAAGAACTAAATGCTGATCTATAATATAATACAAGCATGATGCTATGATGCTGACAATCAGTTAAAATTAAGATGGCCATTTATGGCCGGTACAGGGGCGCCGATAAAGTTATTGCCTAGGGCGCTCTGGACCTTTAATCCGCCACTGACAAACAGTAATTAATTACTCAATAAGTAAGGACCGAAATACCGTATTATAATATATTTGTACTCTTTCCAATGTCGAATATTTCAATTAAATTTAACTGAAAAACAAAACCAATAAATCTTGAATAATCTAAAAGCAAACACGACCTTAATAATTTCTTCTGCTTCCCTGATGGTTAATTTAAAATAAAAGTTTACTCTACTTCTCAGACTCCAGTCTAATGATCAGACGATATTTTTTTCCAAGTTTATTAAAGTCAAAAATTCTAATTATATTGGATAAAATGTAAAATGTATAATGTATGGAGGACTGTTACGGGAACCAATTGAGGCTGCAGAAGGAATTCGAAACCGGTATGATAGGGTAGAAAGTAGTCCCGGGGATCTTTCATAAAATCACAAGGAGAAACTCGGTCAGCGAGGTGCTCATTTGGTCACCGGTGTCTTGTAACCCTGAAGAACAACAGTTTTATTAGTTTCTTTTATTTATGGATATAATATATAGGTATTTTGGCAAACATTGAACATCTATTATTATTTTTTTTATTAAATAAATAAAATGTCGTAAATAAAATTTTTTCTTTAAAATTCCACCTTAGCTTTAGAAGAAGTTGATCAACACATTTCTAAAAAGGTGATAAGGATTTAATGTTGCAAATATAATTCAGCAATTTTATAGATATTTCTAATTTCTTAACATTTTTTTGAATTTCTAGTTGATGATAACAGTTAAATAACATTGAAAAAATAGATTTTGGCAAACATTGAACGTCTATTATTATTTTTTAATTAAATAAATAAAATGGCATTTGTAAGATAGTTAAAACATAACAAATTTTATTCTGGACAAAATAATTTGTCCCCATAAAAATGTTAATATAAAATAATAATTTAAAAATAGGAGGTTTTTCGAAATAAAAAAATCTTATTGATATTGAAATTATTGACTATAAATTATATACCTTTAAAAATGTTATAAATGGCTGTGGGTCAAAATATTTTATACAAAATAAGTATAGCTTATTTTATTTTTGTTGACGTTTCAGCATTATTTATAGGCATCATCATCAGAGCATCAGGGATGCAGAGTCAAACAGCAACTAAAAAAATATTAACTGAACAGGATCTATTTAGATCTTACTCCGTATCATTTACATGTCATATAAATAAAATATGATAGATCCTGTTAAAATTAAATACAAATATTTTTAAAAAATAGGTAAAGTAAAATTACATCATACCTGACTTAAATCGGAAATAGGATAATTTACAGATCCATTCTACAAAAAAAAATGAGTGTATAAAAACAGTTTTGGAATGTATAATGCATTGATTTCGAATTATTGAAGAGTCGTTCGAATTCCTGGGATTGATGTGGCTCAGTGGTAGAGCACTGAGTTGCCATGCCGAAGGTCCTGGGTTAAACTCCCTCTGCTTGAAAGACTTTCATTTAATCTGTTAACAGCTAAAGATATATCCTATGTAATCTAGGACTCTTCTGGGGCTCACCAACCCTCTATTTGGGTACTTAAAATAGGGGGAAAATCTGGCAGTTAAGCGTGATCTAGGACAATCCCTGCACAACCGTTGTCCATTACGACCCGCCTGTCACTGAGTGACCCATTTGATAATTTCAAGTAACCCACTTTAGATCGAAATTAAAATATAATATATAAAAATAAATTATAAAATATAACCTTCGATATCGAACAGAGCATTTATAAATAAACTTCATTCTGTTGGTAATTATTTTTTCTTTAATTAAATTCTGGTTTTAATACGAAAATATCTCTGAACTGAAGACATGTAACCACTTCGACCCGTAAATGAGTCTGGGGTTCAGAACATGGCAGAGACTGTACTGTTTCATGGACAGCGGTTCTGCAAGGAGGTGACTTGTCCTAGGTCACGCTCAACAACCAGGTTTTCCCCCTTATTTTGGGTTCCCTATTTTTATATTATTTTATAGAGGCTGGGTGAGCCCCAGGAGGGTCCTAGATCCCATATGATCCATCTCCCTGGAGCCGGATTCGAACCAGGATTTCCGGCATGGCCACTCAGTGCTCTACCACTGAGCCACTCCGCTCTCTGAACTGAACGTCTCTTTATAATCAGAATTTCGTTGATTTTGACCCGCGACCAAAAAAGGTCGCCTATCCCTGAACTATATGATGGATCTATCGATGAAAAGGGATCCAGTGGCAGCCAGGAATGGTGATGACTGATGATTACTAAGCTGATTAAGGAACCAGGATGAGCGGAGGGAACGGCTATAGAAAGGAGCGAGTCGCCTTGAACTTGATCTGGAAGTGGGCCATGGGAACTCCGTCAGCTTTAGGAAATAATAACTCGTATTATTCTCCCTTTCTCGATTATAGCAAGAGCTAATTACCTTCCTGTCATTCAAGGAGACATAAACATAGGATGTTATAACAAAACAAAAGAATGTGAAAAAAATATTCATGAACTTTAATCAATGACTGCAATGGGCCCAAGAAAGTGTAGAAAAAATATATTCAAATAACATTTCATCTAAAGCCTAAATAACACTAATCTTTAAATTGTAGTAATGGTGCTAATATAACATTTGTAGCACGGAAAATTCTCATTTCCACTTTTATATTGGAATATGTGTCACTATTTGGAATGTTAGAAGTACCTAAATAAAAATGATAAAGTTCACTGAGCAGGTAGCTTAAATGTCCCTTAGGATCCGTACCTTTACCCTTAAGATACAGAACAGGGCATTCGTTGGCAAGAAAAAGGCAACTCAATATGTAGGACTGTCACATACAGCGAAAGGACCTCCTTTTCTTTCTTTGTAAATAGATATATAAGTTAACTTGTAACTATTCTAGACACACAATACATATAATATTATTGAATTAGATGAAAAAGATCTTTATATAACAACTTCTAGTGTCAACCAATACGTCAATCTTTGGATATGTCTATTATTCATTGATGATATAGAATTACTTTATCTCAATATTACGACCACAGGTGTGGCATCCCATTTTATTATTTAAATATTCTTCAAAGGATCTGACTTTTCCTTGAGTTCATTGATTCGGCAGTGAATCCAATTAGCAATATGTGGTGCTCAGGATCAAAAGCGGATAACTCCGTAATTTTAAAAAGATTCCCTTAGCTTAGTCAAGAAATTGTATGCTCCCGATACTTCAGGCTCAGAACTCGACTAAAACCATGATATACTGTGTTAAATAAAATTCCTTGACTAAACTAATGAAAAACAATCATAAAGTGCCCTATATTAGTAACCGCAGCAGAGGGTGTTCTTTGCGTTTTATGCTTTCGTTTCTGACGCTGTGTTCCCATGAAAATCCTAGCATATGTCATTAACATCAGATCTCGAGTGCTTGTAGACGTTTAAGTGAAGCATGTATGTAAATAAAAGACCTTATCCTGGCTTAGAGAACATCACAGAGCCAAAACGGCATAAGCTACAGACGCGCACTAAGAAATGATTTTTGAAAATTTATGGCCTAAGAGGGTGAAAAGGGTGAAAAATGTTTGTAATAAATATACGTCATTTTTAAGGCGAGAACCATGAAATTTTAGATTTAGCTTCAACATTTAATATAAACAATTACGTTTTTTTTGAAAATCAATCCCTAAAAGTGTAAAATAGGGAAAATCCGTAAACTGTAAGGTTAGAGATGTGAAAATAAGTAAGCAGGCTTCACTTTTAAACATTATAATAATAATAATATTATTCAAGATTTTGCAAAAGGAGACCAACATTTACAGAATTATGGTTGGTTTTATTGAACCTTCAAGGGGTAGAGCTATGTTACATAATCATGGGTACCTCCGGGAATTTAACTACGGCCCCAATATTCTGGCCTAAATAGTATCATCAAACATAATTATATTAAACAAACAACAATCGCTTAAATCGGACAAGTTTTTGTCCCAAATCAACGCAAAGTCGCAGGCAAAAGCTGGTCTTATTATATACTTGAAGCCTCTGATCCACATCATAGCACTGAGAACACGTTACATCTGAGTACTATGGTTTGAGTCTGCAGGTTCAAATCTAGGTTGCACAGCACCTTTCTGAGCTGGTTAAAGGCAACTGCTTTTCTATACTGGTCCTAATTTCATTTGAGTAATCTCAGTAATCAGAAAACTTGTATACTGATTCTAGAATGGTTTAAATTTTCTCTATATCTTTAAACACAATCCAGTTGGATCTTTAAATAATTTTTAACTGCTTTTCAAAAGAATGTAAAGAGCGTAATTGTAAACTGTATTTGTAATTTTTGAATAATATTATTTGACCTTATACTTATGGGAAAGAAAATGATCCTTGTAAAGGTCAAAATAATTCTCTTATAAGGGAGTAAATAGTTCTCTGAACTGTTTATTGGAAAGCCGACGTTTCGACCCTCGTAACAGGTCTTCTTCAGGGTTAAATATACAAGATAGGTATAAATTAAAATAATATATTTAAAAAAAATAACAGTATATGTAGTATATTGATAGAATAATAGTACTCGTACATATATGTGGTAAGTAGTATAAATAAAAATATATAGTTCCTCTTTGTTATTATTTAATTCAATCCTCTATGGTTTTTATTTCTTTATTCTTCTTCTTCTTCTTCCCCCCGATGAGGCCAGCAGAGGACCACGTCCAATTTCAATTCTTCCCACTTGGCTGTCCACTTTTCCGTCCCTTCCAATATTTCTTCATCCTTATACTATGGTGTTTCTTTCTGTCCTCCGACTATCTCACCCCACGTTTCCCCCTCACTCTTCCCTGGAATCCTGCCACACTCAAGATCTTCTTTCTAAAAATCTCTCTGTCCAGTTTGTCGTCTTCCCTTATATTGTTTCTTTCTAAATCCTTCTTTACCTCTCGAATCCAGCTAATTGTTGACTTTTTCTCCCAAAGGTACTTGAATATCCTTTTTGTTAATCTCGAATCATCCATTCTGAAAACATGTCCAAAAAATAATAGTCTCCTTTTTCTTATCGTTTCTGTAATTTTCACACTTCTGTGTTTTTCACTTGGCCTAGAATTTTTCTCATTATTCTTCTTACAAGTAATTCAAGTTTATCTAATCTATAGTTTAATACTAAGCATTCACTCGCATATAGGCATTCTGGTTTCACAACTGTAGAGTAGTGTCTTATTTTGAGATTTTTAGACAAACACCTTTTGTTATAAACATTCTTAGTAATGCCAAATGCTCTATCCATCTTGTGTACCCTTTCTTCTATTGAAGATTTTTCTAAACCATTTTCTTGGATTACTCCCAAATATTTGAATTTCTTTACTTTCTCAACTCGACCAATATCTGTTATCAAATACTTTGGAGCGTTCTTGATTTTTGTAATAAATTTTGTATTTTCTACGGAGATTCTCAACCCTCTTTTGCTGGCTATTTCTTCTAAAAGATTGATTTGTATTGTTGCACCTGTAATACTGTCCGACAGTATAGCGAAATCATCTGTGAATGCTAGGCAGTTTACTTCAATACCCTTGTGTTTTCTTCCCAAAGTTAATGGTGAAATGTTATGGTCTTTTAATTTCCCAGTCCAAATTCTTACGATTTTCTCTAGGACACAATTGAACAAAATCGGGGATAGACCATCACCCTGTCTTACTCCTGTATTTATTTCAATAGGTTTTGATAGCTCACCCATAAATTTTACCTTTGAAATCGTGTTCGTAAGAGTTTCCCGTATTAAGTTTGCCAAGTTTGATTTCACGCCAAATTCACGAATGATTATTTATTTATTATTATAAATAAAAATAAATATAATAGCTCTTTGTTATTAAATAATTCATTCCCTCTGGTTTTTATTTCTACTACTCCCTACGTATATCATTATTTTATCAATATACTACATATACTGTTGTTCCTTACCATAATTCATTTTAATTCATATGTATCTTTTATATTTTGCCCTGAAGAAGACCTGTAATGTGGATCAAAACTTCGGCTTTCCAATAAACCGTTCTCTCAACATATGAGATTTTTTTTTACTTCCACCCGGACCATTTTCTTCCTCATATATTTGTAATTGTTTAACGAGTAATATTCCAAGATGACGTTAAAAAAAAAAAAAACCCTTAGAACGATAGTATCTTCAGAAAAGTATACGCTATGAATATTATGGTTGCATGTCTATTTATAAACGTTGAAAGGAAATGCTCCATTCCCTATGAAAAAGTGATTGTAAATCTAAGTGGGTCGAAAGGCTGCCTCGGCTTGGGTTCAAGGATGCCGAGATAAGTTCAGCTGCATTTGGCTGTAATGTCGGATTTAACTCCTTCAACGAATTAGCTTATTGAGTTGGATATTACATTACAACACTTTTGTCTTCCATTTTAGCATTACGATTTGTACTGCAACGTTTCTTTGTTAAACATTCTTTACGTTATACTAAAATAAATACTTTTATTCAAATAAGAATAAAAGAAGGGTTATCGAATGGTTTGAAGACTGAAAGGTTTGTGTAAAATATGATTTCGTGATCCAGGAAGGATTACGACATACTTCGTTGTGGTCATTGTAAATCTACCAGGATCACCCCTCCTTTTTTAATTGTATACGTTTCTTGTAGAAGATAGAGATGATGGGTATAACAGAGTATGGTAGGGATACTTAAAAGGTTAGAGTAGACACTCATTTTCGTTAAAAATTTGTAATGTTAGTCGATAGTTCTCTATTCTCTTAATAATAGGATGTTGATAGTTGGGGGTGCAGTCAAGAAAACACGCAAAAATAGGTGAAACTATTTTATTTTAAGTGCCGACGTTTCGACCTACTATGTAGGTCATCTTCAGGGCTATGAGAAAACAGACAAAAAACAGAATAGACTGTAAAAATACATAAAATAGAGGTACAGAAAAATTAACAAAAAGTAGAGATATAAAAAAATGATATATAATGAAAGGATATATGAAGGTATATGAATATATATATACATAATATATATATATAATAATGTATATAGGTGTATGAATAAAGATGATTACATGGTAGATGGATAGAAAGGTGATAATGCAAAAAAATACAAAGAGAGCAATGAAGTTAAACAGAAAAAAATAAAATGAAAAAGATATGAATATAATGAGTATGAACAATTTAGTATAATAAAGATAGAAATGTATTGCAAAGGAAACAATAGTATGAAAATGGACTCATGGGGAGTATCATAAGTGCAATGAGAGAACATGAATTAAAAATATGATACCTAATAATACATCGAGAAGAATATATTATAGAACGTAAAGAAAAGGAATCTAAAGTATGACAGGCCGAGAAGTGAGATATAAATAAAATTTTAAAAAATATAAGTATCAGAAGTTATGTAAAGGTATAAATGTATTATAAGGGTATACACTATACATAGTATAACAGATATTGTATCCAGGAATACAGATATTATATAGAGGTATACATTAGGTATGAAGTTATATAAATAAAGATGAAAGAATACAAGGAACAATACATGAGAGATATAAGATATCAGTAAGTGAATAGAGATATATTATAAAAAATAATGATGTTCTGTGAACATGAACTCTTTAATTAAAACTATGATGGATGCTAAAAGTGATGATGGGAGAAATAGGTGTGAAGGAAGGAGATGGAGAAGGATGAAGAGAAGATATAAATAATAAGAGACAGTACGAACCCGATACGAATGGCTGCTGGGACAATGAGTAACTGACGCGGAAAAAACCGTTAAACGACGGAAGCGCTGGCCGCGATCTCTGTCGGTCAAAGGTCAAAGTAGCAAAAAAAATTCAAAAAAAAATAAAAATAAAAATATAAAAAGTAGGGAAAGGGCAATATGGGGAAATATGGGGACGCGTAAAAAATGTGAAAAATAAATAAAAAATAAAGTTAAAGAAAAAAAAAAGGGGGGTAAAGAAATAAAATACTAGAAAAGAAAAAATTTGACAGAAACGGGCCGTAAAAGGAGAGAAATAAAATATGATTTGAAAATTAAGGAGTTTTTAGAAAATTAAAAATTTGGGAATAAATTGAGGATAGGTGATGTGATTATAAAAATTATTTGAAAATTAAGGAGTTTTTAGTAAATTAAAAATTTGGGAATAAATTGAGGATAGGTGATGTGAATCGGACTTAAGGTTGACGGCGGAAGAATCTAAATTGATGTGGATGGTTTCCGAGAGAATGCGTTTTTCATAGTTGGGAAAGGAAGATAGGATAGACGTGTTATCGAAGTTGAAAATGTGGTTTAAAGATAGGGCATGGTCAGAGAGTTTGGAAGCGGTTGGGTTATTGGATGAAATGGAATATTTATGTTGGGAAATACGATCTTTAAGTAAGTTTTTAGTTTCGCCGATATAGGAAGAGTTGCAATTTGGAGTGGAGCAAGGGATACGGTAGACAACTTGTGAGCGTTGTATAACAGGAATGGGATCTTTAACACGGGTATAGATTTTGGAAAGTTTGTTATGGGATTTGAATGCTAAACGTAAGTTGGGGATAGAGGAACGTAGGGATTTTTGAATATTATTTGAGAGGGAGGGTATATATGGCAAGGATCTGTATACTGGGTTAGAGGGAGGGTGTGGAGACAAGGTGGGGTTGGGGGGTTTTTTTATAGTCTTGGATGAGTTTATTAATAATATGGAGAGGAAAATTGTTTTTTGAAAATTGTCCTTAATTTTCAAATCATATTTTATTTCTCTCCTTTTACGGCCCGTTTCTGTCAAATTTTTTCTTTTCTAGTATTTTATTTCTTTACCCCCCTTTTTTTTTTCTTTAACTTTATTTTTTATTTATTTTTCACATTTTTTACGCGTCCCCATATTTCCCCATATTGCCCTTTCCCTACTTTTTATATTTTTATTTTTATTTTTTTTTGAATTTTTTTTTGCTACTTTGACCTTTGACCGACAGAGATCGCGGCCAGCGCTTCCGTCGTTTAACGGTTTTTTCCGCGTCAGTTACTCATTGTCCCAGCAGCCATTCGTATCGGGTTCGTACTGTCTCTTATTATTTATATCTTCTCTTCATCCTTCTCCATCTCCTTCCTTCACACCTATTTCTCCCATCATCACTTTTAGCATCCATCATAGTTTTAATTAAAGAGTTCATGTTCACAGAACATCATTATTTTTTATAATATATCTCTATTCACTTACTGATATCTTATATCTCTCATGTATTGTTCCTTGTATTCTTTCATCTTTATTTATATAACTTCATACCTAATGTATACCTCTATATAATATCTGTATTCCTGGATACAATATCTGTTATACTATGTATAGTGTATACCCTTATAATACATTTATACCTTTACATAACTTCTGATACTTATATTTTTTAAAATTTTATTTATATCTCACTTCTCGGCCTGTCATACTTTAGATTCCTTTTCTTTACGTTCTATAATATATTCTTCTCGATGTATTATTAGGTATCATATTTTTAATTCATGTTCTCTCATTGCACTTATGATACTCCCCATGAGTCCATTTTCATACTATTGTTTCCTTTGCAATACATTTCTATCTTTATTATACTAAATTGTCCATACTCATTATATTCATATCTTTTTCATTTTATTTTTTTCTGTTTAACTTCATTGCTCTCTTTGTATTTTTTTGCATTATCACCTTTCTATCCATCTACCATGTAATCATCTTTATTCATACACCTATATACATTATTATATATATATATATTATGTATATATATATTCATATACCTTCATATATCCTTTCATTATATATCATTTTTTTATATCTCTACTTTTTGTTAATTTTTCTGTACCTCTATTTTATGTATTTTTACAGTCTATTCTGTTTTTTGTCTGTTTTCTCATAGCCCTGAAGATGACCTACATAGTAGGTCGAAACGTCGGCACTTAAAATAAAATAGTTTCACCTATTTTTGCGTGTTTTCTTGACTGCACCCCCAACTATCAACATCCTATTATAGTACCCACAGTCAACTATTTCTTTCTCACATGTATTCTCTTAATAAATCTATGATAAATCGTTCCATTTAACAATAAATATAATTCTTTCTTTTCTGTTACCTGAAGGAAGAATACTTTATAAGCAACATGGACCGAAAAAGATACATAACGTACATTTGGCAAGAATGCTAATCAATACAAATTTACAAAAGCGACAAAAAGCATTACATAATATAATGAACTTAGAGGGGAAAAGACTAAACAATAAACAAACATTATCTGATACTGATCCATTTTAGAAAATAACTAAACCTGCTTAGAAAGGATCTGTTCGGGAAGGTTGGAAAAGCAAGGATTTAAATATATTAGGAAATGAAGGAAAAATAAGAAGAGTACGAGGGAAGAAGAATGGCGGATATTAGGAAGATAAATTTTAGAGATCAACCTTGTTAATTTAAATAGATATATTTGTGAATTGCGCAAAATAACCTTAAACTATGTTAATTATAGAAATTATGGGATGACTCAATCAACTCAAGTTCAAATAGTGAACGTAACACGACCTTGAAGAAGTGAAAACTAACAAGACTCACACTCGAAGATTCACAGATCCTTCCGCTGGAAGAGGAAACGAGCATTCCAGGACCATTCCAAATGGATTTGAATGCATGGAAGTTCTTGGGCAGGAAGTCCGTTTAGATAGGCGGATGGTGACTTAATCGGCTACAGAAGTTGCTCTTGGTGAATACTGAGCTATCAGTGGCCTAAGGTCAGTGCCTTTTAAAACCGAAGCGCGAGACTAACTAAATTGCTAGAAGAAGTAGGACTTAGTCTTCCCAGGTGCATTATTCCAATCTATTGTAATATATCTGCAGCTCTGGTAAATAAGTCGTTTAGTCTAATTTTGTTTCCACTGTATTGAGGGAAGTGGATTTATAAAATGTGCAATAACTCCATCCCATACTAATCCCTGACTTAATCACTAAATAGGATTATAGTATAGTGATAGTAGAAAGAAAGCAAGTGATAGTAGATATTTAAAATATATGCTCACAGCTAAGTTATTTTGTTAGTATCACTTCAGGACTGTTCTATGGTTAGGTATCCACAAAGATGAAACTTGGTTAAATAACTAAGAAAGTCTGTGAGCTCGGAGATTGCCACGGGTGCTTAGGCTTTTGCGAATAGAAGGCCTAATTTTTGTCTTTTTTTATAATGAAGGTTTTCTCTTACTGGCAATTCTCGCTATGTATAATATAGATAAGAGTTGAAAGAATTATAGTACGAATTAAAAATATCACAATATATCTGGTTTCGAAGGCGAAACACGTTCACCTTGGTAAATTCAACTCTATCGAAAAGATTAATGGGTTCTATATTGCACGAAACTTTATGCACTCCAATTTTATATAAAAAACCTTGAGCTGATATTCTGAACTGTGCAAAAAATAATAATAAAGGAAAATGAGAGTTGATTTCTACGGAGTTCTCCTGGGAATGCATTTAATTAGGTTTATAAAAATAATATTTGACTTCCTTAGAAATAAAAACCTAAACCGAACTGGTTTAAGGAGGCAAAATGAGGGAACTAGGGGTTAAGGAGAATATGCTTAGGGAAGGAACTACCATGAGCACGGCTCGAGAGGAAAGGTACTTTTCGGATTCATTGGGTTCTTCTTATGTCTCGAAATGAAAATGGAGAATAGGAAATATCATAGCAACAAAGGCGCAAACAATGCCAAATATCCTATAGCTAGAATACAATTCAAACGAACGGAGCTCTTGGGATATTTGTTTAAATATCTGTTATACTCTGTAAATATTTTGAACTACAGAGTGAGTAATTTGTATTTGATACTGTTCTTCAGCCTGAAATGTACAAGGGGATGAATAAAATGAAATAACTCCTTGACAAAATTATTAACAAAGAAGCTTACAATCGGAATGGGTTTTGAAAATGGGAGGTATGGATTACTAAACTAAAGTAGACCTTCACAAAACTTCCATACGTGGAAGGTCCATATGTGACCGATACATTATTTACTCTTTTAACAGCCACAGATGGATCCTGCGAGACCTACAGGCCCTCCAGGGACTCGCCCAACTTCTATAAAGTTGGTAGCCTTAGATGGGGGAGAACCTGGTGGTTGAGTATGATCTCGGACAATTCACCTTTCTGCACAACCGTTGTCCTATAGAAGTCATTACCTGTAATAAACCCGATACCCTTCCATGGGCTGGAGTGATAAATGATATGCCAATCTAAATTAATTGTTTAAATTGTAATAGCCTTCCTTTTTAATTTTATATTATTTTAAAATCAGCTCTAATTACTAATGTTCCTTCAACCTTTACCAGTATTTTTTCATTGCATAGTCATCAATATATATTGTATGTATAAAAAAATCGCATAAGAGAACATAGTTATTGGTTCGTTTTCCCAAAAATACGATGTTGGTATAACCCACTAAAAATCTGATTATACTAAATTCCGCTAGGGCCTATGATAGTAAGGAAGTTAACCGTACAGCTGGCGAGGGATAAGGCCCCATTCCCAGGACTCCTTCCCAAGACCCGCTGCCTAACCTAGTTATTGTTGTAGCTCGCACGCTTGGGATCGCTCTTCATTAACAGCGGCCGTTTGATCTCGTTAACCCAGAACAGGATATGTGCTAACGTACCAGGTTGACTCTTTCATGAGTCTGTAGGCTGGAACTTTGAGGAGAAGCAAAATATTTCGGACTCGAGCTATCACGTACGATCATGAATTGACTTAATTTTCGAAATTACATCACAAATGAGTCCGATCATCTTGTTCAATCCTCAATTAGTTTCACTCATTCTCCTGGTCCTTCAAAAAGGTTGAAAAGCAATCTAATGTATCATATGACAGAATTAGAACTATGAAGTCCATTAACAGCTACAAACCTCACTATAAGCCTCCACTTGCTTTAATACCCCTAACTCAAAGAGAGAGAAACATTTATATCCTGTATCTTACTCAGGGACCGGCGTAGCTCTGTGGTCAGTGGTAGAGTGGTGAGTTGCTATGCCGAATCCTGGATTCCTATACGGCTGTGGCAGGTAAATTAATTAATCGGTTACCGAACTCGGATAGACCTTGTGGGATCTGGAGACGCTTCTGGAGCTAACCAAGCCTCTATAAAATAAGTAGCCTTAATTGGGATAAAATGGGGCCGTTGTGCGTAAATTCAGAAAAATCACTTCCATGCACAACTATTGTCCTACAAATAGTGACCATGTATTGTACCCAAGACGCTTTATGAGTCGAAGTGGTATTGTTTTGAATATTACTTCTTAATACCTGAGAGGAATGTGCAGATACGTATATTGACTTTATTGTATTTTTATGCAGAGGATGTTATTTGCAATAAAATGCAAAGTAAAAGTTTCTTTTCAAAAATACTCAAATGAGATTTCATGAAACGCCATTTTAGTTAATAAATTTTAGTCGCAATAAACAAATTCGTCTGATAACTGTGCCCGTTTTGTGAAATATGGCAAAAACGCACGTTTCATGCTTGTTAATCTATTAACAGCTACTTATAGATCCTTTTGGGGCTCAACCACCACTACTAAGTCGGTACCATTAGTTGGAGAAAAAACCCGTAGGCTTAACGTAATATCAGACAAATAACCTCACTACTCAACCGCTGTTCTAGTTTAAGTTCTAGTCTGTCTTGATACCGCAACGCTACCAAGTACCGACATGGTAGCGTTGTGGTATCAAGAGGTGGAACTAAATACTGTACTGAAACCTGCATGGGTTGTATTGGTACAGTTTTTTTTTTTATATTGATATGCACGTATCAGACATTATTTAAATTAATTAAATCCTATCACTAAAATGAGGTTTTTATACTACATGTAGATAATTAGTGGTTAGTGGATGTAATTTCGCCTAAGAAAGTGCCAGTTACACCTGTTTTGTTTATGGTTTTAATTTAACATTTAATTGATATTATGGAGTAGGTACAGCCTCATTATTGTATAATACAATATATTTTTGTATTCATGTCCGTTAATTCTATGTAGTAATAGCCAACATGGTAATAAAAGTTTTAAAAAAATTAACGTTAGCATCAGGCCGGATAAACCTCAAACCGAAAGAAATAGAAATAATGCCTCAAACGACTTCGGATATAGTGGCACTGTTAGATTTTCGAAAGTTTATATTGGGTTATGAACTCTTTAAGTCAACCATATGACACAATGCAATTGAGGGATTGACATGGAAAAGGTAGACAGAAGAAGCAAAGAATTGTTTTGACAACTGCAAATAAAAGTTTCAATAGTAAAATAGTAACTACCACCGTTGATAAAAACTAAACCACTCCCAGTTTTGACTTCCTCCTCTTTATTTTTTTAAGGGAGTAAAAAATCCGTAGTTACGCCGTTCTTCGGAAGGGACGTTAAACGGGGGTCCCGAGCCTGTACGATGTCAGTTACTCGTTAAAAATCCCTATCCTAATTAAACCTGGATAGGCAAAATTTAGAGCTCCCACTGTAGCATCCTCCGATTAGCCTTAGCAGCATAAATTGACGTTAAATAAACAAGTACTCCTCTTTCTATCATATTGGTATGATTAATTACTAGCTTTTATATGAAAAAATTGAAAAATGTTTGTTTTGAACATTTCTAATTCAATATCTCAACTAATGTTATAGGTAAAAACTGGTTTTTATATTGAAAATATCTCGATACATATTGAGACAAAATAATATCAACAGTGGATATTATTAACTTAAATATCTCTTAAATATCGGAGAGATCGGATCAGTTACGCCAGAGTAAAATTGTTCTGAATGGACTTCATTCAAAAATGGACACGCGTAATATTTTCACTTTTATAAACATGCGAAGAAAGAAAGTGGCTTCCTTTTGTGAAGATGTTGGAGGGACTAAGAAAGTAATAGCCGGGAAGAAAGGCGGTGTTATTCGAGGGAAAATGATAGGTTTCCTGAATTATGTCCTGGAGCGGGTATTATAGCTAAACACAAAGGCCTTCTTCAGCTTGTCTTTTCGTTTCCAGGATTTCTTTTCTTTTGGCCAAGATGGTTGTTATCACTAACTTTCAAAATATTAATTTCTCTACTAGAAAAAGTTTTCTAAACATTCGAAGTTCTGGAAATGACATCAGGAGGAATTCGTAAGAGATGACAAATCATACATGTCTCAACTAGTATCTTTCAAAGTAGCGAATATTCACATTCGAAAATTTGAAGTGTTACTCGTATAGAAAATATGCTGTATAAAACTGGCAACGAAAATATTATTATAAACCTGTGTCTCCTTCGAGAGGAGCATGTTTTTGAATTGTGTATTTGACTTATGAATTGTATTGTTGTCACTTAACAAGCATCTACAGTCAGAAATACAGCTCAAATAATTATCTGTTTTTATTTTTTAAGCAACAATAAATTTAGTTATAACAGATTAAAATTTCCATGAAAATAAACCGATTTAAAAAAAAATTAATTATGTTTTTTATTTACCTTGCATTATATGTATTTTTATATAAATATTATTATCCGGGTTAAAAATATAACAATAATGACGGTCAAAAATCAAAGAAAACATAGCAATTTATATGGACAGAAAAGATAGGAGTGAAATACGATGAACAAAAGGTTGAATTATAAATATAAAATAATTGATGAGAAACTAAAAAATAATAAAAGTGAAATAAAATTTTTATGATAATCAAATTAAATCATCTTGTTATGTTATCTTCATTGACTTCATTTCATTCTTAACATTTCTCTACCACTGAGTAAAGAATACCAATCCACACTTTTGTAATTTTTGTATCAGTTCAGGAGAGCCAATATTCCATAACTTTTAACTAATAAAATTTGTTTATTTGTTACTTATAGAAACAGCTTAAAGAAAATCGCCTCATTTGCCAATGGCAATGATATGTAATTGGAAGTATTGATCGCATTATTTATTTGTGAAAATTTACCTAAAATATTTAAGTAATACTTAATTTATGATAATAATAATAATAAATTAAATAATACCTATTTTGAGGGCATGGTATCCATTACCAAAGATTTTTTAATTCCTCATCAATTATTTTAAAATTTAACCTTTTATTAATGTATTTCATTCCTTGTTAATTACATATCATTCCTGTTGAACATTTCTATATAAGAGATATATTTTTGTTGGAGCTGCAATGTTGATATTGTTATTCTGTTTTTTTTAAATTAAAAATTTTTTTTTTTAAAGTTATTTATTGAAATTTACAACTGTATACAAAATACATCTAGTAAATATAATGAGTGAATACATTGACATGAAAAGACAAGTAGAGAAACTACCCAGTGGTAGTACTAAAAAAATTCATAATCAATTTTTTTATTTTTATTTATTAGTGCGAAATTCATTAACTCGTCCTCCCGATCATTTTTAACATTGCTCATGATACATTCAGTCTACTATTTCTACATAAATTGGTTTTGTACTAAGAAGATTAATCAA
Source organism: Troilus luridus (assembly GCA_964056705.1). Classification (NCBI taxonomy): domain Eukaryota; kingdom Metazoa; phylum Arthropoda; class Insecta; order Hemiptera; family Pentatomidae; genus Troilus; species Troilus luridus. The sequence goes on from OZ057412.1 coordinate 108,058,841, forward strand.
TTTATCTTAGTAATTTGAGTACTTTTATCAGCAATGAGAACTGCATTAAAACTGGAATTTCATGGATACAATACCGTCCCCTCCGTTCCAGACAACCATTCTTTACCACGTTCTTCACTCCGCTGTGGAAACCAGAAGAACTCCAGTTGAATAATTCATGACCCCCCGACAGATGCTTGTTCTCACCAGATGAGAAGCCATCAATCCTTGGGCACTATCTCAAGACCTCGCCTCTGCTCTTTCCAGCCATCATCCTTTGTAAACCCTTTACAACTCCACTCTAGGACCATCAAGCTGTTAGGAGCCATTGTGTGCTTCAACGGCAGGCTTTATTTCATATTTAAAGCCTATAGAATGCTCGCTAACTAAAGAACAGATAATCTTGAGACTTACTTAAGAGCAGTACTAAGAGAGTAAGATTAATCTTGAACCTTTTTTTTCTCATACTTCAAGATTTAATTTGAATTAACAATTTACAAGTGTATGTACCAAAATATATAGTCCATGATACATTGACTAGTTTTTTTATTTTTATTTTATAATTTTCAAACAGTTTGAACTTAATTATATTTTTATGATTCATAGTAATATTTATTTTAGGTAATGACAGATTTGTTTAGAATCTTATTAATCTTATTTTAATTATACTTGGATAGGCAAAGACTTCAAGAGAAGGATTTAGTATTTTGTAACGATGTTGGTGTTACTTTGCAACAGATGGGTTTAAAAAACTACAACCCTAGGGATTGGCGTCTTTTTATGGACAGCAACCAAATAAGTTTAAAGTGTGTTTTGCTCCATAAAGGTAACAAGTACGGATCCATACCTATTGCACATTCGACGACTTTGAAAGAAGAATACACAAATATTTCTAAGGTTATGGAAAAAGTTAAGTATAAAGACCACAACTGAGTGATTTGTGTTGACTTTAAAATAGTAAACTTACTTCTAGATCAACAAGGGGGTACACAAAGTTCTCTTGTTTGGCCAGTGAGAGTTGGTACAAAAAATGTTATAAACGTGCCTTTAGTTAGCCGAGACCACATCATACTTCCACCACTTCATATTAAACTCGGCATAATGAAACAATTTGTGAAGCCGCTCGACAAAAGTGGCGGATGTTTTAATTTTCTTACACACAAGTTTCAAGGGTTAAGCACAGAAAAATCAAAAGCCGGTGTTTTTGATGGGCCACAGATTAGGCAACTCGTGAAAGATCCTGATTTTGTCAAATCAATGATTGAAGTCGAATCTAAAGCCTGGAACTCATTTGTTTTCGTTATGAATAAGTTTCTAGGTAACAATAAATCTGATGACCATGTCGAGCTCATTGAGTGTGTGCTATTGAAGTTGCAAAAGCATGGGTGCATCATGAGCATAAAAATCCACTTCCTGCACTCGCATTTAGACCGAATCCCAAAAAATCTGGGCGATTTTAGGGAGGAGCAGGGAGAAAAATTTCATCAGGATATTCGGACAATGGAAGAGCGTTATCAGGGAAGGAGGGAATCACACATGATGGCAAACTATTGCAGGAGTATGCGACGAGATCTACCTAAAGTCGTCTATTCAAGGAAATCCTAAAAAGATCATTTGATAATAATTTTCAATAAAATTTTGTTAACATTATATGTTAATTTCCTAACATTTTTTTGTCAAAACAGTAAAACTTTATATTTCACAAAATAAAGCTTTTAGCAATCTCCCAGTATTTTTTCATAGTCAGGGCCTTTGAAATACCCAATGACAATAAAAAAAATGAAGGAAACAAAAATTGTGTTGACCAGTGTTATTAATACTATCTACAAATCCTCTCTAAAGTGAAGCAAGAAGTCATATGCATCACTACACTCAATAGAATTGTTGAATATCTAGGCATAGGGTAGGTGGCTGGCCTGTAGTATAGTGGTTAGTATAACAACTTTGCCCAAGATCGCGGGTTAGCAGCCCAGCAGTTTGCCATAAATTTGTATTCCTGACGAACCTGTGCGGTGTCAGCTACTCGCTAAAGATCCTATCCTAATTAAACATGGATAGTCCGATTAGCCATAGTAGTAAAAAGTAAAGTTAAATAAATAAAAAAATATAGGATCTGGTTTTCACTAATTGTTCAAGGTATATTGATTCTTCAATATAAATACTTTCAATAAGTAAACTACTCAATCAATTTTTGATAATCGTTTCAATTGTATAGACATATTAATGGAGAGAGTAATTAAAATTCTCTTATCCTCCTCGAATCCTCAAGGAACAGATGGTGCGGAACGAACAACAGCAAGGTGCCTTCTGTTAAACCACAACTTTCCACAAGACCGGAATGGTCCTGATCACGGCTGCAGAACAGAGAGCGGAGGATTTAGTACCACATGGCCAAATAATAATGCACTTTATTAGCGATGTGGAACATATTTATGTCCTGATGCAGAGACAACTGCCCTGGAGCAATAAACATATCTTTGTATACCGCCAAGTATATTAACATATTTCACGACGTGTTGATTTATATACTTTCACATGACAAAATATTAAATACACTGTTTTGCAAAGTAAACTCAGATGGCATAAAATTCACAAACATACTTATTCATCCTCATGGTTACATATCAGGTAAAAATTAAAATACCAATGTCAAATTCTTAAATTATATATATATATATGAATTATTTTAATTATTTAATAACAATTTTTGCTCCTAGGTTCTACAACTTTCTGCCATCTGTGGCATTATCATACAACTTTGGCACATAAAAAATATGTTGGACAACTTAGTACCATTCTTTGATCCCATCTCCAAACATTTTGTACATAAGTTGCAAGTACTTCAAATTATTTTTTTTCCCACATTACCTCTCTTCAATTTCGAATTATGGATCTTGTGATTACTAATCAGAAATTCAATGGCGGATGAATGAGTCGTGATACTGACCCCAATTTAACTGGATTCGACAATTTCACCAGCGAAGTTATAACTGTTTCCACGTTACAGCTTCATTTCAGGATCTTTGTTATGGCTAGTTTGTTTCCATTAGCTGCTTTCTCTTAGCCAACACGGAACTAAACTTGTTTACCGGCGGTGCGACGCATCTTGAGGAAATTCATTTCCGCTGTCAGAAAATTTGAGCTATTTCATTATCCATCTTGAATAATTTAGCCCTCAAGGAGACCTGCAACGTGGGTCGAAACGTTGGCTTTCCAATAAACAGTACTCCCTATTTAAGAGAATTTTTTTTACTCGAGCCATTTTCTTCCTATTATTTCATTATTCACTTTATTGAAATGGAAATAGTTGAGTTGATATATCTATATAAATGTCTAAAATATTCTGAGGGGTACAGTCATTAAAGTTTCGGCTTAATTTTTAGACCATCGTCATCAGGGCTGTGAATAAAACAAAAAGAAAAGTAAAAATAATTCTGAAAAGTAAAAATGTATTAAAATTTACATGAGAAAATATTTTGTAACAAAATATAAAGAACGATAAGTTATTGGGAAAAGACTAGTGAGTTGTAAATAGGTTTCTATTAAAATGAATATGAAGCTATGTTAGAGTTATATATTAAAGTGATAATTATTGATTTTTATAATCGCATGTAGATAAAAAAAGGATAGAGATGGAAAGAATGATGGCGGGAGAAAAACATACCATAGAGATGTAGACTCAAAAGCAAATAAACAAATATTAATTTAACAGGATATAAAAAAACATTTAGAGGAAAAACATGTCATTTTTAGTTAGAAGAAATGTCTAATTCCCTTTCTGTCTGTATTTGTTTCTGTTAACAAACTGAATTAATCGTTTAATTTTTAGAATCCAATTAATACTTTTCCTTTATTCCGATGTTCAATGAATGTAATTTTTTCTTTTTTCTTTTATAAATTTTATTTGATTAAATTTAGGCTCAGCATTGCTTATCTCTTTTTTATTATTTAATTCCCAAACAACATCCCTTTATAAACCCATACCATGGGATTACAAGCGAAATACAATACAATGAGTCAAAACATAAGTATATCAATTTGAGAAAACTCCGATGAAAGAGTGTGATGACGAAACAATGAAAAAATAAAGAAATGGCAGTGGGTATAAAAAGATTTTTTTAAATGCCATTCTTGATAAGGTCAGTGCTGACTAAAAGCAATAAAATACCTAAAAATAATTCTCCTTGTACTGGCAATGAATCTAAGTTAAGCCTTGAATCTAACAAGACGTTGAGAAATCCGGCATTTGCAACGTGATCTTGTAATAATAAATCAATAAAGGTGGAGCAAGGTGGACAGTGGTTGGAGTAGGCAGTCTGTGGGTGAGTGTATTTATAGAGAGACACCCACAGAAGGATATCAGCTGGTCCGATCCCCTTTGTCGAGGTGTGCTGCAAGGCGAGAGGTTGGTCACCTTCTTATATGTATTATCTGCTGAGGCTCTTGTACGGCTTACAATCACCTGCTACTTTCTTTGTCTTGACATCACCAATGAGCTCAGCGTACCTGGTATAGTTTGTTGGTTGGACCTTTGAAAGTACCGCCTTTTACAGAATTATTAACCCTTAAAGTGCTATGGACCCAGTTATGAATTTGTTGAAAGTCACCAACAAGGATTATGGACGCATATATGAGTTTTGATTTTTTTTCAATTTTTCACATAAAAATTAAATGGAATTATGACTAAAATATTATGTATGACTTAATGTCACACAGATATGTACGTTTTCCTTCAGCTACAGTATTAAAGTGAGATAGATTACTTAACGTTCAGGTTTATAGAAAAAACCTTAAAAGTAAGTCAAAATATTAAGAAACATTAGTATATGTTATATATATACTATAATCATAAGTACATATTAATAAACATGATTAATAAAGATGAGATAATTTATCTTAACGTGTGTAAATAATGCATTCATTCAGTGCCACTATTGATGTCTTAATAATTATTATCTATGCATGTGTACTTTACCATTTCTAATTTCGTTGCTGTTTTAGTACTAATGGTTTGCCTTTTATATATGAATATTAATTTTAAAAGTGTTATATTTTATATTAAAATGTCATACTACAAAAGCACGTGGCTATCCGTTAAAATATAAACGTAATACAAGAAAAAATATTACGTCGTGTAGCCACGTCAATTTACAATCAGCCAGAACCAAATTTATGGTTTGCCTTTACGAAGTTGTTAAAATTATTAATTAAGTATTACTAATTATTATTAAAGGTTAGCAACTCAATATCATTATAATATCATTGTAATTAATCCTAAAGTTTAACTCCGAACCGATTTATCGTTCGTGTATCATCAGTTTATTACGACCATTACAATGATATTTTGTTTAATTACATTTTTCAAAGCATGCATATGGTTTAATGGAGGTGTTCTCCCGGATCCAAGTATCGGCATTTCATGGTGGTGCATCATCACAATTTCAGTGCTTCAACAATTAGCGAATGATTCACAGGTGGGAGGAATCAGCGTTTTGACGAACACCCTGAGTCAGAGATTTCTCCGCAACAGGTTTCGTCTTCTAGGAATTCTTGCGCCAAGCAGAAGACTAAAATTTCCAAAATGGCGCTTGTTTTATAATTTATCCTTTTTTTTTTTATTTCTGGAGGACAATACTGAATATCTTTTTTCTTTCTGGTACGACATTTAATATTTTTTTAAAACATTAATAACAAGTTTTTAATTGGGTTTGACCGTATTCCTGATTGAATCGGGTATCTGTTCCGCAGGTTGTTGCTTCGAGTTGAGTTTTAACTGCTAATTCGTTTCATTTCAAATATTTTCTAAAAATACAAGATATCGTTACCTTAAGTATAGAAATGAGAATATAATAATGATTAATGAGTAGATTTCGGTAATCATTTCATCAAGAAATAAAAGTTTCAACTATCATTTCGAAGTTTAGATGATATAAGTTTGTTGAAACGTACATTTCTGGATCAAATGGTTACCGAAGTATACACATTTCTCATAATTACATTCTCTTTTCTACAGTAAAACACTATATAACTTGTATTTTTGTAAAATATTAAAAGAGAAAATATGACAATTTAAAACCTGTTGTGACTCCATTCGAAGCGACAACCAGCGGAATAGTTACCTGAATTAGAAGTGAATATCGTAAGTGATATATTACATGTATTTACATTCAATCTGAGTCATTTACAAGTGGTTTTTTTTTGGTTTTTTTTATATGCGTAAAATTATCATGTATCGAATCAAGTATCTTGTCATAAGAGTTTTCATAATGAGTTGACAAATGTTCGGTTAATGAAAGAAAACAATACTAAATAATAAAATTTATTCTATATAGACGATAAAAATCTGAACAAGATACATAAAACAATTGTTGTGAAATAAAGCGATTCTACATTCAAAAATCTTGGAATCTAAAATGCCAATAAACTAGTAACAGGTAGAAAATTAGTAAACATTTTATTTTCTTCACATCGATGTAACATTTCATTACTCTAAAAATACAGATATACAAGATATAAAATAGCTTACTCCAAGACGCCTACACTGATCATACTTTGGGAGCAAGACTATTTGAACTAAAATTAGCCTTAGATATTAATTTTTAAGAAAAATTATAGCAAAACATAAAATTGTAAAAAATAAAGACGTATTTTAAAAAGGGATATGGGAGTTTGTTGAACGAAAATTTAATAAACACTGGTAGTAATACTAACAATTTTATGGTGTGGTAATCAAAGAACTCTCATTAACTTAAAATAAGATCTAGTAACATACAAGAAATATAAACTTTACATGTAGTATTATCTACCTTAAAATATAATTATGAATTTTGAAAAATTATTCTATTTCGAGCTAGGCTTACCACATACAACAACAAGGGTGCATTTATTTCCGATAAAATACTGAAATCGAAATTTTCCTTACAACATATTTCTTACTAAGATAAGAGAAAGAAAAACACAATTAAAATATGAGGACGTTACTAGAAATCGGAATACCATAGTTAGATGGAATCATTAAAGATAAAAAGTGATCGATTGTGTCAACCATAACTCAAAAGTCTTTTAAAAAACTAGATACTTTCATGATGGCTCTAATAATAACATTGCATATAATAATTACAAACTAATCTACCTTTAAATATGAATTTAAATTTTGCGTGATTTTTCTTTTACTTCCGATGAGTACTGGACTCGAAATTTGTCTTACAATATATATCCTAGAAAGGTAAATGACATCAAACTGTATTAATGAGGATACATTATGTAATAGGACTACCATGGATGTCAGATAGAATCATTAAAAGTTGGTAGATTGTTGCAACTATAACTTAAAATTCTTATGAAAAAAACAAGACTTATTTTCTTGAATGATCAGATTTATTTGTAACTGAAATCAAAACTAAAATTTCGTATATGAAAAACTAAGAGATATTTCCCCTCCATGAAAGGAACAAGAGAGTTCACAACCCTGGATTGAGTTTAGAAGAGTTTCAAAGACGCTGAAGCTTATTGGAAAGTTCGAAGGCAAGCTGAACTCACACGACAATTTCGACAACATCGGGAGAAAGCTATGGTTCAGGCTGAAGTCGGAGTTAATATTCATCAGTTCTAGCCCCGGATCATCCGATCATCCGAGGAAGTAGTGTAGGAGAGGAAACAATAGGCTACGGTGAATAAATTTACCGCATGAATCATAAAAGGCCACGAGATGAGTATGCAAACGAATAGCTCATAGAAGACGCTCACTGAAACAACGTAGAGTACGAATATAATAAACCACAGTGAAAAAAAACAGTCGTAAAATAATAACAAACATCCTCATAGGTGAATATAGTTATGTATCAAACAATTGTAAATTCTAAAATATCTTCTCTTTTATTTTGTAGTTGACATTTTCATTCTAAACCTATATTTGCAGCTAAAGGGAGCGGCGTTGCTCAATCTGTGCAGCGCTGAGTTGTTCTGTCACAAGTTCCGGTTTCGAATCCGGCTGTGGCAGGTAAATCATTTAATCTTTCAAGATTCTTAGAGCGCCCCTGCGGTATTAGTAGACACTTCTGAGATTCACCCAGCCTCTACAATTTAGATATCTTTAATAGAAGGAAAACCTGAGGATTGAGCGTGATTTCAAACAATTCACCTACCTTCACAACCTTTTTCCTAGGAACAGTACAGTCTCTACCATTTACAGTACTGTTTTAATAAAAATACATATATGCATTTCTAAGGATTCAAATATAAAATATTATATTTGAATGCTTAGTTGTGCAAAAATTCCTTCGATATATTATTTATTGACTCTTCTAGATAACTAATAAATCATTACATAAAAATCTGGAAATACCACTTGTGACTGAAGCAATTAAGAAACACCACAAAGAATTTCATTACACACTTACTTGCTGAACATCCAAAGTTACATGTACAAACACTGCTGACAGACACATTTCCACAGAATCCGACAAGGAGACTGAAACGTCTCTGGACAAGGGATCTGCTACTGAGAGATGAAACACGCTAGGAGCGCCTTCAATGGGAGTTTAAGAACTTATGATTTGCATTTTTTACTTTCTGAATTCAGCCTAAAGCTAGGATATCAATTTTTTCCATTGAATCGAAAACTTTTAAAGGTAAAATAGAAAGGAGTCACATACAGCTGTATTTATCAAACATTTTGTCATTCATTAACAAGAAACCAGCAATTTTTTTTTTTATATTTATTATATTTATATAGATAATATATCATAGATTGGACGAAGAGGGGAGGCACCCAGTGACCGACTATAGCTAATCCGTTGGGGCAACCGCACCGTAAGAGAAAGTCAACTGCACAACTACAAGGTTATCCAAACCATTCTCCATCTGACTCAACTCCGCTGGGAACGGATCATGTCTTGTTTCCATTAGTGATTTGTTCATTAAGCCATTAGTTCTCAAAGATCAAGCACAAAGTCACTGAAATTGAAATGTTCAACGAATCCGACGCAGTGACGCGGGTGCAAAAATATAGAGAATCACAAAAAATATAAGAAAAAAACTACAATAAATAAACACACAATACAAATAGACAATAAATAGAAAAAGAAGAATCATTCTATTGACCCATATGTAAAACGGACTCCTGGCAATTAACTTGGAGGCTTTTCAAATATCTGGAAAAGCTAAAATACCTGGCTTGCAGATATGGAAAAAGACATGAAGGAGCTGAAGACTACTCCAGCAGATAGTACCGAGGGATCATCCCTGAAGGCTAGTTTTGCACAAATCTATAGGTTTTCATAAGTAATTCGAAATAATACAAAGGAAAGAAGGAAAACCACAATGGAAGAATGAAGATTTGGGAGCTGAGGAGACAGAGAAAGGCAGAGAGTCTAAGAAATGTTGTCCATAGTTAATTATTCGAAAACTAAATAATAATAAAAATACCATAATAAGAAATACTATATTTAAACTTATAATAGTAATTTTTCTTCAATTCGCAGTGAGGAGTGATTTTAGGGAAAGGAATGATTCCTATATAATGAAAAAGAAGGTACCTAACAAAGTCTAAAAAAAATAATATCATTTCATGAGATTTGTCGATAAGATTTGTATAATAAATAACTAAATGGTGTAAATTTATATATAGATAATGAAAAACACAACTAATAAAATTAAAACAGTTTTACATGACGTACAACTAAATTGTATTATGATATTGTGGGGGTTGTAATTTGAAATAAAAACCGTCAATTCATGACATGAACTCGTGTATTGCTTTTATACGGATAACAGATTTTTAAATCCATATTAGTTTAAGATTGTTTAAAAAGATATATAAACCCTAAGGTTATGTTGCTGGTATTTCAAGAAAAATCGACAACTCCAGCTTAATTGGAGTCCTACCCATAACCTTTCGTTTTGAATGTTAAATGTAATCATTGATTACTTTATTATTACGGTATATGAATATATATCGCAATACACACACGTATACAATATAATTATGTATTTTCTATTCGTTTGTACTGAATTATTTTTGTTCAAGAGATTTTCGTTATCCATATTAGTAAAACATTACAAGGTTTTTAGATATTACGATGAACTATTGGAACTTTAGTTTTAAAATCCCATTTATTTAATATCTTCTAATTGAAAATTAAATAAAAGTTTCTTGATACTTAAAACAAACCTCTGCCATGAACACAAATCCATAATGCTTAGCATGGTTTATTATCACCATTAAGAAATCAAAGCATTAAACTAATATTTTTTCATAATCATATCGAAATTTTTCTTATTAAATTTTCTGGTTCATGATAGCCTTTGTTTTCATTTAAATAAGAAGCGGCATAATGATTAAAATATTTTTTTAATGTGTGGGATATGTACAAAAAATATTACGGATCAAGATAGGCATAACGAGGATTGAGTAGATGCGGATTTCCTAAATTGACCCGATCACAGAGTAAATGTGAGGAGGAAAAGTTTAGGAACGTGAAAGGGTAAAGTTCGAATCATAACAGGCTTCCCTTCAAGACAAACCCGAATCCATTCAGCGTCGAGAATCAGATGATTTTAAACTAAATCTTAAGGAAAGAAAGCAAATATGACTTATGGATGCAATTCAAGCAGAATTGCTGAGAAGATGTGGCATTGAGAGAAACTTAATAAAATAGATAGTAGCTTAGAAACTCTAAAGAAGTGTGTACAAAAATGCAATGTTTTCCATTAACCTCAAATTCGGTTAAATAATAGTTGAACACCAATGGTTATGAGTATAGTTATTGTATGACTAGAAATGCATATGATGTTTTTGGATAGACGTTATAAAGGTTGACTTATAAAAGAGACGAGCATCGACTAATAATTACAAAATGTGGTTTACACGAATGTTTTTTATTTGAAAAACGATTAAGGTTTTAAATATATTTTTTATGTATCCTAAACTTTCAAACTATTGATATTTTAGTTTAAACAACTTATAAAATTTCAGAAATTTATTTATTTAGTCATATATGTGGATATGTACTCATAACTAATTTTATTTTAGTACATAAACACTATTTAAACGCTTTTATAAAACATTAATTTGATAATAAGAGTTTTTAATACAGAATTCGCACGTATGACTCAAAGAGACTTTAACGCCGTACTGTTGCCATGTCCCGATACTCCGAGCAGAACTATTTTCTTTACCCCTTTCAACTACTGATAAAAATATTTTTTCCAATATTTTTGTCAACCAGATTATTTCCATCGTAATTCTTGTATTCAGAACGAGTTAGAGTTATTTACTACCACGGACTTTTTTCCTTTTTACCATCATGAAAAATGTCTATATTAATATTATTAATAAAGCCTATATTGCAGCAATGTATATTTATAAATACTGGTTTACGTATTTGATCATTCATTTATTATTTATTATACTATAAGTATCCTGGGTCATTACATTTTATTTTGTTATAATTAACATCATGATAAGATATTTAATTTATTCCATATCGTACCAGTGTACCTCATTTAAAAATAAAAACCTGATTGTAAGAAATAAAATTGAGAAAAGTGTAAGAACGCTTTTAATCTAAAACATATTTTTTAATGGGCTTGATATTAATCCGGTCCACTGAATAATAATTAATAATGCATGGATCCGCTAATATATCTTTTTGCTAATTACTTAATGACAACCTGGATATCGTTATTAAAACATAATGGAACCTATAAAAAGTACTAATACTAGGTTTAAACAGTGGCAGTTCTTTAGTGTGGCATACCAGAATTGTATAATGATTTTTTTTATTGGCTTATTTTAATTGCTTTTTAAAATATACTATAATGAGATTTTTTATCAGATAATGAGAATGAGATTTTTTCAAAAAAATAAAACTTAGTTTACCCAAACCGATATTAATATCGTATGTACCACATTGTACTAGGAACCCATGTCAGGTACTCAAAAGTAAAATATATTGTACTTACTTTGATAAGATCCTTTGCTGGCCCCGAACTACAATGACACAAACAGAACACGAACAATGCGGTTATATCCTGATAGTGTTCGCAGTCAAGCACAGGCACCGAACACCATACTACTCCAAAGGGATTCGAGTCGGCACTGCCGCTGGGTGAAAGACCTGGTCCGAGGCGCATGCGCTCTCCGCTAAAGTTCACCTCCCCGGCCCTCCTTGCCTGTCGGTCCACGTAAAAGAATTTATTGGTGGGTCCGGAGGAGGTCGAAACCAGGAAAATACTCCACCCGATATCACAATTTTAGACAAATTCAAAATATATTATTTGTGGGTCGTTTAAAAAATATGTCTGTTTTCCACCTGCTACGGTAACTAACGTCACTCTTTTTGGTAATAGTTCCACAGGTTGTAGTTCCGATTTGTGCCACAACAAGTTTTAACTTTTCGTTCGTTTCGTTTTTTATTATTCTCGAAAATAACATTAATCCTGAGTTTTATATGATATTCTTTTTATAGTCAAAATCTTTTATATGATAAAAAAAGTATAATAAACATTTCAACTAAAAATTCGAAGTATAGTTGACATATGTTTGTTGAAATTTTTACTTCTCGATGAAATGATTACCTAAATATACACATTGCCTGTAATTACATCTTGTTTCCATGCTAAAACTCACGATTAATTTTATTCTCGAGAATATTAAAAAGGAAAAGGAAAAAACTGTTAAAAATTTAAGTTGTTAACTTGTGAAATTCTCCGAAGCGAAAACCTGAAGAAATGATACCCCCTTTTTTGCCGATTTGTTTGCTTTTAAAATGCAGTTTTATTCTCATTTTTTAAAAAGCAATTTTCTGACATTTTACTTAATCAGTGTTGCCACGGGATCAACAACTACTGTGATGTAACTAATCGGACAAATCGGAAGACGAATGTTTTTCTTAGGTATTATATCCTTAACTTTGATAGGATATTATTGGATCTGCCATTACAAATACTGCGTACTCCTATTTATATACCAAAAGAGAAATAGTGACTGGGAAAATTTAAAAGAAAGTTATTTAGCACTTAATTAAATGTCTGTTTGAAAAATAGGAAGTAGGCGTCCAGAAATAGTACATTTTCCCACCAATCAGCTAAGACCAATCTGAGCACATGATATTTATGCCTCATATATGAAGTTTATTCAGCAATTTTAGATGTTTGGAATTTACCTTTACCAACAGAGAAATCAATGTGTCTAGGTGAGGGACAGTGAATGAGACAATTTTTTTTTAATAACAGTAATAAAAATCAATAATCTGTGGTAAAAAAAACAACTATACCATAACAAACCATGAAGGTTTTTGGGTTCAAGTATATAATAGAGTCTGTACTGTTTCTGGAACAACGTTTGTGCATGAAGTTGCCAACCAGGGAGCTGATTGTTAACTTTAATAACCTATCAGTTTCCTTAATCTTGACTATAGAAGATGGTAAATTTATTTTTTCTAGGAGTGTTTAGAATTTTTGAGGTCAAGGATTCTCCTATTTTTTTTCACATGTTTAAACAATATAATTGAATCTGAGTTTGTTCGATTCTATAATGATGTCCTAAAATTATGCGAAAAAAGTAAATCCACTGTATAAAAAGCTCTAAATAATAATAACAGTACTGCCATATTAGATAGGCTAATAAATAATGAAAAGCCTTAATTAATACTATTGATTAGTAGGAAGTGATTTATCAAAGTTTCTCTCGAGTATTGGTAGTGTTGGTATATTTTTAATTTAGCATTATCTTATTTTCTCACTAGGTAGTTATCTTGGAATGGGAAAGTTCTGACTCCCTGTGGATTCACCAATGTATTGAAGTCACTGACAATGTTTTAAATAAATAAATTATAACAAAGTATAGAGTCTCTTTAACAATATTATTAAAAATATTTTGGGAAATAATGGGAATAGGTCAATAAATCCGTAATATTTATCTAGGTTTAATGTTTGTTTAGCTTAGGGTAATTTCTATTTTTATTTCATTGCAAAGCAATAGTTACTAATGGAAAGTACGTACATAAGGTGAAGAAAAGACTTAATAGTCATCAGAAAAATCAAGCTTTTCTTAAATAGAAACCTTACAATTTTATGTGTGATTACATAAAGATCCTGTTATTTTCAGTCAGTTTTTCATACCAAACTTTAGATCTGAAGAATTTTGTTGGATGCCTGAACACTGCTGTTGGTCAGGCAGGTCGGTGTGCAGTTGCAATAAGTCTGTAAGATAAAAGACAAATAAGTATGCTAGTTCTTTATCACTTCTAGCCAGTGGCGGATTAAAGGTCCAGAGCGCCCTAGGCAATAACTTTTTCGTCGCCCCTGTACCGGCCATAAATGGCCATCTTAATTTTAACTGATTGTCAGCATCATAGCATCATGCTTGTATTATATTATAGATCAGCATTTAGTTCTTTCTTTCTTTGTCGATATGTTATTTTTTTTATTTATTTAAAAATTCTGAGCTCGCGCGCCCCTTGTAACTACGCGCCCCTAGGCACGTGCCTAGTTTGCCTTACGGATAATCCGCCACTGCTTCTAGCCCATGAAAGTTGTCAGGTTTACGGAGGAGCGTCTTTGTATGGTGGTAATGAAAAATCTTTCATGTTTGTTGTCCACAGGTTTAGGATACGTCGCATTACTTAAGATTTTACGGTATGTCACGGGATATGTAATATTAATATCGATGTGTCTTGTCTTACACCTGGAAACTGATTTTGTAACTATCTCTACATCGTTGTAGAGCAGCATCTCCAGTCTTTAAGCTTGTTTTAAGATTAATTAAACTACAAAATTTCAAGAGTTAGTATTGAGATGACTGGCAGACTTTATTTGGTCCTAAAGACGTATCTTGAAGACAGTTTTTTGATTGTTAATCAGATGGTAAATTTTCCGGATATTTTCGAATTAATGCAAGAATGTTCCAATGCAGTATTCTTGGTCCGGTTCTGAAGACCATGTACAATTATGACATATTGCAGATACTAAGAGTAGTAAGTACTCTGAATATATGCAGATAACACAGTAACATTTTCGGCAAACACCAATCCAACACACATTAAACAAACTCATTTTTTTAACTTAACAACAACAAAAATATCATAATAAAATTCAAATCATCTAGCGTTTACACTTACTTTCAGACTACCCTCACTAACAACTTTACAATACCACATTGCCCAAACAATGGGAAAAGATTATTTGGCCTCACAGTGGACAGAAGACTGGTTTGGAAATCATAAATTAATACTTTGAAATTATTGAATCTCCAACTTTTACCACAAAGATGACCACTACAAAGATGCTACACCATAGAAAGAAACTACCATTTAAAAAAATGTATACAACATGCTACTTAAAGCAAGCACAGGTTTTGGGCCACTATAAAAAATTCTACTTCCCGACCTTTGTACTCTTTCAGTCGAAATTATTTCGTTATATTACGAAGTGCTCCTTCTAGGTAAAAATCATACACTACTGTCATGAAAATAAGATACATAAAAAAAAATCAACAACAGACTTGCTGACAACCAAACTCACTGATAAAAATATTACTGGTATGTATGTACACCATAATTTTGTACATAAGAGATGTTCCAGCCTCCTTGGCTCGAACACTTATGGAATAGGGATGGACTACATAGAGAACTAGCAAGATAAGCGTGCCATCATGGAATTCTTAATAACTCATAAATCCCACTGAAAGAACACCTCAGACTATCATATTATGAGGATCCTATATCAACCTTAATGCCACAGGGCCATCATATTTAGATATTAATAATCAATGAAACAGGAAACTCATTGTAATGAACTCATTATCTAAGAAATCCAATTTACAAACTAGAAACAAATTAAGAACATACACGTTTGTTAAAACTAATTATGATATCACTAAACATAATCAAATAATTTCACCATCAGTTGCCTAAATTTTAAAAAAATCAGTAAAATCAGTAAGTATTTAACCAGGATCATATATAATACAATTTATAATATTATATATCGTTTATAAAATGAGACGTTCAAGCTTAAAATATTGAATGAAAACTTTTAGAATGCTTACATTTGTTTTTTTTATCATAACATTTAACAATACATCACTAACTTATCACAATTTAATTTTGGTATAAGGTTATTACGTTTGCTAGTTGATGGTTAAACATTATAACTAAAAAAACTTTCATTCATTGTAAAGGTTTATCGTGTACAATGTTTTACTTTCCAATGCTTCAGATATTAAGCTGATTTTATTATATTTTAAATTATATGGAGTGAGTTGGTTGGCATTGTTGACATATCATGCACAAACTTTAGGTCTGGTCTTATAAAGAAAGTTTAGTAAATTGAAATTTTAGTAGTCAAGAGTGACATATTCATAGAGCTGACCAACATTCACAAAATACAATCATGGCGACAAACAACATGGTAATCATGGCTTTATCCAAGACACTCAAGGATTTAAAAAAAAATCTTAACAATAATTATACAACAATGGTGTGAGATAATAAAGATTATTTATTTCATAACATTTAATTTATTAAACAATAGACATTACATGCTATCTAATCAATTTCTTCTATTCTAAAGTATATTATTAAGGGTAACATCAAAAGAAGGCACAATTATCTCTTTTCAATAATAATACAATGTATAATTATTACAATATTATATAAAAATAGTATTAGTATAAAAGGTTTTATAAATGGCACAAAAAAGTGTTTAACACAAAATATTTAATAAGAAAGAATCCTTAAAAAACCTAAAATTGTAAACCTCTTAATTGTATATAACTGATATTTAAATCATCATTTATAACAATTAAAAAGGAAAAAACACAAAATAAGAGTTAAACATTTCATTTTATACCTAGGAACAGTTTTGCGAAATTGTTTCTGATGATTAATGATAATAATTTATCTATTATCCTATTTCAATATACGTTTAGTCAATGACTATTACAGATAGAGAAAATAATTTAGTAGTAATGGGTCCTAACCAGAATAAATTAAAAAATATATTTACACTTGTAAAATTGTACTACTGATTATTAATAAGTAATTAATCACCAAATAAGATTCTTCAATAATACATTTTTTTTTTAAAGATTTAGACCAGCTGTACAAGGAAATATGAACTTGTAGGTTACAAGTTGATTCTTTATCATTGCTAATAATTTTTTTTTAAAACAAATTTACTTTAAATTTGATTTATACAAAGAATATTTAATTATTTAAAGAGTACACAACAAGATACCTATAAAACAGATCAGTCTAAACTCTTGAGGACAACTGGTCACAACCATAGTAGAATCTCTAATTTAATCTGCTATTAAGGAGAATTCCAAATTAAATTTTATTTAATTAAATTAGTTGCTACATCAATTTAATTTAATGTTTCACCAATTACAATTATTTAAATTATTTTCAGGGTATAGTTAGGATGTTGAAAAAAGATTAATTGAGGTACAAACTATATTATTATATATATTACCATTAATCTAACCTATTTGAGACAGAGCTAATGAGAATTTTATTATTATTATTAGCTAAATTTACTAGAATCTTATTATGACATGAAATTATTAATATTTACAATAGTCATGAACAAATATTGAGAAAATAGATAAATCATATTATCATAGTAAGGCACTAAGTAGTTATTATAAAATAACTTTATTATTTTTAAAGTCCACAAATTTATAATATTGAAAAAATATAAATTAATGTCACTCATCGGAAATTTTAAATTAAAGAAATATTAAAAAATCAAAAGGATGATTTTACATAGTTTATGATTGATAAATCATACAAACTGGGAATGTTACTTTAAAATATTGTGGAGAAAACTATAGGAACAAATAAAGGAGGAAATAAAGAATCAATTAAAAACTATTCCCAGAAGCTATGGATAGAAACAATTACAATAACAAAAGTTATTAGATTTAAAAAATCCAAATTATTTTTACTTGATTTTCATATCATAAATCAAATAACATTTAACTAATTTAAAGTAATTAATATTTATAAGTTCAAAATGTGAGATTTTTTATATTTAAATTTCCATATATATGGTTGAAGGGTGATATTCATCAAACATTCCAACATCAAGAAAACCTTGTTAAACAATTTAAAAAAAAAATGAAATGTAAGCATATTGAATACAATTTAAAAAAAAACATTGTATATCATAAATATCAAAACCATTAATATAAGTATTTTCATATTTTTTTAGTGTTTTCATTTATTTAGTATAGTCTTTAAAAAGGTTTTGCCAAATACTTAACTGTCTGATTACTACTTCCAACATGAAATAAGTAAATACAAATAATAGTTGAAAAATTAAACAGTGCAGTTTTTATATTCATTTGATTAGGGAATGTTATTTATTTTTATTCAAATTAAAAATAAAGAAAATATTATAGTAGTAGGGTGAGTAATATTTGCAATTATGAAAAATTATATATCTTACTGATCAAATAAATGCGAGATTCATAAAAAAGATTTTTTTTTGTAAGGAGAAATGCTAAGAGAATATTAATTCCAAATATAAAGAGACTAGAATACAATGTGAATATAATTGTAAAATAAATAATAATAAGATTTAATTAGATGGGAAATAAAAGATCCCTGTACGAGGATTAGTAATAAACGTTGTCTGATGTCGAGTCGCAACAATAATCATAATACCTAATAATCCAATGAACCAATTATAAATAACCGAAATATGGTGCATAAGTTTAATAATAATAAAATAATTATTGATGTGATAAATATTACTTTAAAATTTACATTAACCTCTGTTATTTTGTTCACTTTTAGGTTAAGAGTGAACTTAAGCTTTCATCCAGCCTAGATTAGAGACAACTTCCTGCTTTAAAAACTAAATTCTTTGGAATAGCATGACAAATTATAATAAATAAAACCATTAAAAACATATATAAAAATGGCACTAACTTAATCACATACAATAGGATTTAAAATTATATCTGTTTCAGCATTTAACAAAATAAAATAAAAGAAATAACATTAAAAAGAGGAACATGTGACAAACACGAGCTGTTAGCATAGCTTGATAAGAAATAACTTTTACAATAATACTTTAGGTTTGGCTAAATGTATCTTATTAATTCATTTTAATACAATTTATATTTATATTATTATAATATTATATTATTATAATCGTATAATATTATACGATCAATATTTATTAATTTTCATGTCCTGTTCAGTTTAAGTGGAGTTCTTGATGTTCGAATTATTTGAAGCAGCCTTCTTGGTTTAAACTGAAACAGAAAAAAAATCAATTTTCCCATAATAAACATTTTTTATGTAGCAATAGTTACTGATCAAAACCTATATTTGTTAAATACTTTTTAATATAACAAGATTCTTAGAAGTAGAGCAAAAATTATTTTTTGTTATTACTCAGGACTTTAATTATGCAAATTTAAAGGTAACAAGTATTTATCGAATTAGATAGATACATACTTAAAAACAAAGTGAAAAATAATTTATAAGAAAAAAAATAATAATAAATTTAATTCAAGCATAATAATATTAATCACCAGTCAGGACCTGCCTTGCTTTGTAAACCAGAACCAATATTGTTTATTGCGGGACTTACTAATTCTCTATTTTGTTCATCTCACCATGGCTCAAAGGAGAGACCTGTGGTCTAGTGGTTAGCATAACAAACTACCAAGCCCAAGAGTGTGGGTTTGTAGCCCAGCAGGAGGCCCTAGGATTTTCTAAAGGAAGTAAAAAATCCGTAGTTATGCCGTTCTTATTCACCTGTACGATGTCAGGTACTCATTAAAAATCCCTATCCTAATAAACATGGATAAGCCAAATTTAGAGCTCCTAATGTAGCATCGTCTGATTAGCCTTAGCAGCATTAAATGAACAAACAACGCCCATGGCTCAGTGTTTCAATTAATAGGAGCTAGGTGGACAAAATTATTTTATTTTGTTTTATTTCAGAACTCGTTTCCGTGACTACAATAGATTCCTAAGGTGGATAACAGGTCTTTTTTAGTTTACTTAAACAATAATAATATGGCAAGTAGTCAGAACCTGCCTTCATAGACCACTTCCTAGTTTGCTTGAACGAATGCATAGTAGATTTAGAGACAATGTTTAAAGGTTTACAATTTATTTCCTTTTAATTTTCTCGCATTCTCTATCTTGAAGAATTACAATTACAATTGAAGGATTAGCAGATACTAGCCATTTATTTTTATTTCTAATTGCTTTAGTAATGTTCCTTTTCCATTCTGCATGTGCTGCTACTTCTGAAGCTATAACCAACTCAGCAATACTGAGTGATTGAACTAGGTACTCAACTAACAGATTTTTGTTTTAAATGATGCCTCATGTAAAAAAGTAGTACTCGAGTATGCAATAATGCCTCTTATTATTAATGGGAGTGAAGAAGCTATGAAATATATAAAATTTAGCCCAGGAAAAAATGAGTTCACGTCATTAGCACAACTTGAAATGAGGAAAAATCCTTATGCATTTAAAAAAAAATTAATATAGTTTGATTATTAGAAGATTTTTTTAATTAAAATAAAATAGCACCTATGAGTACTTATATTACCAATATTCAACAATTGATTCATATAAAATTAGTAAAACTTTAATTTTGTGTAGTTGAAATGAAACTTTGTATACAACTGATTTAGTATATTGCAATGGAGTCATTACTTTGGACCCTATTACTAATGAGATGGAGTGTGCCAGGCATTAACAAATATTAGATTACTATGTTTTGAAGAATTGTTTACAATATTCCTAGTAGGTTAAAGATGGCATTCGAAGGCGGAAGATGGACCGTAGAAGAGGATATTTATCAGTTGTTCAGTGAGAAGAGGCAGGCTGGACAAACCCAGGCACAGTATGCAGCGTTTATCCTGGCTAAACATAATAAATTAATGGAAAAGATGAGAGAAACTGTAGACGCAGATCAGATAACGGACAGGATGGCGTTCTTAGGAACTATCTGGAAGTTTCAATTGGCGAAGCAAATTGGTAAGAAGGAGGGTTTCCCACATGAACGTTCGTTTGTTGAGTGTGCTCAGGACCTTGTGGATATGAGCGCCCGGAAGGAATAGGCTCGTATGGATATGAATGAGCCAGAATAGACCAGATCGTGCCCAGTAGGCCCCGGGTGATATCAACTCAGTGGAAGAGAACCTACACGGGTCGGGAGAAGGCCGCATCGAGAAAAAGACAAATTTGGCAGACACGGAAAAGTTGGACATCTCTTTGCACAGTGTTCTAGGACCAGGTGTTACGAGTGCAAAGTGGAAGGACATATGGCAAGGAATTTTCCTTATATATTTAGGAGGAGTGACCCAGATAAAATAGAGCAATTGGAGATAAATGTTCAAAAGTCACGAAGAAGAGCAGAGAGTAGAAACGTACATGAGTCGTCAGGAGCGTCATCGGATACGTCTGGATCATCGGAAACAGATGAAGAGCACGGATCTAGTTGAGGTGAAGGAGATAGGAGCCGGTGACAGCGAGTAATCCAAAGTCGGGAGCAGTGGCAATTGACATCTGGAAGCAGGAGGCAGTCTGAGGTATGAGGAGGGTGCATGCAGAGAGGCGACCGAGCTCTAATATGTAATAGTGTGAGTAAGAAGTTCATCAATTGGTTGCCTATAATAAGAATGGAGTGCGGAGTGAAGTGTTTGGTGGACACAGGAAGCTCAAGCACCCTGCTGTCGAGAGGTGCATTAGAGAAACTGTGTGGTAAGGAGACGGCACTCCAGATTGAGGTATGTTGTTGTAGTTTAATCACTCGTTTAATCGTGAGGTATCAATAGGGTTAACTGGGGTATCAATAGGGTGGACGGAGAAACAGGGTAAGTTGCAAGTTCATGTTGTGAAGGATATGCCGAGAGAATACCAAGCTATAGTGGGGTGTGGTTTGTTGAGTCAGGTGAGAGCGAAAATATATCATAAGAAAGATAAATGGCATGTGCGGATGGGAAATAAGTGGTATAGGTGTCAACAGGCGATAAATGAGGTGCGGATTGGAGCGGTGAGTAGAGTGGAAAATTGGAGGAAGGCGATAAGGGAGGAATTCAAGGGTATCTTTTATATGGAAGGAAACGTGTTGGGTGCGACAGGGAAGACAGTCCATGAAATTCCCTTGGAAACAAGAGAGGATATCTTACGTCAAGGAACGGCGATATCCTCATGCACAAAGGCATCACATTCGAGGGAATTGGAGAATTTACGACGACAGGGCATAGTAGTCAATAGTACATCCCCTTATAATAGTCCCATCAGGGCTATCTACAATAATCCCATAGGGCGGTTAAGAAGAAGAACGTGGGGGGGAAAGTGGGGAGAAGTATAGGGTCGTAGTGAACTTTCGCAAGTTAAACGAAAATACAGTGGACGAAGTATATCCGATTCCGAGATTTGACGACATTACTGATAAGCTAAATGGGGCCACAGTGTTCAGTATATTAGATCTGATAGCGGGGTACCACCAAATTAAGATTCACCCGAGAGCTAAGACAGCGTTCACGTTCGAGCATGGACATTATGAGTTTACGCGAATGCCCTTCGGGTTAAAAAACGCTCCCCTGACATTTCAAAGGCTAATGGATGAATTTGTACGGATATAGACGAAGACATTTGTCAAATATATATGGATGACTTGTTGGTTTTTAGTAAAACTGAGACGGAGCATATCCAGCATCTCCGTCAAGTATTTAGGAGGGTGCAAGAATTCGGTCTGAAACTATCAACGGAGAAATCAATTTCTTAGGGCATACAGTTTCCAAGGAAGGAGTGAAACCGGATGCGTCGAAAGTGGACGCTATTACCAAGATGGACATCCCAAAAGATGTTAAGGGTATAAGGCGGCTGTTGGGTGCACTGAATTATTATAGGGGCTTTGTGAATTAATAATTTAAGAGTTAGAGAGGAAAATAGTTGACTGGAAGATCTAATGTAGGATGTAAATAGTTGGAGGGTGCAGTCAAAATAAACACCAAATAAGTGAGGACTTATTTATTAAGACATCGTAGCGAACCACATGCGAGTCCGGTGGGTGTGGAAAAAGGTGCCCGAAAAAAATATTAAGGAAAAACGGACCAGGGTGAGTAGGGACAACGCAAAGGTAAGATATTGCATGGGGGATGTCAAAATCGGGACCATTATGTATCGGCGAATTGGGTCTAGTAGATGAAAGGGACCAAGGAGATACGAGGGACCGTTCCGTTTCGTTGTCATCCGAGAGCATAATGTGGTCACGATAGAAAGCGTAGGGGACCCCACGAGGACATTGAGCAATTAAAATTCCCCTTGGGATCGGGAGTAAGTGTCCTTCAAGCCCTTGAAAGCGGAGTAAGTGTAATAATAAAACTGATTTGGTTTCAGTTATGTATTTTGTATAAAGATTTGTGGTAAATGATGTTTTTGTGCATGATGTTTCTTTTTTTCTGACAGGACAGTTCTTTTGTTTCTTTATATTAGAATAAGGTTATTAATTGTCAAACTTTCTTTTCTGTATTATAATTATCCAGTGAGAACTATTTCTTTTAGTTATTTTATTTGATGTACAGGATTGAGCCTTAAATGATACACAGGTCATCCCGATACTCCCGTGGACAGTGCCTTAGGGCAATAAATATAAAATTTACTTTAAATTAATATATTTAAATACATATAAATTAATATACTTTAATTTAATATACTATAGTAAATATAAAATTTACTTGTACATATATATAAGAATATATATATATATGGTTTTTTAATGAAATAGAAATTTCAAATTATTTTTTACAACCTTTTTTTTTCTATGAAAGTTAATTAAATCTAGTGATTGTTCTTTTCTGTTAAAATGTAACCACTTATCATAAAAAATCAATAAAATATAACCATATCATCATTGATTTATTTTTTAATATTTTGTGGATTTCTACCTATTTGCTAAATGCAGTCTACATATATATATTGTGAAAAATAAATGATTAGTAATAAATATACACTAGTATATATTAAAATATAACATATCTTACCATAAACATGCAAATATAACAGCTTACTATTAAAATTCAGTTCTGGGAGTAGTAGTAATAGTAGGAGAATCTTCAGTATCACTAACATAGCCCTCTTCATGGAGGTACCATGCTGGGTATAATACTAGAGGTTCTACCGAAAGGGCGATCAAGTTGCGGACTGGGAAAAATTTCTTCCATTCATCTCTACTTGTAATGCAAAATAAAAATGGATGAGTCATACAGCTAAAATAATAATTTACTTACGCAATAATAATTATTTTCTTATTTAAAGATAATAAATATATTTTCCATTATCACATTATTATTCAATTAATGATATTCATTACTATAAGTGCATTTATTGAATTTGATAAACTGTTATTTTCACTTTTGGATTGAGAATCTATTAATAACATTTGGAAAAAAAATATTATAGATATGAAAAAAGCTTATTCCTATTAATTACAATTGGTTTTGAATATTTTATTTTAACACTTAAATATAAACATAAGTATCATGGAAGAAAATGAGCCAATATATTTAATTATGAAATTTGAGGATATTTTGCATGAGTGAACAGCCTACCCTGGCTGTATCATTAGTTTAAACGGTTATTGGCCTTCCAAAGGAGAACACCCCCATTTCATATATTCATATATTCATACACGTAGTTTCATATATAACTACTGATGTGAAACTACTTAGGTGATGTGAAACCAGGTTGTTTTCATTACTTCATTTCTACTACTAATTACTATTTTAAAGAGTATATCTCAGTACCATGAAAATTTGATTTATTAAATATTTCATTATCTACTGAAAAATTGGACAATACATGGTTTAACATATTGATTTGTTATATCAAAAACTGATTATTTCACTTATGGAGTTCATTCAAATATAAATGTTTACGCTTCAAGGTAAAGATATAATAAATAAATAATAATATAATTACAGTTGGATTTAATAAACAACATATCCCGTTTCAAATACAATTAATATTTCAATCTTTCAGCACTCTCTAATCCAATCCAAAACGTTAATTTTACGTAAGAATTTATGGATTTTTGGATTTAACAGTTTATGACGGTAAATTTCAAATGCAAAATATCCGTAAAGAAATATCTATTAAAAAATAAAATCACAAATAATTGATATGTTACTAATAATAAATTCAATTTTATATTTAAATTTCGATATCATTAATAGCTATTGAATTATTTAAGAAATTAAATTGACTAAATTACTCAGGATGTTTATCATAAAGGATAGGCAAATATTCATCCACAGGAAGAATGTTTGAAAGAGGATCTTGAGCGATTAGCTTCTTAGCTCCCTGCCCACTAAGAAGATAGCCAAGAGTCCAATAAGAATATTCTGACCAGACAAGGTAATCAGTTCCTTTCACTTGTTCTTCTTCTTTTTCCTGCAATTTCTTGCGACCGAGGTAACTGTAAAAACAAAATAAAAAATAATTTTAAAAGTCTTCACAAATAGTTAACTACAACTTATTACTTAATTATATTTAACTATCAATGGAGGATTATACAATTATTTTATATGTTTTTCAATGAATTATACATTTTATATCCACTAAGGGATGGGTTGGTAATCCTATTCTTGTAAAATACTGTTGACATATGCAAATGCTATTTTAGAATATTTTTATACCTTAAAGTGAAATGTTAAATTCTCAAGACAATTCAAAAGCCAATAAATAAAATCCTACCCCAGTGGTTCATTAGATGCAAACTTTTGCATAATTTTTAGGTTCTAACTCAGTCCAAACAGATATCGATAAAATACTTTTGATGTGGAAGGCACTAATAACTACCCAGGCTCTGGAAAATTACATTAACTATAAACTGAAAACCGGTTTTAACAATGTGGTAACTAGATATAGTCTCCTGCATATTTTCATACATGATTCTATTTATCCACTAACCAAATCCAAAAAGTTTTTAAAGTTTAATACTAAATCTTTTTGTATTTTATTTGAAAAACTATGTTTGCGAATGAGAGGTAATCAAACTAATAAAACAAATGTTTGGATTGACAAAAACAAGAATAAGAAAAATAAAAAGATAATAAGTGTTTTAGACCAAAATGTGCCTTAAAATATTTAAATATATTTGTAAAGGTAAAGGTTATTATAACTGGTAACTATAATAAATATTGAGGAAATGCCTCTCCAAAAACTAAATATGTTTACTCGGACAATTAACAATCCTGATCTATTACAATATATAAATATATTATACTATGTGGGCATATGACATAGCTTGGGACTTATACAGCTATAATTATTTTAAAATAATTAAATATTTAAATAGAATATGAGAAATTCAGATATTGGCCATTCTTGCATTGAGCCAAAAGTATATTGATTTGTCCCATATTAACTAAAGTATGCTCTTTTGTTCGTTTATTTTTGAAAATTTAGAATCAATAAATAGTGATGAAGTTCAAATTTATTTCTGTTCAAAGCAAGTACTTACGTCCTACTGCCTACTATCTGATTCAGGGAGGTACGGTGTATCCCTGTGTCACGATCTCAGTACTACAATAACTCATTGGTCTTCTGGACCCTGTTTCTTAGTTGTGAGCGATACAGTTGGTCCATGTGGTGGTGGCTGAAACGCATCTCCAGTCTTCTCACCTGCTCCTCGTATTTGGACCGCTCCGATATGGGCATCCCCTGCAGTACTCCCAAGGCGTCTCCACGCAAGGCCAGACACAACGCTGTAGCTTGGGTCTCCAGTGACTACCCGTGGATCGAAGCCGCTGTCTCGAAGAGAGTCATGTAGTCCTCCCACGGCGTCTTTCCGTTGAATACTGGAATGGTGTTGTGCGCTGGTGGCGTCCCAGCATTGGCTGTGAGAATGGTGTTATGAAGGCCGCCCTTGGAGGAACGGTCGGTGTCGTTCGTCGGTGGGTTGCTCATACGTCCCTAGAGAGCTTCCATTCTTAGCCTAATTTCGTTCACTTTTTTTCCTAGTCTAGATTCTACATCAGCTACTTTATTATCTACATCGGCTAACTTATTACTAACATTTTCCATTATCTTAGTCTCTAATGTGCCTAACTTAGATTCTAAAGTATCCAATAATTACAAAATTCAAGACAAAATAATAACAATTACACAGAATCCCACTTCTGGCACCAATTTGTTACGGGCTACTGGGTGTAAAATGAACTAAACTACTACAACTAAATTCAAGTTACTAACATTTATTAACAAATTAAAAAACTACAACTCAATTATTTAAAACAATTAAATTATTAAAATAATTTAAATTTACAATAACAATATTCTACAGATTATAACCTAGGCCTAACTGTTATCTAATTACTAAAATAACATACAAATAATTTAAGATATTGCTGATACTAAATAACTTAACTATTTACATAAATTTGTACAATTACAATAAAATTACAATATAGTTTATTACTACAAATTAACACTTACAGTTCGGTAATTAAAGTCCACCGACCGTAAGACTCTCCAAATATGACAAACTGACACACAGTAATAAACAGAGACAGTTTATTACACTCACTTATCACAGCTTCACTTATCACTGACTCACACGGACTGTCACTGGCTGACGCTAACTGTCACTGACACTGTCACTGACACTGAAGTCGACAACTTTACTACGACTTACTAGGTCTAAACACCATTCTCTTCACCGATCCCACATCCCCAGCACTCGCAATTTTTGAGATGTACATATGGAGAAGAATGTTCATTGAACATTACTTTAATTGGGATCTGGTTGACAAATCTTTTCTCTTCAAAATAAAAATATTTCAATAATCACAATAAAATAAAAAAATAACAATTATAAATAAGGCACAAACAATGCTATTTTACAGCCTATATATAGTTTATTCTTTACAACTTCTGCATAATTATTTAAACAGAAATCGGTACTTACACAAGATCCCATTGAAATGGAAGCCTTTTCAGTTCTTCAATCAAATAAATCATTTTTCGAGTAAAAAATGGTTCAAAACGCACATCGTCCTCCAGTATCATGACCATATCATACTTTTTCTCAACAACCTGTAAGATAAACATAAATTCAATATAAAGGCCACAATAAAATTAGTATGTTAATTTTCAATATCGAGTAAACTTAGGATGTGAAATAAATCATTTATCCAAAAGTGAATATATAATTCCAAGAGAAACATAATTCCCATCAGACTCTTCTTTGAATTAAGGTAGGTGTGAAAACTCCAAACAATTGTTTTTTATTCAGAATGAATTGTTTGTTGTTCCATTCCGATAAAAAAAGTTGTTTGCTTTGTCCTTCTGCTCACAGCTAATCAAGTTGTTTACGCAATTTGCCTTTTGCTGAATCAAAGCTAATGAAAATATCGAAACAGTCTATAATGAATTCCATTACGTAATTATTTAATTACTGTTTGAGCCAATTTAAAATCGTAAGATAAATACAATTAATTTTATTAATTATAGGGTACCAGCAATTTGATGGGCTGGAAGGGGGAAATATATCATCATTCTCCCTTTCAGAGAAAATCCTGAGTCGCTAGGCCATTCGTATCATTCGACTTTTCTGAATTTTCGTTTATTTGCTTTCGCCCTGACTGCAGATAATAGACAAATGTACCGACAAGTTTGGGTCTGTCCAAAACACAGAAAATTCCAAAAAAAATTGTGGAGATTAGAGCCTAAGGATCCAGTACAGGATCAACACATTCAGTGGAGAAAGGTGTTTTGTGTGATATCACCCTCAGCCGCCAGGTTTTCCACCAATTAAGGGTACCCACTTTATAAATGGTACATTCACGGCTGTTAATAGAAAAAGTAATTAATCCACTACAGACGATTATGAGCTTGAAAACTTCATCGAAGAAACACAGCACTAAGCTATTATATATTTATATATTTGTGTGTGGCATATCGATGTTTTATTGCATTGAGCATCATTCCCTTTCTATCCGGCTCAGCTTCCCACTCTATCATTGCTTGCTGCAGGTTTTCTTTTGAATCTGTGATGAGAACAATGTCATCTGCAAAAACCATAGCTTGAGCAAGGATTGTCCTCATAGCCTTAGTTTTTTTAACTTCTGTGGTAGGCAATATCCCGGTAGGTTATTAAAATAGAAAACTGTAGACTAAAACCGGCAATTGTGCAATTTTTAATCTGTGGTTTTATAAAACAGCGTTTAGAAGAAAAAGTTAAAACAACTCATAGCAAAAATATTTTATAAAATATATATATAGATATGTTTTTTAGTTTGGGCTAAAAATATTTCAAAAGATTCATTATTTAATACAATATTTAAGAAAACAATCTGCGGTAGACAATTTCGTTGTTTTGCGCTGTCTCCCTAACTACAACTCATGGAATATGTTCTGTTCTACTCTAAGCCAACTATGTTCGGAGATAAAATACTGTTATAGATTACACTGTTCTGCAAACAAAAAAAAATGTTTATCCTACAGTAGGATAAGTCCTGATCTCCCACTCTACATCCAAAATAAAGAGGGTAGGCTTTCTAGAGGAGACAATGGCTTGCTTTGATTTTTAAATACCACCTCACCACAGATATAACAGAAACTGTTCACTGGATTTTTGCACTCGCGAGGAATGTTCAGAATATAGGTATTCTCTCTATGGTGCTTACGGATCAAGTAACCAGTCAAGGGTCCCCTCCCAGATATATTTACCTCTCAAAGGGAAGTCATGAGGGGTCCAGCAGGTAGTTTTGTCAAGCCTTACTGGTCAGAGAAGTAGACAGTTACATTTAAATGGGATTAGATTACTATAGGAGCAAAATAAAATATGTGGACTGTCATACCATCTTCATAACTACATGCTTCTACCTAACTTAATACATGGGTTTCTATTAAAAAATAAAAATAAAATCTGTCATTATGCATAGGCTAAAATCATACAAAATCCGCATTTTCCTGAAAAAATTGTGATTTTTACAAAAAACTGTAAGTGTAATAGAATTTTAGACAACAGATTCGTGTTCAGCACACCAAAAAACATAAGGAAACATCATTATTTTACTAGGGCAGATTTTGGTGCAGAACAGTGTTACTGGCGATGATTATACTAACTTTTTAATCTTAGGTAATAAATTAAATTATACAATAATAATCAATTGAAAGTCGATAATCCACAATAACTAGAACATACTTTGGAATTGGCTGGATATAAAGCAGCCATTTTGACCGACAAATTGGTTTCCTGAAGCTACAACATGCCGACAGTTATTCGATATCAAGTTGTCCAATCTCACACTTGTCTCCCCGAGTGTCACTTGATTCATTTGTCTCTTCTTTGTCTGATCTCTTCTTTTCAAGTTTCAAGTCATTGATAGCAGTAGAAATACTTTCCAGTTTCAATTAAACTTCACACAGCAAAGATTTGTGGAATTTATGTTTTTGTATAGATTACTTCTACGTCCACTATTTTGTATTACAGAACTTTTTAACTTAATCGAATAAGATGAAAGTAAGTCTAGTGTCTTTAAAAACAACTTTAAGGATTAAGTATTCCTTTTAAACGAAGTGGCCAACCTATATGAAAATCGTTAACGCTGTTATTGTCACGTTAATAATAGTTTTGTGAATCCCTCCTTAGTATAATTTGATAGAAATTACTTCACAACACGTATTTATAAATGTTTATTGATTTTGGTAAAAGTTATATTAATAGTTACTTAATAAATAGAAAATAAAGTTAATAGTACTGGTTAATATGATGATAACAACTAGGCTTGATTCAGTTTGTTCTTAAACAAAATTTATCATATTTAAATTATAATACATAAGTAAATTTATATCTAAGTCGTAAACAGACGAACCCCAATGCGGAGTCCTGATACAAGGAGATGTGTCTCAGGTCTTTGAAGTTGGAACTGGCCTGAGACAAAGAGATGGACTCTAACCTTTGCTGTTCAACATAGCCCTTGAGAAGGTAATAAGATCATTAAGAGAGAACGGCGTGGTGCACGTTGGAATTAAACATAAAATTCTTGCATACGCCGATGATAGAGCAGTCCTCGGAAGTAATAAAAGGGGTATCGAGAGATTCGCTCAAACGCTGATGAGAAGCAGACCAAATCGGCTTACAGGTAAATGAGGAAAAAACAAAATACTTGATAGTAAGCCATAGAGTCCACCCCAGAAACAGCATCTGCGTGGATCCCAAATCGTTCCTGAAAGTAGACAGGTTCCAACACCTTGGCTCCACAATAACCCCAACGAATGGCCAATTAACCGAGATAGATCAGCGTGTAACAAGCACGAATATAAGAGCATTCTTCGCTCTTCCAAGCGTATTGAAATCCCGAAGCATCTATAAAAAATTAAAATTAAGGGTTTGCAATGCTGTAATTAAGGTGATTCTGAAATACGACTTAAGACGTGTGAGAACATTGCATTAAAACTTATTTGGTTAGTATAAAAACAAAGACCAGATGGAAAGACAGGGTCAACAAAGATGGTGCGGAGCTTCATGTAGCAGACTAGAAATCAGCGGTGAAGAAGGCTATTAATGGTGGCCAAAGATCTACAAGATCTGTACAGCCTACCGAAAAAAATAACTAAATTTGTCTAATATGTTGGTCTCGAAATTAAGGAGAATTTTCATCAAGAAAAAAGGACTACTAGAGGAGCTGGAGAAAAAGGAAAGAGTAATCTTAAGAAGATGCTTGGTGGAAAAAAAAGAAGATTAAAAATGAACAATGCGAAGGCCTAACAGAAATATTGGACATTATTTCTTCTTTTTTAGCATCAAAAATAGCTTTATTTTCAGGGCCCCTTACTTGCCAAACTTTTAAATCTAAACGGTATGATATGTGTAGCAAACACTTGAAAAACCTTATGTGCGCATGTAATGTAGACAAACCATAGTTGAAAGTATTAAAGTTGCACGGTTGTTTCCTGACCTTTTCTAAATTGTTCATATCTTTTGACGATATCTTGCAGATGAAACAGCTTTGGGTTGACGGATTGGATATAATCGCGTTAGCAACTTTCCTATCCATCATAGTTTTTAGTAAGGTGTGATTTATACTAAAGCTTTTTCCTTGAACACTTATTGGAGTTGAACTAAGATCCGCTATTTGTCGTTAAATATATTCATTTTCTTGAGAAACGACAAGTCGTGATTCTTTAATGAACTGGATTTTTATGGGCAAACATAATCTCGTTGAGGATGTACGCGGGTTCATCCACACCACTTTTTCTTCTTTGTCATTCCTTACTGTTAACTTTATGGGAACAACAGATGTTAACAGTAAATCTTAATCAGTTGCTTGACAACTTTCATGAAACTTTTCTTTATAAAGGAAATGATTAGAGCTGCCGTCAAAACCCCACTAGTAAGTCATTTCCATGTTATTAAAACCTTGATATAACTTCCTCCTAGACGATAGTCAGGCGTTTGACCGTATGATTTACTAAACTCTGTAACTTTATTTCAGCAATAGTTTCAGTTACATGTATATCCTCAGGATAGCAATCTTTTTTGGCTTTCAAAACCTTATAATAGGAAGGATATAAGTCACAATTGTTGTATTTTGGTGATTTTCTGATTTTAATATACTGAGGCTTTGTCAGTTTTGTCTCAATCATCAAAGCTAGGGCTTCATCGGGCGTGTATTTTTTAATGCTCTTTTGAAATACCTTCTCTGTTTTAAATAGCCTTAGTTTTCGTGGGCTTAGCGCAGTCGCCTTGAAAATAGCTCGTGCAACGTTTCTATCTCCTTTTTTTTTTCAAACTTGACTGACTAGCAAAAACTAGTTTACCCGGTGAGTGTGCAGATACTAACTCTTTTATTCGTCGCCTTTTTGACCTAATTGACAAAATTTTAAATTCTTTGGAATCTCGTTTTTAATTAGTTGGCTCACATAAGTTTCCCTGAGATTGATCTAGATATATTTCTTCACTCAACCAGTCACAGTTCCGATTTAAAAAACACTTTTTATTTTTTCCAATTGATGTCCATCGTAACAAAAGTTTATTAGAAAATAATGAAATTTTATTTAAAATTTGCTCTTCTGGGAATTGGGGGTTCTTTTGTTTTACGCAATTAACCATCAACTTTCTTGTAGAAACAGTATTTTCTCGAGAAACCAATGAATCTTTGAGAAGAAGTTCAAATAGTTGCATTCTCGTAACAACCCCTTTACGGTATATTAAGGGAAAAAAAATTAGTTCCGAGGGTTTACGACCTATAGAATTTACATATTACAAAGTAATTTGATATTATAAAAAAATTGGCCAGAAGCAAAGGGTATTTTTTTTCCTCACCAAGAAAGAACAATTGAATGGAATTTTTAAGCATTTCTTTTCTACATCAGTACAACATGTTAAATATAAATTAATAATATTTTATTTGCTTACCTAAAGAGTCTGCAGACATGATGTAATAACACTTTTTCCTTTAAAGGCAACCACAACACTTGTTTTCACTTACCAAACACAACATATGATAGCTACTTACTGGAATGGCCGAGCGATATTTAGCTAATGGCTCAGGTTAATGACTCAGAACCATTAGAAGGTTATGAGAATGCAGTTTTTAGGGTGATTATTGGTCACATTGTACATTTGGCTTTATAAATAGGTCCATTGTTGACGATTTCTCGTTACAAATTGTTTCCAATTGGCCGCGTAATTAAGGCATTCCGACAACTGTGCAGCGGTTGGCTGAAAGGAACACATAAATCAATGCCTTTTGCAGTTCCAATGATTTGGCGAGAGCCAACAAATCATGCAAATGATTGTTATTCCTGTATGATTACCATTCAGGGTTTTACTTCAGCCAAAAGTAAGAAGAAAATAGTATATCCTAACCTTCCATCTGCCATGAGACCAGTTCCGCACAATGAGTCTATGCCTATCCCACCTCAGCCCCAGAATTATTCCTTGAGTGATAAGGAAGAGTATTTTTTGAGTATTGTATATTTCACCGGAACCCAGAACCAGCAATGAAATACAAGCACCAGGAAGCCAGGAAGAAGTACAATCACCAGGAAGCAATGAAGAAATGCAATCTTCAAGTGATTCTTGTGAAAATGATACCAAGCCAAAACTCATAAATCAGGCCAGGTTGAATGACCTCGTCCGCGATTTAGGCCTCCCAAAACGTATAGCCCAATTACTTGGTCTCAGGCTAAAACAATGGAATTTTTTGGAATCAGGAGTGAACCTTTCTTTCTTTCGAAAGCGGGAATCAGAGGTGCTCAATTTTTTTTCAACGGAAGGCAACCTTGCATTTTGTCAAAGCCCTTTCGATTTACTTACAGAACTGGGTCTTCCGATCAATCCAGATGAATGGAGAGTGTTCATAGACAGCTCTAAATTCAGCCTCAAAGCAGTGCTACTTCACAACAACAACCTTCATCCATCCATTCCTGTTGCCTATTCTACCCATATGAAGGAAACTTATGAAGATTTGAAACTCGTGCCTGAGAAAATTAAATATAGCGAGTACAAATGGAGCATTTGTGCAGACCTTAAAGTTGTAGCAATCCTTAGAGGTCTCCAAAGTGGTTACACTAAGTTTTGCTACTTTTTATGTGAGTGGGACAGCAGGAAAAAAGAAGATCATTACATAGTGAGAAACTGGCGAGAACGCACTGGTACAGTTGGCCAAAAAAACATTGTCAATCCTCCCTTGGTTCAAAAAAACAAAATTCTACTCCCACCACTCCATATCAAATCAGGCCTCATGAAGAATTTTGTGAAAGCAATGGACAAGGAAGGAGATTTTTTCT
Organism: Troilus luridus; assembly: GCA_964056705.1. Taxonomy (NCBI): domain Eukaryota; kingdom Metazoa; phylum Arthropoda; class Insecta; order Hemiptera; family Pentatomidae; genus Troilus; species Troilus luridus. The sequence continues at coordinate 108,093,610 of OZ057412.1, forward strand.
ACTTGAAAAAGAAGTTTCACAGATTAAGTGAATCAAAGATTAAAGAGGGGATTTTTGTGGGGCCTCAAATCCGTGATCTTCTTAAGGACGTTGAATTTAAATACGATTAAATGCAACAGCAAAAAGATCCTGGACTGTATTCGAAAACGTGTGCAAAAAGAGCAACAAATTAAAAAATTGTTGAAGAATTGCTTTCATCATATATTCCTATTTGGATTTCTTCGCACCCAACTTGGGTTTAAGATGAACACGGATAACGGTTTCATTAAGATACAGCCCAGATGGAAAAAAGGTACAGGGCTAAAAGCAATGAGAAGATGCTTGCGGACTTCTGTTGGACACCACAACGAGAGACAGGTGATGATGAGTACAAACGGAAAAAATATACACATTAATTGAGTAAGGAAATAAATAATTTTTTTCGAAAACAATCTCCAATCTCTAAAAAATGGTGCTTGGTAGAATTTATTTGACTTTAGATTCGAATTCACTACACGTGAAAATATAAAAATCAGGAACAACTTCTCAAGAGAGCAAAACTTTTTTTTTTTTTTTTTGCAGAACAGTATTACGTAGGAGAGGGTTGTTGTTATCAAACTTAGGATCATCAAATCTTTTTTTTTTTAAATTTTTTGAAGCTTAATGACTAGATCATAAAACTGTAATGGAATAAACTTCTCCCACTCTTGGTACATTTTGCAAAGTTAACCTTAGAAACTGAGAAAGTCAGAAATATAATTCTCATATTCATCGATGGTTTTACCCATGGTGGTTATTTTAAACGTAATTGAAACGTAATTACGTTCTTTATTTTATAAAGTTTTATTGATTTGCGGTTATCAGATAAATGTGAGTTTGTTAATGAATCGGTTCATGCCGGGTTGTATAAAATTTAAGAAGCTATTTTCCTTTTGCTATAAAAATAACTTATTATTTTTAATGATAAATACATTAATTTTGTTTCCTTAATAAATATTTTCTAAATTCATTTTATAAATGCTATTATGCCATCATTATTATTATTGATGATAATTTCTGAAACTTATTATTTAATTTAGCCTCCTTTACTGTTTTTGGTTGGATTCTTTTCCATAGGTGCCTCATTTGCTTATTTATTATTTGTGTGTTTACCAATTTACTAATCAGTCAACCTTAATTCCTTAATAGAATTATCAATAATGTAAAAATGAATATATATGAATTATCAAAGTAAGGTATTTTGAGTGTGACCTGACATGATTCAGGTTACTAGAGTATTGTCACAAAACACATACATAATTAAATTAAATTAAATTTTAAAGGGGTACATCTCCCGCATCTTCCATCTTTTCGCTCCAGCTTCTCATGCAGATCTATCTCTCGAAGCAAATACTATTTTTTTACAGGTATCTTCACCCACTCCTACGTTCTATTCCTTCTTCCTTAGGTGACAGTTTGGTACCTGGTTTTAGTAACCGTCGTTACCCTTACTTTCTAAATTCCTATTTACTTTTTCTAGTAAAGACCGATATAGTTAGTACGATACCTAGCAAAGGCAAGAATAACGAATTATGCAAAAAATATTGCTTAATTTGTTGTTTATTTAGTAAAAAATGATTCCTTCATATAACAAAAATATATATATCTTTTGTTCTATGGGGATGTGGTTTTCTATGTTCTATTTGTAGCATCAAGAGTTTCACTAGAAGGGAAATATAATATCCTGAAATAATTCAAAGTGATGAAAATAGGTTATGGAGATTGAAAAATAATTGGTTCAATGGATTTTTTCACTTTCTGATTCGTACTTTGTTTTCTTTATTATCGTTCGAATAGTCCTATGTCGATTGCCATCAAACAATGCATGACCAGTGTGGATTTTGAACAGCTAGAAGGTATATTGGAGACGCTGAGCTAAGGTTACCATCCCATAGCAACATAGAATAGATTCGCCTCTAGACTCAGCGAAGGGAACAGAAAAACAACTAGAGAGGTATTTACCCACATGATCGTATAACCTCAGTACTCAGATCCGAACTGGCTGACAGATTTTATTTTACCAGGTTTAAATTTCAATAATCAATATATCTTTATAATAAACAGAATACTAACGATAAGCCGCATCTTGCACACCTACATTTACTTTCATTTTAGATTTTAAGGAACCTCAGTTCTTCAGATAAATAAGTACGATCTGATTTTAATTTTAGATGTACAATAATTAGAAGAAAACTTAAGTTGGTACAGATACGTATAGATAAACAGAACTATTTCGTAGCTCTAGGCAGTATAAAAAGTTGGGGAGACTAATGCCAGGGTTAAGGCAGGGGGTCGTTATGAACTTTGTTTGAACAGTTTTTGTCAGGAAGTAAATGGCGCAGTTTCTCACTAAATTATCTCAGTGATCCGGGGCGTTCGATCAAATATTTAACGGGACCCAACTTCTGTTTTAACTAATTAAAAGTTTTTGTCTTTTAAATCTTCCTTAAACCCATCTTGTTTTAATATCCGTATCAGTTTCCGATAAAAGTACCTCGAAAGATTGATTACTTAGGCTGTGGACTGATAGCTAAGTAGATAATTGAGATGAATTCATTAACGAAAGATCAATAAAATTTTATGAGTAGTTTAAATTCCATACATGTTCGCCAGCTTTTTGTTCGAGGTAAAAATAGTAATAAAATGAGTTAATTAGTGATAGATTAAGGTAGAGAATAATTTAGGTGGCCAGAGGAAAAAAAACAAACTAGAAAATCTTCAACACATTCATTTATGACATCAATTTTAATACGTTATTTATTTATTTTCCTACAGCCTGCCTGCTGTACTCGCCGGTGCCAGAAATGGATCGGTGACGGCCTGCAGACATAGGCCAATAGTAGGACAAGCCCAGTAAAAACAATAAAATTACAAATATTCAACCAAATTATCAATGATTAATAATCAATAAACAAAATTATATAAAAAAATATCAAACTAAATTAATTTGTGAGCATTATTAAGTTATAAACTTTAATTTAAGTATTAAGTTCAATAGTTTGTAGGCTGTACTTTGTTTGGTTCACACAGACGTGGATTATGTTTTATTTCTCTGACGATCACGGTCCCATCCGAATGACTTAAAATGTTTCTTGCATTTTTAGACTTATGCGGTTTTCCTTTTTGAATCTCTCCACTATATGCTGGCTCGTTTGTCGGCCTTTTTACAACAGTTTCGACTATTTGATTCAGGGATTTCCAATCATTAAAACGTAGAATAACCAACTCACCTTCTTTAAATGTGTATACTCTAATAATTAAAAAAAAAAAATCAAAAATACGATACTAACTTTGAAAAGAACCTAACAGGGAAATACATTAAGGTAAACAAATATTTGGAAAAAGAAAGGTTTATCGGTTTCACAGTGAGATTGGTAATCAGAAAGAGATGTGTTTTAATTTATATTTAATCCTTGTTTATTTTTATACATTTGTAAACAAAGAACATATTTCTAACATGTTTAGTGAATACAATAAATTATTGCTTTAAAATTATCCAGGTGTATAATTTTGACTGTGAGCCACTGTATATGGTTTTAATATAAGACAGTTTCAGTATAGAGGTGGAATCGATCACATTGAAAAATTGTTTCAACAAAGAAAAAAAATAAGATATATGTGAATTTATAATTTTTTTATTTATTAATTTGTTCATTGAAATTTACAACTGTATTACAGCAATACAACGTGTAAATGGCAGGAATGATACATAGTGGCATCGATAATGACAAGTAGAGAAACAACCTAGTGGTTGTACTCAATAACAAATTCAACTTAGAAGGTCACGAGGCAATCTTCTTTTCAGATGCCTCGGAGGATTATCAGGAATTGAAGAGGTTGCTAGGTTACTATGAAAACATTGATATGGGATTCAGGCCAAATCCGTAACAAATAGGACATCAAGGTCATTATGGATAACTTTGTTTCTAACAAAATTAAGGATATGAGAAATTAAATGGAGATTGCTCATAATACAGTACTATTTAAAAATATTTTACAAACCTGCTTTATTAAAAAAAAACACGAAAAAAATGTAATTCAGCGCTACGGAAATGAGATCGGCCTGAAAAATCTGTATTTCTGTATTTTGTTATCAAAAGGTTTTTTAAACCTTACGGGGGAGTTCCATCAGGAGGTAATGGATACATCAGTCGGAGGAGCCTATCTCAGTTTGACAATTGATCTTCTTGACGCATCAGAACCTCGCTACATCCATCTCCACCGTTCATCCAAACCTTTTATCAGTATCCTATTAATTTCCTATTATTTCATAATTATTTAGTTTTTAATAACTTATGATTTCACAAAATACTGCATAATAAATAGTGAATAAGTTATTAATAATAACATTAGTTTTAATTTTAATTTTGTTCATATCTGTGCCCCGGACGTAATGGGCACCATATTCATTAAGGTAATATTTAAGGTAATTTGTCATGTATAAATACTATTAGCAATACATCCAATTACTTGTCAATGCGAATAATAAAGTGAACAAGTTATATCATCATTTGCTTATTATTGAAATATGTAAAATTTATATTGTTACAACATAAAATTAAGAAGAAAAATCTGGAGTGTCTTTGTACATTTTAGGAACACAGTTGATTGCTAATAATATCTACCATAAAATTTATTTAAATACCAGGTTATTTTAGCTAATTTGAAATCTTCAATATTTTGACTTACTTTTAGTTTTTTTTTTATAAACCTGATTCCATCGTAATGTCTTTCTTTATTGCCTAGCTAAAGCTATACTTATATATACATATATACAGGGTTGAATAGCCAAACTGAAAATATGAACTAAGGACCTCAAAACAAGAAAAACATTTCCTATGAAGGTATGTCCGCAAACGCTTTGTTTAGGAGATACATTTAGATAGAATCCTAATATGACCTTGTCTCCCTAACTGTACATAAACTATGGACTTTAGGATTAATACTGTTTGGAATGGAACATCAATAACAAATAACAATAAGAATAGGACTATCAATAACATTTATCAGTTTGTTTAAGGTTTGTTTAAGGCGCAGAGTACTCATTATGCCTTTCATTTATACTAATGCTGAATATGCCGATTAGGTGTTTGTGTACGGTTTTTGCAATGGTAATGCCAATGGTGCCCGTCGTGAATATTCCATGCGATTTGCAAATAGATGATTACATAGTAAGTCTACCTTTAACTCAACGGCTCAATGTGTTTAGTTTGGCCATTTAATCCTCAAACACTCTGTATATTTCTCTCTCTCATAGTTATGCGTAATGTTTTTAATCATAATTTTACGTAATTATTACATGAAAAACCGTAAAATTTTAAAAAACGCTTAAAAGTTCTTGGTGGTAACTTTCAACAGACGCATGCAAGCGCTCATTTTAAGTTAAGCTGTTTCTATATATAGCGAAGAAACAAATTTTAATAGTTATTGAAAATAGGCTCTCCTGAACAAATACAAAAATGCGACGTCCTTTACCTCCGAGGGGCAGATATAGTTTAAGCCATTTTTACTTTCAATGTTGATTTCAGGCCAAAAACTAAACAAAAACGGAAAATTAAAGAATAAGAATATTAGAGAGATTTCACAAGATATATTTATTAGACAAGAGAAGTTTCGACCAAAATTTTAAAAATCATTTAAATCATCATCATGTTGCTAAGCTACTTTCTCAATAATTTATGAATGATGACGAATAAGGAAATGCACTATCTTGAGGAAAGTTTGCGTAGGTCGATTAATCAATATACAGAAAAAAGAAGGTTCTTCTTTAATTTTAAGTTTCGTGCTAAAACTTAAAATTATAACAATTATAAAGCTACTTTATTATGTTGAGAGCATCAACATTGACAATCCGCTTTATTCTGAATAGACTAATCAAATTAAATCATATTAATCAGAAGAGTTATGACCCAAAGCCCCATGCCACATCCATTGCCGAAGAAAACCAGATTTTTTAAAATAAATGTGTAGCATACTGGCGTTCAAAAAAAGAAGCAAGATTAAGAAGACTCTGCAGCTTGTGTAACAAGGGAAAACCCTAATAAGCTCTTGTCGTAGCAACCGAAGAGAGGAAGTTGTCCTTACACGACTTACCCATAAAAAGCTTACCCACCCTCACCTAATCACTAGAGAAAATCCGGCAACATGTGAGAACTGTATCGTGAACTTAACAATAGTTGATATATTTGAGGATTGTGCCTTTTACAAAAGGACGATGCATAAAATAGGACTACCTGCCCAATATATCAATGGTTTTGGTAAATGAGGAAAAATACGTTAATAAGGTCATCACCTTCCTATCAAAAGAAGAATTAATTAAAAATATCTAATACAGTAATTTCCTCCTTTCTATGTTTTCTTACTTTTCTTTATATATTTTTTCCCTTATTTTTTATATTATTATTTTCTATTTTTATCTTAAACTCTCGTAATAGTTTCTTTTAGGTTTTATTTAATCCTCTATCTTATTTATACAAATTATTACCTAAAAAACGAATATAAATAAATATATTTATATCGACTTAAACTTAAGAATTGATGACCTATAATTTAATTCAAATTTCTCGTGAAATTTTAAATGTAAATTACTGTAACTTAATATATCTTGAATTTACAATTTATTTTTTGCTTTCTTTAAGTTTTTTTAAACCTAATAAATTTTCTTCTGGTAAGGCTACTCTGTATTCTTGAAATAAATGGCCAAATTATTTTACTGAATATGCGATATACATAATTTTTCTCTTTTAGTTTTAAGACTTCTGTTTCGATATTCTCTATAATTAATATGATTTAGAAAATAACAATAGGTAGTCAATGTAATTTACACTAAACTAATTTATATTCCTTCGCCTAACGATGTTTAATTGGACCCGATGAAAGATTGATGGAGCATTCTCAAGTCCAAAAGGATGATCTCAATTATAAGTTTACAGAACTAAGTAATTAACGATGTTTCCCCACATTCTTCTTCTATTAAAGGAATAATCAAGGAGGCAGAATTTAAATCAACATCAGTGAAGCGCCTGCAGTTTATCTGCGACTTCTAGTTTAAATTTCTGTTAACAATTTGTTTATCTTCAAATGTTGTGATAAGAAAATACTTTTCAATAAATTAATATGTTAGCAAAAACATATTTTTGTTCTGGATTAAACGATTTGCTTACCCGGAATTCTCATAAATAAAATATAGTTTATTAAACTCTGAAACGGTTATTTTTAATTTTTTTATTTTCCCAATGTTAGGGCTGATTAAACCGTAAACTAAAATTAAAAAACTGCACTCCTGTTTTAGTTTCAAACCCATCCCTACTTTATTTAATCCTTATTGTTTAATGAGCACACGTGCTTCCAAAATAATTTATAATTGTGATTTTTAATTTTTGCTTAATATTTTTCTTAAAAAAGTGTTTAAAAAGATGTTCTCCATGCAGACCAATTTACTGTAAATGAGCCTCCTACTAATCCTTGCATCGGCCGGCTATAAAAAAAAAGAGTTTCAATAGCTCTCATTGTTCTTACGCCATAACTCATTTTGTTTTCATAAAAGTTTTATATGATAAAATTATTTTTTTCATCCATTTAGTTAATAACGACTTATAATCAAGGAAATTAAGGTAATCCTTGGGTATTTATATTAATCGACTTTTATTAATAATTAATAATCGCCCGAAACGGATCATTATTAACTTCTACTATTTTGAAATATAATATATATGCAGATTCGGTTACGGTTTTTTTCTTTTCCTATTTCATTCTTTATACGATAACTGTAATCTATTTATCTGAATAGTTGCCCTTATTACTCAATGCTCATAATGGTATTAAATTACAAATATCAAGCAATAGAAAAATATAACAAAGCAAAACAAATGAAACGCACAAGTAAATTACGGGTTATTAATTAACAAAACACAATTAATAACTCATAATTAATTATTATTAGGAAGAAAATGTTCCGGGTGGAGGTCGAGAAAATTCTCTTATATAGGGAAAACTTTTCATTGGTAAGGCAACGTTAGGACCCACATACAATATACAAATAAATTAAAATAATACATGGCACAAAACAATAATATCTGTACTATATTGATAGAATCATGTTTAAAACAACGAGGTACTGTTTAAATCCAACAAAGTAACAAATGAAAAATTAAAAATTATAGCAAAGTACCAAATAAAAAATTATTTAACAAGCATCCAAAAAGTTATTATTATTGGCTCGGAACAACACTTTGACGCATCTAGGTCTCACCAGCTTCCGCCAGTAGTCCCTGTTGAGTACTGCTGCCATCCAGTTTCCTGTTCGCCATCCAGCGGACTCCCAGGTTTCTGATGTCTTCAGCCACACAATGAATCCACCGCAGTCGCGGTCGGTCGACTCTCCTCCGTTCATGGGTAAACTCCGTTAGCACACGCTTTCGGATTTCCTCCTCGCTCATTCTCGCCAGATGCCCAGCCTATCTTAATCTGGATTGCTTGATAACACTGTCTACGTCAGGCTCATCAAAGAGATCGTACACCTCCTCATTTTTCCTTCGCCTCCATCTTTCATCACAGACCGACCCAAATATTCATCGGAGGACCCTGCGCTCGAAGACAAGCAAATTGCAGTACGCATCTTTTGTCATTGCCCATGTTTCCGCTCCATGTGTAAGTACCGGACGAATAAGGGTTTTGCACTTGATAGGTTAGCCTCAGCTCGAAATAGCAACGGTTCGTGGACAGTATTCTTCTCCTGGTTTCTACTCCGATGGCGTTAATACACGAGACTAGGGATCCAAGATAAGTAAATTCCTCAGAATTTACTGGGTCTCAACCCACTCAAAGAGGTAAGTTCCGAATTCCACCTTGTCACCGGGATGTCTTCGGTTCTCTTCAGCTACCATGTATTTGGTCTTGTCAACCAACAGACCAAGTTTTGCGCTGCCTCTGCCAGGGAGAGAAACACTTCTTCGATCGCCTGCTTAGTTCTTTCTATCATGTCGGTGTCGAATGCGTAGGCGAGGAGCTGCACCGATCTATTTATGATGGTTCCCGTTGTCTCGATCCCGCAGTCTCTAATTGTCTTTTCTAGAACCAGGTTAAACGACAGGAGAGTGCATCGCCCTGACTTACACCTCTTCTTGATGGGAAACTATCGCTGAGATCCTTATGTATTTGGATGAAACATTCAAAGTCGGCCATAGTCATTCTGATGAGACTTATGAGACTAGCGAAGATGTTGAATTGGGCTAATGCCAATAATAGAGACCTTCCCTATCAACACTATCATAGGCCGTCTTAGATCAAGAAAAAGGTGATGTGTTGTGATACGATATTTATGCCCTCTTTCCAATATTGTATTTAGGCAGAACATCTGATCCGTATTTCTCTTTCTTCGTATGGAAGCAAGCGTTGGTATAGGATGTTTGAGAGCACCTTATAAGCACTGGGGAGAAGAGTGCTTCTGTAATTGCTACATTCAAAGGGATCTCCTTTTTTGAATATAAGACACAGTAGTGTTTTTTTCTGTTCCCCCGAGATAGCTTTCTACATCCAGATGTCCATGATGAGATCTCTTCCATAGATGATGAGGTCGTAGAGGGCCTTTGCTGGGTTTTCTCTACCATACTTCATAAGCTCTGTTGGTATGTGGTCTATTCCTGGGGATTTGTGGTTCTCTTTAGTTATCTACATGTATTTCTTCCCTATCTCTTCCACAGATGTGCTCGAAGTGTTCCTTCCCCTGGCTTAAACAGGCCGCTTTTTCAGTAAGGATGTTTCCATCAGGTGCTATGATTAACCGTTGCATACAAATTTCTTACCTCTCCGCTTGCTTTAAACATTTCAGCAGCCTTTAGCTCTTTTCTTTTCCTTTTACGCTTTTTACTTTTATAAAGCCGTTTTTCCAAACTTCTCATCCTTCTTTATTCAAGCTGTTCTCCAGCATAGCACTGTATACTGTATGTTTGGCCACAGCTGCGTCTGAGCATTCCTCATCAAACCATGGTGACTTGGTTGTTCTTTCTTTTGCCCCTAAAATGTTTTCGGCAACTTCGGCCCCTGTTGAGTGGATCTTGTTCCATTGGTCATCTACCTCAATCTCTTCATAGTTAGATGTAACTAATATTTGGTCCATTGTGTTCACATACCGGATTCTTTCTGCAGGGTCAGCAAGCTGTTCCAGGTTATATCCCTTCCTTTTCTTTTCTTGGTTCCTGATTTTTATACATTAATTCGGCCTATGATGTAAGCAATGCTAAGTTATGATCCGAGTCCACATTCGCTCCGCGATACACACGGACATCTGTGAGTGAGCTGGTGTGCCTTTTATCGATCACAACGTGGTCTATTTGGTTCACAGTATTTCCATCTGGAGAGTTCCAAGTTCCTTTATGGATGCGTTTGGAGGGGGGGGGGGACAACTTGTTTCCGATGTCCTGGTCTTTGGAGGCAGCGAGGTTGATTAGCCTTACTCCTTGTTATCCTCGTGGAGAATGTGCTTGCCTATTGTCGGGGAGTAGATCACCTGCTCATCTTCATATTGTAATTGGGGCAGGAGTGGAGAGCTCTATCCAGTACATCGAATAATTCAACCTGTTCATCAGAGGAGGAAGCTTTAGTAGGCGCATGGACACTGAGCATACTATAATCGTAAAATTTCCCGTTAATATGCAAAATGCAATACATAAGCGAGGATTAATTGGATTGAAACCTGTAAACAGGTCACGGAAGGCTCCTCTTATAACGAATCCTGTCCCAAATGTATGCTCTCTGTTGTTGCAGGAGTTGTATAATATGTGTTTTTTATTTCGTTCAAATGTCTCTAGTGTAAGATGATACGGCTTCAACCATGCTTTGTTTTTAGCATAAAGTTTGAGATCATCCATGTACCAGAGCTGATTGTGCTCGCTTCGTCGTTGATGATAAGCTTATATCCCTCCTTATTCTTCTGGTAGCTCCAATTTCCAGCATAGTTTTCCATCTGGACATTAGATTTGAAAGGAGACTGCTTACTTCAGGTTTGGATCTTGTAGATATCCAGTACCTTTAGAAGCCAGCTATGTGGAATAGACTCAAAAGCCTTTCTATAATCGATACAGGCCATGTAGAGGTTTCGCTGTTTTTTTAAACTATCGCAGCAATAAACGTATCTATTACTAAGAGTTCTTTACAACCCCTAGATCATTTTTTGCATCCTGGTTGTTCTGGGGGGTATCGTCTCCTCAGTTTCGAGATGCTCATAAATCTTAGTTGCCAAGATAGAAGTCAGAATTTGATATAGGCCATTCAAGCATGTTACGGGCCTAGGAAGTCTTCAGGACACAAGTTTAATTCATTCTTTTTAGGTAGCATGTAAGTGATGCCATTAGTGAAACCATCAGGGACGTTTGCTTATCATCGAGTATTTCCTGGTAGCTTTTGGCTAGCAATTCATGCAAGCAACGGAATCTTTTAATCCAAAATTTTGAATTCCGTCAGGCCCAGGTGCCCTCCATATTTTCATTTTCCTGACTGCTTCCGAAACATCTTCCACAGCTAATGTCACTTCATTAATTTGAGAGACATTCTGGAAAATTTGCATTTCTTCTTCTATCCAAGTGTCCTCGGTGTGGTTCCCCTATTTTTCTCAGACACTTTTCTAATACCCTTCAATTCCACCGAGGTGTTCGATATTTTTTTCGTATTGCACTAGGGTTCTATAAAAATGGAGTTTATTTTGCCTGAAAAGCTGATATTGTTCCCTGCACAACCCTGCCTCGCTATATCTGCGTAATCGGCTGGCATAAGCTGCTAGCTTCTGTTTTAGGTTATCCAGGTACATACAGAGTCAGCCTATCTATTATTCATTTTCCAGTAATGGGCATTTATTACTGTTATTATTATTTCGACGCTTCAACCCGATGACGGGTCCTAGCATCCTCTATCGGCCTCCGCCAATCACAACGATCCGTGCACATTTATAAATAATTACCTAAAACTAACTATTAGAAAAAAATTAATCCTAGAAGCCACAGACTACTTCAAGAAACTTTACGATAGTAATAATGAAGATGAAATAGACAATACTAGTCTGTGGTAACTTTCATGAAAAGATTCCAAGCATACTCATAGAAGAAATACAGTGATCATTCCAGACTGTATTTCTAAAGTCCAGGTCCAGATGGAATAACCAACGATCTACTAACAACTGGAGGAGAAGTCATAGTCAAGAAACTTTTCAAGATATTTAACCTCATCCTGGAACATGGAATATCCCTGCAGAATGGAAATGCACCAAAATAATCTTGCTACATAAAAAAGGAGACAGGCACCGAATTGATAATTACAGAGCAATATATCTATGTCCAACAATATAAAAATCTTTACAGGATTCCTGAAAAAATGGATCACACAAACAATATCATATTCATTACCAGTAGATAAGGCGGCTTTTCTGTAACAACCACCTACATTCCATAATACAGCAAGTGGAAAAAGCCAGAGAATATTAATCCCTATTTATATATGTTTTATAGACTTCCGAAAGGAGCTATACAGGAACAACAAGTCCTACATTGTAGCAGAAAGAAGAGAGACCACTATTTCTAGTCAGAAGAGGCGTAAGACAAGGTGATACTCTTTCACGTGATCTGTTTAAACTCTAGAAAAAGCTCTCAGAGGCCTAAAATGGAGAAATAGGGGCATTACAATAAATGGTTTAAACCTTATTAAGGCTCGAATTCGCTGATGATGTGGTTCTAATTTCAACCAGCGCTGAAGAGCTGCCAGGAATGATAGAGGAACTATTCGTAGAATGTCAAGCAGTAGGCCTAGAACCAAACTACTCTAAGACAAAAATTATGACCAACAGCCTACAAGAAATAGTAAAAATCACCAATCAAACTGTTTGTTATGTCGACGACTATGTATACCTAGTTCTGGTTATATCTTTTAAAGACAGTGCGAATAAAGAAATCCAGAGAAGACTTTCATTTGGTTGGAAAAAATACTGGAGCCTCTACTTTATATTGAAATGCAACTATGAAATGAACAAGCTGGGAGATCACCAAGGAGGTTTTAAGCCCAACAGATCAAAGATCGATCAAATCTTCTCCTTGCGACTGGTGTGTGAGAAAATGAAGGAGTTTCAAAACACTATGTGGCTGCTGTTCATTGATTATAAGGCGGCATATGATTCAGTTTTGAGAGAGGAATTGTACCAGGCCATTAAGGAGATGAATATTCCCTTAAAAATTACCAGACTCGTAATATGCGCAATGAACAATACAAGCTGCAAAGTTAGAGTCAATGGCAAGTTAACCAGCGCATTTCAGGTAAACGATGGACTCAAGCAGGGTGATTCTCAAGCCCCGCTACTTTTCAACATCATATGACTGTAATAGCAAGAGCTTGTCTGGATGGGGGAGGTAATATCTTCCACTAAGGTAATGCAATTATTAGCATATGCCGATGGTGTGATGATAGCTGGAAGATCTCTCCTTAATGTCAAAGATGCTTTTGGGAAGCTGGAAAGGGAGGCCAGGAGATTTAGCCTAGAAATAAATGAAGAGAAGACAAAAATTATGATCTTGAGGAAAAAGAAACCCATGAGACACCAGATGTGCTACACTAAAATGAAACTACACATTCCAATGTGTTGATAGTTTTAAGTATCTTCGTTTACAGTTTAATGAAGCATTGGAGGAGAAAGAGGAGATTCAGGCACGCATTATCTTGCCAATAAAGCTTTTTTCTCTGTAGCTCACCTTATGAGAAGTACATAAGTTACCCGCTTGAGGCTATATAAGTTAAGGCTATATAAGACCATCATTAAACCAGTCGCAGCATATGCATGTGAGACATGGGTACTTAAAAAAATCAGCAACTGAAAATATGGACATCTTCGAACGCAAAACATTAAGGCGCATTCTGGGACCCGTGAAAGAAAATGGGGTATACCGTCTTAGAAAGAATAGAGAAGTATATTATGACGATGTTAAGCTTTCCGACTATGTCAGAATTGGTCTATAGTGGTTTGATCACCTCCATAGAATGGATGTCGGCCGAACCGTCAAAGGGCTGTATAAGGATTGTCCAGAAGGAGTGAGAGCTCGAGGGAGGCCACAAGACAGATGGAAAAACAGCGTCTCAGAGGACCTCCGAAATCTTAACGTGTCTCAGAGCCTTGCTACAGACCGACAAGACTCGGCAAAAGTGATTGAGCAGGCCAAGGACCACCTTGTGCGTTTGTCGTGCTTCTGAAGAAGATGCAACTATGAAATGAACCTTAAAAATCTTATCTTTGACAGCTATGTGCTACCAGTAGTTACATACGGTACTCAGATTTGGTCCCTTACAAGGCTCAAGCTAATAAAGTGAACGTATGGGAACGTGCAAATGAAAGAAGTGTCCTGAAAATAAGGAAAAGGGATATAGTGAGATGTACCACAATAAGAAAGCAAACGAACTTCGGGATGCTAACTTTTCCATCCAAATACAAAAATGGAAATGGGGAGCACACCTAATGCGCAATACGGATGAGAGGTGGTCACGTAGACTCACCGACTGGATACCATACAACTGGAAAATATGCAGAGGAAGGCAGCCAACAAGATGGAGAGATGTTTTCAAAAACTTCGTGGGCCCCAATTGGACAAGAATTGCTCAAGATAAAGTTAAGTGGCATGAATTAATGTCGAACTTCAATTCCCAATAGAGGTGGTCACTCCGGGAAGTTAGACCATACTACCATAAGGGAAGGCCTATAAAGAGCAATTATATTGTTACAGTAATTAATTAATTAATTAATCTATCAACAAGAAAAATCTTATTATTTATTATTGTTATTTAAGTTACAATATTAGGCACAGATATGTATATATCTTTGTAAATATTAGTGTTTTTTAGTAAACCATTTTGTTTTATATTTCTCTTTATAATAAAGACTTAATTCATTCATTCAGTCATTCACCTAAAACTAATGTCATATAAGCTTTGTAAACAACATCAATAAATAACCAGTTGGAATTTACGTATTTTATTTACAAATGCCCATCTTGATTGTATGCATTGGACTAGGGTAATATTCAAAATTTTAAATCCATTTGCCAGAGATAATTGTTTTAACCTGTACAGTCACACTATTTGTGACCACTGCAGCTATAACTAACAAGGTCTGGTCAATTATCCTCAAGAAATGCAAATTATTCGAGAATAACAGACTGGAGATAAGGATATTTTAATAAATATGATAAATTAGCCTTCAAGGGTTTGGTTCATCATGACCACGAAGAAGGTGACGTGGGTGGCCAAAGTGTCCTAACTTGCAGAACCGTTGAGACCTCCAACCATGAAATAGAATATGTTCTTCGGAGAAAAACCGTCATCCCTCGTCTCATTGAGCGAGATAAAGCTATTACTCAATATCACTAGCTCTTATGCCTTCAAGACGGAAACAAATAGCACTACCCACCATTCGAAAATTCACTTCACAATGTTACATGGAGCCATTTCAACCCACAAATTATTCAACAAACCGCATTATATAATAATCCGCAAAGGCACTTTAAGTTCTCTGGGCGCATACATATACTTAATAATTTATATATATTTAATAAATCGGAGCGCGTATATGCGTTTTTAAATTTTTTCGGTTTCGTGTAATAATTACATGGAATTGGGATTAAATGGAACTATAACTTTATGAGGGACAGATATATGTGTATAATTTTAACTATGGCATTAGAGAAAAACAGACTATGAAACAAAAAAAAATTAAAAATAAGTCAACATGCCAAAGAGTAAAAATGAAGTGAAATATCTTGATAGTTATAATCATTAATGGTAGATATTATTGATATATTTTTCGTAATAGCCCGAGATACTAAATATCTGCGAAGGCACTCCAGATCTTTTTTCTTATTTTTATGTAGTAATAATATAAATTTCACTCATTTTGATAGATTATTGATACTTGAAAATAACGTTCTGTTATTATAAAATCAGGCGCAAAAGAAATACTATAGTAATATATTAGTCGTTCCTTAAAGTTTTAATCAAGCAACAGAGCAATGCAGCTGGCCCGAGTGAAAAGTACTCGTATTCAGTACCCAGCGATTGTAAGCGCCCGAGATTTGCCCGGATTTTAAGGGTTGAGTGTTATTAAATTTAAAAAAAAATTCTGAAAGTTTTGTTTAGGTACCTTAACTATTTATTATTTTATACTTTTTAAGATAAAGATAGGGGTCTTTAACGAATTCCTGACATAGTACTGGTTCAAGACACCCATTTTACGCCCCTTCCGAAAGACTGCATAACCGAGGAATGTTTACTCCAGTTTAAAAACTCATAGGGCCACCTGCTTCACTGTCAACCCAAGACTCTTCCACGTGTCTGAACAGCTCCCTAATTTAAAATTTTCCCGTTTTTCGTTTAGGGAAATGGAACAATTTCGATTATCGGAGCTTTGTTTGGAGACAACGGAACAGGAGACTGAGAAATGAGACAGTCCCATTCAAAATGGGACGTATAGTCACTTCATATATGACACATGTATATAATATATTAATACATTGACGTTTTATTGCAAGAAACACATTCTAATATAATTTAGTATTCATGTATATTAATAGTCACCTATATTAATAAATAAATAATACCTATATCCCAGAATAAATAAAGAATTTATTATTATATTATAGTCTGATCGAATGTTACTACTTATTTCATCATCAATATTCTAATTAACAATGCTCATCCAAACTACAGAGTTAAAGAGATCTAATAATCCCATTACATTTTATCCGATACCACAATCTAAAGTAATATTTTCTCTAATAAAATTACAAAAGAAAAAATCAATGCCGAATTTTAATGTAAGATCTCTTGAAAAAGTAAGCATGAAATACATCGCAAAATTCTTTAGCTGGCATGACAGCTACTAATATACTATACTAATGTCTCCATAGTAGAGAAGCACTATTTATCATTCAGTTAACAAACTTTGGACGACTAGTAAGAAATATATGGATATTGTGATATAGAACTGATATAAGATGGATTTACAAGGGACATTATGAACTATCTAGTAAACGTATTGACTATTGATTATAATTATCGAAGTCGAAAGAGAGTCTGTCTTAAATAGCACTTTATTAAGTATAAGTACAGATTACATTACAAGTACAAGTGATCTACATGTAACTAACTCTAACAGTAGACAAAATCTCTCAATACTACAGCTACACATATAAGGATAAGATATATGGGAAGGATAAGGGTGAATGCACCTGGTCAGACCCAGGAAGTAACCTTGTCTTCCTAGGGCTATGAACTCCTTAATAAGCAATGTCATAATGACAAAATATACCATTTCCTGGGTAAACCCATCGTATGATCCTTATCAATAACTTCATCATTATAACTTATTGAATATGGACTACATCTATTAAACTTAATAAATACATCTCCTTTCTGCTCTCCTACCTCCTACTTTCTCTTCTGTCCTAATCTTAGAGATAATATATTTATATCATTTAAAAGATGAGGGGAGCTGAAGGAGGTTGCATTGCTGACAACTTGGAAGTATTTCATAACTTAGAGATAAGGAGCCCGCAAGAATCAGTATTCCTAGGTCCATTAGCCAATAATCTGTGCTATATTGGCTTAACTGGCTAAGCAATGATCTAAAGGAAAAGTCAGATCCTTTGATCTGAATAATATTGAAATAATAAAATGGGATGCCAGCCTGAGAACGTTATATTTGAGAAATAGTAATTTTATACCATTAATGAATAAGAGACATATCCCTCTCTTCTCCAAAGGTTGACTGACTAGGAGTTGTTTATTAAATAATTAAAATTATTGAATAACATTATATTTATTTGTGCTGATCATGGTTACAAGATAACTTATAGAGTAAAGTTACAAGATAACTACTTACAAGGCATTTCGTTCTACGTAGGAACAGCTATATGTGATATTTCTTGACAAGTGCTTCGTCCAGTTCCCGGCCCCTTGACTTGCCAACAACTTTCTGTTCTCTATCTTAAGAGTAAAGGTAATGCTAAGGGAAAATTACCTGCACAATGTAACCTTACCCTATGTATCTAGGTACCCCTAATTTTCCAAATAGTCGTCAGATATAGCAAATCCAACTATCCATTAACTGTTCGCAATTTGTGAGAATCGTTGTACTGATGAACTAGGGAAAGAGGAACTGATCACAAATGTTTTCACATTCAACAAATTTATTTGTGGTTCAAGCCTCTTCATCTCTATTTGACGCCTTGCCCTGGTCAACAGTTAAGATGAAATTTATGTGAATGAGCCTGTCCGTTCCACAGCTGGTTCGATTTACATATCGAAATCTCCACGAATGAAGATAAATTAATTGTTATCTTACTATTTTATTTATTTTTTTAAGCGGGTTTTTTCTACATTTTTCCTGCTATTATAAAACTTATTCATAAAAGGTAAGTTTAATTAATTAAAATCACTGTTCTTTAAACATGTAAAGGAAGTCCTGGAACATGTATTCACACTAATGCTGCTTGTATATGTAAAATTGCAAATAAAGTTGTTGTTGTTGTTCTACGAATTGTTATATTAATATTAATTTCTACTATCTCTACTTACAAACGCAGACTCTTCATGATTCAATATAACTAACACATGGTGAAAATCCATAATTGTTTGGATATCTCAGCGAATATAAATAGAAGGTTATGGAGGTTGGATGATTCCATCAAGTATTTAGATTGTTTAAGAGGCATTTATTACACATAAATAATATAATAGAGGATTTGAGCTATTTATTCTGTAGACTGTATTTTATATTAATTGTATTACAAACAATTGAAATTATCAGTAGTGGCCGATGAATTTCAAATTCTTCTATTATAATAATAATGCAATCGCGTTGAAATGACGGTGTATATTGAATTACACTGGTCTGCATCAAATTTGCCTTTTACATAAAAATGTACTACTATATTGATAGTATTTCACTCGCTGAAGATAAATATACAAGTTAAAATTCATAGTTAGCTCTTATTGTTCATTTGTGCCATATTTAATATAAGATATTATCATCAGCTACAGGAACAATACAAAAACAAAAAAGGTGTTATTGTAAAAGTATTTCGTAAATATCAATTTTTCAGCAAACTTTTAACGCCTATTATTATAAATATGTATGACTGAAAAAAGGGATATACGAACTTCTTCAACATATAAAAATCGAACGATATATATTCCCGAAAACCGTAATAGAATAAACTATGATTGGACTAGACAAACCTATTGAAGACATCATTATAAAAATAGGAAAAAAAACATATCAGGAAGATTTAAAAAGCTGGTTTAAAACATATTTCTCTGGTTCTGGTTTTCAGACCTGCATATGGCCTTAGAATTTTTTAAAGGAAGTAAAAACCCATGGTTATGACCGTCCTTCTGAGGGGTCCTATAGTGACGGTCCAACCCCTATGCGGCATCAGGTGCTCGTTAAAGATCCCTATCCCAATTATACCTGGATATGCACAATTTAGTACTGCTACTGAAGCATCGTCCGATTAGCCATACAGCATAAAATGATTTTAAATGAAACAAATAAACAATATGAGTTTAGGTTGTTCTAATCAGAGCCTACAACTTGCAGGCTTATCACGCATTGATCATTTTTAGTCAGCGAGTCTATCTGACACCACTATGTATAACACCTAAAGAAGAGCATTTGACTATCACGACTTCCAACACCTGTTGGAGTAGAAATCGAATAGGCGCACAGTGGAACGAACCAACACATTTGTTGGACATTGGACCAATTCTCTAATAACTAAATTTGTCCTTTATTTTGATTTTAAATTATACTTTATACTTCTTCTCAACAAAATCCATAGATAAATTTATTGTGAAATCAAATCTTATATAAAAAATTCTGAATTGAAATATAAATTTTTCTAAAAACTCATATTTTTAAAGCAATCCACTGTTTGAGGTAATGCATTAAATTAATCGTGCACCTACTGGAAAAAAGCACATCCATAATAAGATATTTTAGGCAAATAAAACTTGGGATTATTTCAAACGTCTAGGATTTTTCGGTGAAAATTGGGTGATAAAATTAAATAATCAATTGCGAAAATCGCTCAAAATCGCCCAAAAAACTACCTTCACAGTAAATAACTAGAATGTATGAAGTTTTTTTTCCATTAGTCGGTTTTTGCTACTAGGTGCTATTTTCCGAGAAAATGATTTTTTTCTTTTTATTTTATGGGCCTTGAGAATTAATTTAAAATAATTTCTGTTGATATTGGCGTCTACATTTCGCAAGTTTTCTTTTTTTTACCAGTTTTTGTTTACATTCATTTATCCGAACAACCCTCATCTAACATAAAAGTATTAACAATGAAACTCAGTTTGCGTGTGGTATTTGATCGACATATGTGTAATGGTGCACATAGGTGCAATAGTCCTAAAACAAATCGTCAAGTTTTTAATTTTTGATTTATTTAATTTTTATTTCGTTATTTAAATGAAACAATTTTATATAGGCACTTACATTTATTATAATTTTGATGTATCAATTATACCTAGTATATTAACTAACAAAAGTAATTATCAATTATTTTATTAATTTTGTTTAATAATTAAATTATTAGGTTTGTTACTTTTTCCTTTGTGTAACTTTATTTAATACCTATGTATCTGTCTTTCCATAGAATACTGTATTGTACCTATTCTCGTAGTATGTTGGTACAATAAATGGTACAATGTTTGATACTAAATAATCTAACATCGAAATATCAAATCTAGAATTTTTACACGTTTATCCTAAAAGGTTTGATCCTGTTTATCATATAATTAAATAGTTCCTTCAAAAAGCTTTTAAACCGTACCAATAGCCTTATTCTAGGAGAACCAGAAGCGGAGATATTAATGAATGTCCAGACGCTCCTAATGCTCGTTCCACTGTGAGGCGGTGTTGATATGCGCTCGATTACTCCGTTATATTTATGTCTTTATTATAAAAGCTACAGATAGCTTCTTGTATAACGGAAACCTACTATCAAAAAATATATTTTGACTGCCCCCCCCACCATTCAATATTCCACTTCATTTTGATTGATGGTGTTTTCGGCGATGGTTGAGCTGGTGATGACAGCCAAGGTCGGAGCAGCTCTTGAAAATGGATATATGGAGCCGCGGTACCCTGCTCTCCCTGAATTCTTATTTAATTTAAAATTCTATTAAAAGAATGGTTTGTACAAAATAATAATCGTGTATATAGTAGGAAAGGAAATGGAAACAATTAAATGTAAAAGTAAAGCAAAGTAAATAGGTCTCAAAACGGTTCCAATTTTATTACTATATATGTAGGAAAGAAATTCGTTGACTGGTAGATACTATAATAGGATGTAAATAGTTGGGGGTGCAGTCAGGAAAACACAGCAAACAAGTGAAACTTATTGTATTTTATATGTGCCGACGTTTCGACCTACTGTGTAGGTCATCTTCAGGGCCAATAGGAGTGTAAATCCAAGTTTGCAACCGAAAAAACGGACGGGAATAATTTAGGTGACTTAAAAACTTCGAAATTGTCGGAGTTATTTTAGTTGTTGGCCTGTATCTCCTAATCGGTGCGTTTAGGGAAAACAACATAAATAACCCTTTGTAAAGATGATAAAATTTTCTATGATTTGAGCCCAAATGCCGCTCTGTAAATCTAACAAATCCTGATTTAATAAACACCAATCATATAATAATTAAACGGAATCTTAGCTATATCTAAAATATAAAATTGTCGTGTCACAGTGTTTGTAACAAAACTCCTCCGAAACGACTCGGCCGATTCTTATGAAATTTTGTGAGTATATTCAGTAGGTCTGAGAATCGGACTTAAACTATTTTTGATACCCCTAAGTGATATGGGTCGGCCATTATTATTGATTATACGTCGATCGTAGGACCGACGGTTGATGATGCAGGATTTTCGATATACTGTAAAGGGATGTCTGATTTGTGTAAATCCAAGTTTGCAACCGACAAAACAGACGGGAATACTTTTGGTGGCCGAAAAACTTTGAAATTTTCGAAGTTATTTCAGTTTTTGAACTGCATCTCCTAATCGTGCGTTTTAGGGAAAAAAACTTAAATAAAATTTTTTAAAGAAGATGAAATTTGCTACGATTTGAGTCTACACGCAGCTCTGTACGTCTAATAGATCCTGAGTTAACTTCTAATCAGATAATAATTAACCGGAATCTCAGCCACATCTCTAATATATTAAATTTTCGTGTCACAGTGTTTGTAATGAAACTCCTCCGAAACGACTCGACCGATTCATATGAAATTTTTTGTGTATATTCAGTAGGTCTGAGAATCGGACGTAAACTATTTTTCATACCCCTAAGTGATATGGGTCGGCCCATGTTATTATTGATTATGCGTCGATCGTAGCAGCGACGCTTAATGATGCTGCATTTTTTATATGTTTTAAGGGCATGTCTGAGTAGTGTAGGGGAATACTTTTGGTGGCGGAAAACCTTCGAAATTTTCGGAGAGATTTTTTCCTTTCATTCATAGTTTCTTTAAAATTCTGATTTTAACGTAATGTTTTTTAAAACTATTACAACAGCAACGCGCGGCCAGGTCAGGTAGTATAATATAATAATTGTAAATTTAATATTTTATTAAGTATTAATTGGGTCGTTCACATAGAAAAGGTAAAGTAAATTTTGTTAAACAAAACTATATTTCATAAGAACTATAAACTAATAGTTGAAACTCAAAGAATTGGGACTTACGTAATTTCCTCGAAATACTCCGCTTGAGAAAAAATACTCTACTTTGAGGAAATCATTTGTTTTAATTTTTCTTCTATACTTCGAACCTTTTCCCCCTTCACTATAAATGAATATATTTTCTAATTAAATAATTGAATCGTTGACATAGGCTATTTTTCATGAGAGGCAAAAACTGATTTGACAGTTAAAATTGAAAGCTTGAAATGGAAAATCGTAACTAATACCATTTGTACAACTAAACCGCCCCAGTTTTGACATACTCCACTTTCTGTCCTATTGGGATGATTAATTACTACCCATCCGATTAAAAAAAACTGAAAAATCGGTTTTTCTGATTTAGTTTGCCTATTCTATGTGAACGACTCAATTAATATTAAATAATATTTAAATTCCATGCGGGCAATCAGGCCAAATTCTATTATCTGAATTAAGCTTTGTTCCGGGCATATTTCACGAAAATAGAATATAACACGGATTCACAAAAGTGCATCCGTGTTCATCATGAATTTTCTGAAATTATGAAAAATAAGCTTACCTCTTTCCATATGTTGTAATGACTTAGAAAACACCCTATTTCTCCTCTCTTCATTGGTCTGAAATAAAAACCAAAACAAAATAAGATTATTAGTTACTTATTCTATTACAAAAAACAAAAAGGTACCTTGTTTTTATAATTAGCAGTTCTCCATAATATACTGGAATCTCTAAACTACGGCCTATGAGCTTTTATTTTCTACACCGTGAAATTTACAGTGTGGATTTACACTTAAGGTGATTGATTGATTATCATTGTGTATCAAACCAGTATATGCCTAGGTCACGAGTACAATGGCAATTCAAAACTCCATAATATAATTGGTAATACATAGAACATTTGAAATGGGTTAAAAATAAGGATTCAAAATCATTATTATAACAAATCAAGTAATACAACTTCAATCAGACGTACGAATAAACTGACCATTATTTTTTTTAACGGATTTCAATTTATATATGAATAAACTGATATATATATATATATATATATATATATATATATATATATATATATATATATATATATATATTCATTAGACAAAAGACACTTCTACATGTCTAAGAAGCTCCATAATTTTAAATTTTTGGACGATATCTGAAAACGGGACTTTTTTGGGGGGGGAGAAGGGGACAGGTGACCGAGAAAAGATAGAGTCCCGTTCAAAATGTTTACTTTATGTACGCATCACCTAATTATAATAATGCTTAAAAAAACCTTCTATGGCGGCGTATGCCGATGACACGCCATCTACAGTAGCTCATTGAATGCAGAGAGCTCTACGATAGACGGGGGCAGGCTGTGAGGTTATAACTAACAAAGTGGATGGACTAAACATTATAGTTAATCCTAAAAAGACCGACTCCATTATTTTCTCTTACCAGAGGAATAAGCGCCCTCTGCTTAAAACGTAACGGGCGCAGAAAACAAACCAGTCTTGAGCGGCACTTGACGTTACCCCAACACTGTAACAAGAAGACCATTTCGGTTAGAGCCAAATCTTATAGGCTTAATTACATTTTAACCTCATCGAACTTATCACTCCGCCTCAAAAACTAATGATCTTTCAGGCAGTTGTTAGACCAGCACTTCTTTATGGGGTGCCTTTGTTGAATAATATTTCGCCCACAATTTCAAAAAGAAGGAGAGCAATCTTATTCTTGATTGAAATTTATTCCAATAACTAGAGTTGATAAACAACTTTGAAAATACCATAAGAATTCTTTCTAATTAACTAGGCTCCGACTTATTCAGAAGCTCCTCATAATAAGTCTTTGATGTTCCTAAGGAGCAGCTCTATTAGGAGGGGTGTCCTTTCGTCAAACTATGTAATAAACTACGTTAATTGCTCAAAAACAATCCATACTGCAGCCTAATTAGTCAAAGAAAACCCGGTAATAATTAATCTAACATAATAAACCGGAGGAAATATACTTATATGAAAAAACATAAGTTTCATTTTATCTTGTGTTAATAAAACAAAAATACTGCTTACAAACCCCATTTTTACAAAGTTTGAAGACAATTATTTTCAATATAGTTGAACTGACATATTAACCAAAATGAACCAATCCGACAGAACTGTAGTTGTTTGTTGGTTTATTTAACGCCACTTTCATGCTGCTATGACTAATCGGGCAATGCTACAGTGGGAGCTCTAAATTTTCCATATTCAGCTTTAATTAGGATAGGAATTTTTAACGAGTACCTGGCATGTACAGGCTCGGGACCCCCGTTTAACGTTCCTACCGAAGGGTGGCACAACTAAGGATTTTTTACTCCTTTAAAAAATCCTAGGGCCCCCTTCCGGACTACGAACCCGCCATCTTGTGCTTATGAGGTTGTTACGCTAACAACTAGACCACAGGTCACCCCACAGAACGGTAGTTATAGAACTACGAATGGTAAACAACAAATAATTTATCCTAAATTGATTCATGTAATTTTTCTAACAATAATATTTCTTGTAATTTTTAGGACCAGATGGATGATTCCATTATTCCTAGCAATAAAACCACAGAATAATTCGAATGAAACTGGAGTAACAGAGAATAGGCACTTCTCTGGTTATGAGAAAGTTTCTTGATACGCTGCAAGTTCCTCAATAACTCACTAAATTCTGTTATCAACTCTCAAGTCAGTTTTGTTGAACTTTCAAGTTTGTGGTAAGTTGAAACTTGTTAAATGAGGATTAACCTTGGCACCAAGTCCGTACGAGGTATCACATGACCCAGGAAAATGTAATAACAATGATTTATATATAATTATATTTTAAGATAATGCTGGTAACACGGTAACACTGTGTGATCTAGCGGGTTGTGAATGGGAGGTTTCATCCCTGCTAATGTTTTCATGTTACGGTTATACCACGTTTTAGTTCCAATAAAGATTTTGTGTTTTATCAGTGGTTTTTCTTAATAATCCTTAACAGGGTTATGGGCCCAGAACGTGTAATTGTGATATAGATGCAAAAAAGTTATTGTGAAATGTCAAGAGACAAATATCCGATTGTCCCTTTTGCGGGGTATAATTTTAGTACCTGGGAGTTTCGACTTAAGAGTATTCTGCGGGATAATGGAGTTCTGGGGGCAATCGAGGATGATGGATTTTTCAAATCAGATAAGAAACTACTGGAGGCCAAGACTCAGGCAATTATTATCGCAGCAACCGCCGACAGTCATCTCGAGTATCTGAGGGACAAATCCGCTTATGAAATGATGAAAAACCTGGAAAATAACTTCAAGAAAAAAGGTACTAGATCCAAATTATTTTTGAGAAAGGAATTGAGTGAAATTAAATATGCCGAACATAATTCTTTATTGGAACATTTTGTCATATGGGAGAAACTCTTTTCACAACTTGCATGCAGGCAGCGAGTTATCTGAGGAAGAGAAAATTAATTACATATTGTTGTCTATGCCAAAATCTTTTGAGAATATTATTGCGGCGTTGGATACAATTGAAGAGTTAAAACTGGACTTTGTCAAGAAAGGATACTGTATACTTAAAGCCGACACCGGGAATAAACATAAATAAAAATTGTGTCTTAAAATTAAAAAAATCTAAGTACGGTCTTAAAAAATCATCTAAAAATTGGTACAATACATTTTATGGCTTTATGATAGGTAAAGGGTTTCAAAGAGCAGAAAGTGACTATTGTTTATATTATAAGGATGGTATTTACATATTGTTATACGTAGATGATCTATTGATTTTGGGAGAGGACAGTTCAAAGATAAACTATGTTAAAGAAATTTTAAATTCTGAATTCAAAATGAAAGATTTAGGATCAAAAAATCTAAAGTATCTGGGTATAAATATTATTCAAGATGACGATTGTTTATATATTAACCAAAAAGAGTATTTAGAATCTGTATTAACTAATTTTGGCATGTCTTAAGCAAAAGTTTGTGAAACACCTATGGATGTTAATGTTAATCTTGATGATTATAAGGTTGACACTTCTTTAGAACATAAATGCAGAGCTTGTATAGGCTCCTTAATGTATCCCGTAGTAGGTTCAAGGCCAGATTTGTGTACTGCTGTTTCTTATTTAGCAAGATATCAATCCACTCCATCAGAAGAGTTATGGCAATGTTAAGGGTACCATTGATTATAATTTGATATACAAAAAGAATTGTGATTCCGAACCATTAATTGGGTATGCAGATGCTAGTTTTGCTGTAGGCAAAGATAGTAAATCTGTCACAGGTTACATATTTAAGGTTTTTGGGAACTCAGTGATTTGGAGATGTAAGAAACAGAGTACTATAGCATGAAGTACGACAGAGGCAGAATTGTATTCACTTAATGAATGTACTATGGATGCATGTTGGATTAGGAAATTATTAAATGAATTAGACATTAATTGTAATACTACTGTTATTTATAAAGACAACAAAAGTACAATATTTTCTGAATGTAATCCTGATCAGAAAAGAATGAAACATGTCAATGTAAAATATAATTTTATTAAGCACAAAGTTGAATCAAAAGAAATTAGCATTAAATATATCCCGACTAGCGAACAATT
The DNA here is from genome assembly GCA_964056705.1 of Troilus luridus. Lineage (NCBI taxonomy): Eukaryota > Metazoa > Arthropoda > Insecta > Hemiptera > Pentatomidae > Troilus > Troilus luridus. Next base: position 108,120,965 of record OZ057412.1, read on the forward strand.
GGCAGATTTATTTACAAAAGCTTTGAACGAAAATTCTCACAAATATTTTCTACAACAATTAGGCTTAGAATGATGTTTATTTTCTTGTTTTTTTTTGTTTGTTTTTTGAATTGATTGTATTGATATAAATCATTGGGGGGAAGTGTTGTAATAATAATGATTTATATATAATTATATTTTAAGATAATACTGGTAACACTGTGTGATCTAGCGGGTTGTGAATGGGAGGTTTCATCCCTGCTAATGTTTTCATGTTACGGTTATACCACGTTTTAGTTCCAATAAAGATTTTGTGTTTTATCAGTGGTTTTTCTTAATAATCCTTAACAGAAAATTTATTGTTTGGTCATTTTATATATCATTTATTTATTAGTGATATATTTTTTAATATTTTAAATAGTTTCGCTGTCAGCTTATTTTCGGTACTTGTGTATATAATGCACGCCCGAAATAGGCCAATGTTCTACGCATGCCCAAGCAGTTACATTTTATAACAGTTACATTTCTAACAGTTACCTTGGATAACCTTATCAAATATTTTTATTGGGATCTATGTTTGGCTGAGATCAGGTCCCGAATCAGAAAAGATTTGCCCCCGGCCCCGCCGCAGGCCAAAAATCTTTTCTCTTCAAAATATCCGAAGGGACCTGATCTCGGCCAAACTAAGATTCTTCTTGCCCAAAACATAACATGGAATGTAATAATAATGGAAATAAATAAATCCAAGTAATAATAATTTAATTGGATATATAATATATAATAAAATAATGAAGTATATAATGTAAATAAATATAATAATGACATAAATAAATAATGCAATATATAAACAATTTAAAATTAAAATAATTATTTAAAAACATACTTTTTAATCGGATTTGGGTGGAAAATAATAACATAAATAAATAATGCAATATATAAACAATAATGTATTGTTTAAAATAATTATTTAGAAACATACGATTCATACGATAAGCATTGTCGTATAATTATAAATCACCAAACAACAAAAAGTGTACAATGAATCACCAAACAAACAACAAACGAGCAAGAAACAAAAATGAAGATACAACAACTCTCGAACTCACTAGTAAACAAACAATAATGTCTGTCAAAAATGTAAGGTTATCCAAGGTAACTGTTAGAAATGTAACTGCTTGGGCATGCGTAGAACGTTGGCCTATTTCGGGCGTGCATTATATACACAAGTACCTTATTTTCTTATAAAACGTACTGTTCAAAAATCTGTGAAAATTTTTATTTCAGGGTGATGATGAAATTAAATAAATAAATAAAAATAAGAAATCAAATTGAAGCTAAGATGGAGGGGGCAAAATGTTCAAAAGGTAACTGATGTGGAAGAAATACGGAGTGCAAGTCTTTCAATATATTTTTCATTATCTATTTATAAAGAGCATGTTACTTCTTGAACTATATTAAACTACTCTGTTAGACTTGGGAGTGGAAAATGATTGTTGTATAACTTTTCTTTAAGTATTCTTAAGTCTAATTTTTCTTTGCTTTATGCATTAATAAATATTTATTCTATTATATTATATAAATAGGAAGAAGAAAAAAAGGAGAACTATGATTTTAATACTAGAATATTATTGCAAGCTATTTACTTTCCAGGGAATAATTCTGAATAATATACTGACAAGGGAGGCAATATAGGAACTTTACATAGTTTATTATATGCAAATTGTAATAAAGGTGCATCGCAACGATATGAAACTCCTACCTTTTGTGATAAGGGTCTTTGTAGCCTGGCATCAGTTTCACTCCGAGCCTATTTAGTTCATCGTCCGTAAGAAGCCTGGAAAAAAAATAAAAAATAAAAATCCGTAACAAATTATTTTGTCCTTATTATGAATATTCAATAAAAGTGCATTAGAGCCAGAGTAGCAAATTGACTAAAAACATGAGGGTTTCGATGAAAATGAAATGGCATGCTTATAACAAATGAGCTTATGATAAGCTTTAAGCGTGACCTTTTATATGGTCTCCTCTGCAGGTCTCTACAGGACTGCCCCTCTACCGGGTCTCTTGTAGCAATTTCCTCTTTTGCAGGTATATCCCCTCTTCCTAGGTTCTATTTGCTTCCTGTCTACGTACTTGGTTGGTTTCCTGCACCTTTATCTCGTACTGTACAGTCATTTTTGACTATTCTTATTGTCTATAATCTTTTTTAAAAATATATTTATTTATTGATATTTACAACTGTATAACAATAATAGAACAAGTAAATAGGCTAAGTTATACATAATGACATGAGATAATGACAAGTAGAGAAACTACCCACTGGTAGTACTCAAATCACAAGTTCAACTAAGAAGGTAACGTGGCCATCTTCTTTAGACGCCTCGGAGGATTATCGGGAATTGAAGAAGAAACTAGGTTTGAAACTAGAAGGGTTTGAGTGGGAATGAAGTTTGTTATGAAAGCAAAGATACCGGGTTCGGGCCAAATCAGCAACAAATGGGACATTAAGGTCATTATGGATGACTTTATTCTTAAAATAATAAGGAGCATTGAGGATTTTACGAAAGATTTTGGATTGTAGGGATTTGATACGAGAGGAATTAGATGGCTTAGTGGAGCCCGAAAGCTCTACTCCGTAAGTCCAAATAGGTCGTATGATGGATGACCATCATACATGAGTAGATGAGTCTTTTGTAATTAATTGGGAGATTAGAGCGTTTGTCTAGTAAGTGTTGAAGTAGCCTGAAACGTCGAGCGGTTTCTTGTCTTTAATGTTGTAGAAATGTAGGGAAGAGAAAGAAATAGAGTAAACACAATGAAAATATTAGAGAAGATCAAGGTATAGTCTCAGTAAAAAAAAAAAAAAAAAAATGTGCGACAACTCTAGGTTGTTAACAAAAGGTAGTATGGAGAATGCCGGACTCCTAGAGGCCCGAATGGTACATGCAGGGACAAAGACCTGTTAGACGACCCAGGCTTACTTATAGGGAATACCTAAGGGGACTGGGAAGGAGGAAGGTAAGACATGAGGCCGGGCGAAGGGCCGAAGAAAGAAATGAATGTAAGAGACAGACCCAGTTCGAGATCGACGCTGAATAGCAAAAGAGCAAGGGAAAGAATAAGAAAACCACTAAGTGAAATTTGATTTACGTTGAAAGAGCCCTCATGGATAACCATTATGGACATCATTCTAAATGAGGGACTACGGACCAGATCTTTTCAGTAAAACAGGTTATATACTATAGTAAATAAATGCTATGGTATAATACGGATGTCCACTTTTTTTTTATGGACTACAAGTAGCCCCTGCACACGAGGACCATTAGATCAATCCATTATATGCAGACAGTAGTTATTCTTTTACTTGATGTATTTGATATAACGCATTTATGTTGGAGGAGATTGAGATGAAACAGCAAATACGAAAGTAATTATACGTAGAAATTACATGTTATGGAAATTATACGTTTCTGAAATGATATATAATAATGGTCACTTCTACCAGAACGTTTACAATGAACACTTTATGATTGAATGTGGTTATATTGATGGAGAAATGCCCTAAAATAGGTAGCAGCAGAAAGAATGTTCCACTCACTCCGAAAAGGATTTCTCAATGCAAGATAATTGACGAACGAAACAAAGATATCCTTTAGCGGATCAACGTTCTTGCACACAATTTCTTCTTTTCGGTGTCATGGATTTTGATCTCTCAATTCAAGTGGCAGATTTAGAAAATGGAGATGAGGTACCTGAGAATGGATCAAGGTAAGACCACCAGAGATTGGATTCGTAATGTAATAAGATCATAACCTCGAGGTATAGTCGATAGAAACAACTCGAGGAGAAAAGATACTGAGATGAATTGGGCTTCTCCTTAGGATCGATATGCAACGAACAACCAGGAAGACATATGAGATACAAGTGGAGGCAAGAAGAGCAAGACAACGGATCACTTAGAAGGAAGCCATTTAGGAAGCGTAGACTGCTCAGGAGCAGGAGAGAGTTGGTTCAGTACAGCAACACTTGGACCAAGCTCTATAGAACGCATCCCAACCATAGAGAGATATTGGAGAACACATTATGAGAAATCTGTGGTACAATGATAAGCAAAAAGGTGATCAATAAGAATTGCAAACAACATTGTTGCCGATTTTACTTTGACGGTTATATACATTAAAAAATAAAGGAGAAGCATTTCTCAAAAATGCTTTAGATTAATTTTCTCAATAGAGTGTTGGAAATGGCATAAGAGGTTGTATATATAATACAGTTATTTAGGTTAAATAGGGATTAGTCTCAATGAACGAAATTATCCTAAGTGGCAACCCACTATGCTACCCCGATCTAAGATTTAAAAAATATAGATTTTTTTTCCCCCATGGCTCTACAGCCCTTGCAGGGCCCTAGCCTCCGCAACAACGCTTCTCCAGTCCTCCCTGTCAGCAGCTCGACCTCTCCACTGTCCGATCCCCATCCTCTGCAGATCGTTCTCCAGATCACCCAGCCATCGCAGCCTGGGCCTTCCTCTTCTTCTTTTGCTCCTGGTTTGCCATATAATAGTTTCTTTGGGTACCTATCTTCTCCCATTCTTTCTACGTGCCCAAGCCATCTTATACGGGTTGATTTGACATAGGCGACTAGGTCTGGTTCATTGTATAGGTCCTGAAGCTCTCTATTATTTCTTGACCTCCATTGACCTTCATTACATACTGGCCCAAATATCTGCCGAAGCACCTTCCTCTCCCAGATCTGCAGCATCTTTTCGCATCCTTGGGTCAAGACCCACATTTCACCAGCGTACGTGACAATCGGTCTTAGGATTGTTTTATAAATCAATAATTTTGCCTTCCGTGACAAGTTCCGAAATCTTAATGCTACTCACAATGCAAAGAGACATCTGTTGCCTGCTGAAATTCTTGCTTTAATTTCTGCAGTGATGTCATTATTTCGTATCACTAAAGCCCCCAGATACTTGAAGCTGTCCACTTTCTTAAATGTGTGGTGGAGCAGTTGCACATGACTCTGCTCTTCCTGCCCATCATTTTTTGTGGAAATCATGTATTGGGTTTTTTCCTCATTTATCACCAGACAGACCAAACAAATGTAGATACGTTAGGTAAATCATGTAATATATGTATTTTACGAAATTAAGGATATTCTAATATTTTTCATAATTATCTACAGGCCCTTTTGACAATGTTAAAGTTATTATTGATGTGACTTGCTTTGGTGTCATATATCGCATGTAACAAGAACATTTTTTGAAATCGTAATACTTCTTAACATACAATGCTTCCTTAATGTTGGGAATTAGGGAGATACAAATAAACCAATTCACTTCGTGGTTTTGGTTGATGTTGTTTTCTCTTTTTTAAATTTCTAACTCTGGTTTATTATTTAATAAAACTTATTTTACATCAGCCAACATACACAAATCGGATCATTACTTGCTTCCTGCACTTAATTTGTTCACAGTGGATGAGTAAATTATAAAGGTTGGTGGGTAACGCTTTAGTCGTTATAAAATAAATACGATAATTAAATTGAACTGGATATTTACAATAATTTAATTAAATATTATTATGTAAATCTATCAGCAATTAGGACTCGTACTGTGAAGTTGCTTAAGTTATCTTTAAGTTTTCGAATTAATTGAATTCATGTATTTTTGATGTATGTTACAGTGAATTATGGTTTCTTAAAGTGACTTATAGTATAATTTAGTGAAAAAGGAGACTTTTCTGATGAAAGACAGTAACATTGCCGGAACAAGTAGGAAAGACGATGAAGCCGTTATTGCTACTCTTTTGAACAGAGAGGTAAGGAGAAACTTCAATATTTCTTTAAATTGACAAAAAAAGGATGAATTCTAAATATTCAAAAGTGAAAACATTATTTGAAAAACGCGTCTTACCATCAGTTATCCATTTACCTCCGCCATGAAAAATAAAGGGAATCGACAACTTTCAAAACTTATGCACAGACTTATTAGGTCTTTTAGGAGAGAATAGTTTTGAATGTTTTTCCAATAAAGAAGTGATTGCATTAAAAACTAAAACCAGTGATGTATCTAGAGCCTGCATAAAATATTTAAAATCTAAAAACTACTTTTTTCATACTTTTCAACTCAATGAAGAAAAAGCATATCGATTTGTGATCATAAACCTACATTATTTCACACCTCATGATATCAGGTATGATTTTGAGAGAAAAGGATTCACTGTTTGCCCTATCAATTATGTAATACACCCAAGGTCGAAAGAACCTCTCCCACTCTTCTTTGTGGTAGCTCTCATCAATGCTGAAGTGTTCAAAATAACCCATTTAGCTTACATTAAAGTTAATATTGAGGAACTTCATAAAAGAAGGGACATTGTTCAGTGTATGTGGTGCCAGGACTATGGCATATCAGAGCATTCTTCTGACACCAACCAAGATGCGTGAAGTGTGGTCAAGATCATCCTAGTGACAGATGCGGTTTCTGGCATCTGTCACGAGACGAGCCGCCTACCTGGGCGCTGTCCGGCGAATATCATCTAGCGAACTATAGAGGACGCGAAGTTCATCTCGAACTTCTAAGAAGAAGACTGCTCGCCCTACAGGTAAGACCGAAGAAGACAGGTAACATCACGTCGTGATTTAGCAGATCCCCTGCCAACAGAGACGGACCGGGACCGACTTACTAACTCCACTAATATCCCGCAACAACCTCATGCTACATTTACCAACCCGATATTTGAGAACAAACACCACAACACACAACATCTCAATACACTACACTTCAACACGCAACATCTCAATGCGCAACACCTCAACAGACAACACCTTAGTACACAACGCCCCAATATAGAACTCATAAAAAAAACACCTCAAGTTATGAGTATAACACCTCATCCTTCAATACCACATTACCCACAATATCATTACACTCCACATTCAAACTCAGTTCCTAAATACCTAATCCCTCATCCACATTCTAGTACTCCAGACATCTCATTTACATCAATTCATTCTTGAATGATTTTAATCACCCTCATCACATTAATTGCAACTAAATTCACTCCTAATGCCGGTCCGTACATCCACTTGAAACCAATCTCTAAAACTCCTTCTTTGGAATTCAAATAAAACCCTACGTCGAAGAAACGAACTTGACATATACTTCCATGAACATGACATAGACATAGCACTACTCACCGAAACCCATTTTTCCCATAACATATAATTTTACTTACAAGGATATCTCGTGTACCGTACTGACCATCCAAGTGGTGCTGCCCATAGTGGTTCTGCAGTAATTGTGAAACGTACATTATATCACTATTCTTTAAAAATTACCCGAAATCAGTTGAAATTAATCTCAGTAGCATTTCTATAGCTAGCGCATATTGTCCCCCTAGCCAACGAGGTTTTCAGGAGATGTTTACCAACAAATTCTCCACTTTAGGACTCAAATTTTTATGCGGGGGAAATTTAAACGCCGAACATCCCCGATTTGGCAACAGGACGCAAAATTCTAGAGAAAATACCTTTATAGTACATCGTCAGACCTTAATTAAGACAGCCTTCTATCATCTGAGCCGACATAAATAAACTGACAACCAGAACTGCTTGACTTCTTTATCACTTCTAATCTAAAAACTCTACATTACCACATTTCTTATGATAACGATCTTTCATCTAACCATTCCCCAATCGTTCTATCTCCCTCAAGACTCACTTTAAATCATACCTTTGTACCCATAATGATTAGGGAATTTCATTGTATAACAAAAGGCAAAATTAACCTTAGTACAAGCTGGAAGACTGTAGATGACATTGACAACGCTGTAGAAACGCTTAGAAAGACTGTACAAACTGCAGCTTGGCAATCATCTCAGAGACATGAACATTCAAACATAAACAATACTTACCACCCGATATAAGGTCTCTTAATATTAAAAAGCGACGTGCACTATAGCAATGGAAAATATCTCGCTATCCTAATGACAAACAACTACTAAACCGACTGCTTAATAGATTAAGAAAACGAGTACAGCAATACAAAAGCGACATCTACAACACACATCTTACTAAGTTACAGACAAGTAATAATACTCTATGGCAACAAACTGGAAAGATTCTGCATTACCATAATACAATGACGCCCACTGTAAATCTGACAACTCATGCGCCAGAAGTGACAAAGAAAAATCAGACCTATTTGCTTCTCATCTTACAGACGTATTTCAACCACTCGACGACCTACTCGACCCAAAGCACAGCTCTGACGTCCAACAAATTCTGACTTCGCCACTTCCTCTGTCTTTCCTACCCCCACCAATCAATCCTTCATATGTTGAATTATGTATAAAAAAATTATCGCGTAGAAAATCACCTGGTTAAGATCTTATTACACCTAAAATTGTACGACTTCTTCCTGGGAAAGGCTTACTTTTTCTGACAGCTATCTACAATTCTATTCTTCGACTTACTTATTTTCCTCTAGTATGGAAATTTTTCGTTGTAAAAATGATCCCAAAGCCAAACAAGCCATTTGACCTAGTTACGTCCTACAGGCCTATTAGTCTTACCACTATTTTCCAAAATATTTGAAAAATTATTGTTAAAGCGGCTCTATTCATTCAGGAATGTACATTTTTCGACTATTGCCGAATTAATGCAGGAGTAGCGCAGTGCAGTATTCTAGGCCCAGTTCTATACTCTAAATACACCTATGACATCCCACAGACGCCAGAAACACTACTTGCTACATATGCGGACGATACTGTCATACTTTCGACCAGTACTAATCCGAATATAGCTTCTCAGAACCTTCAGACACACTTAAATTGTTTACAAAATTATCTCGATAAATGGGATATAGAAATTAACATTCAAAAATCGAACCAAGTAACATTTCCACTTAGATATTCAGGATGCCCTCCCCCCCCCACTAACACTTTACAATACACCATTGCCCAGACAAACTCAGCCAAAATACTTGGCCTTTACAATGGACAGAAGACTGACTTGGAAATCACACTTTGAGGGCAGAAATCACCGACTCTCATTCCTTAGATAATAACATCACTACAAAAATAAACTATCACTAACAAACAAAATTATAATATACAACATGCTACTTAAACCAATGTGGACCTAAGCCTCGCAAGTGAGGGCTCATGCGAAAAATCCCACTTACAGAACATTAAAATCTTCAATCACAATTCCTTCTTTATATTACACATTGTCCCTTTTACACTACTAATAAATCATTACACAAAGGTCTCAACATACCACTCGTGACTGACACAATCAAGAAAAACTACAAACAATTTCATGAATCACTTGCTGGACATCCAAATTTACATGTACAATCATTACTGACAGACACAGTACCACAGAATCCGACAAGGAGACTGAAACGTCTCTGGAGCCGGGTCTACTACAGTGAGATGAACCATGCTAAGAGTGCCTTCAATGGGAGGTTTCTTCAAGCAGGTTTCCACGAGAATCCCTTGGGCTAGATTTACCAAAAGAAGATCGAAGATACAATATAGGCCAAATGGCATTTGTATAATTTGTGAAATAAATATTTTTATTGTTGGTGTTATTATGTACACATTTTGGAAGTATACAAGATTTGGGCTGCCTACCACTGTTCTAATGGTAATACTTTTTTTAATTATATAAAAATAATTACTTTCAAGTATGAAAATTTAAAGAGAAAGGCCAGTGTGAAGCAAATTAAAGAGACCGCTTGGTAAGGGAAGCGAATCCTTTCTTGACAGGTGGTTAGTTTTAAGAGGCAGCGAATAATAAAGGTTGCATTATTTATTTTATGTACCTTATTCCACTTTATATAGTTTAATATTATAATATATTATATTCTCAGACAGCAATATCATCCGTACTATAACATGCGGTGATTATACCCAAGGTGACATTACAGAGGCATCAGAAATGACGTTCACACTAATTAAATTCCGTAATTTATTAAACTATGTAACCCTTTATAAAATATTTACTTTAGAAGAGGCATTTTTCCACTAATTTCTTACCTTAAGTATTTTAATTAATATCTTAAGTATTTTATGCCTCTTTTGTGCTTTTTTCTTCTCTATTAATATATTTTGTGGAATCGACTTATGGCCACTGGGCTCTCGGTATCGTCTTATTTTCTCTAGAACTTTTAATTTAATTTGTTTTATTAAATACTTGAACTTTTTATTTACTTTATACGGTTTCTTGTCTTCTGTTTTAGATTTATTATTTTTCCTTTGTGATTTTTTAAGTTTCGTGAACTTTCCAATTACTACATCATCTGCTAAAAAGGATCTGCTTCATTCATTTTTTCCTTTGCTATTATCCTCCTTCTTTCTTGAAGACGATGAATGGGCAAAATATTGACAGGTATCTTTGTTTTCAGTTTTTAGTTAAGAGACTCAAAGGTTTTTGATTTGAATTTTTCCAATAATTTCATGACATGTATTTTATGTCTCCTTTGAGCTTTCGATGTACTTTATAAATTATTAAATAAATATAGATGGAAATATATTTAAAAAACAAAGTAAAAGCTGTAATAATATGAAATAGTGCCACTTCTGATGACCACTATCCATTTTCCACTATCTCTCCTAACGTTTCGTGCTACTCCACTCAACATAATCGCTACTGTATGAAGTATTTATTTAATAACAACATTGCCATTATAAACAATGCAGCTTCATAAAAACTGCAATTTCTTTAGTATGAACACATCTATATAGAATTTATCATTTTTAGACACTGCATATAGGTATTTGTACTAAATATCTAGTCAAAATTAATGAACACAAAATATCATAGCTCAAAATGAATTTTTCAACATGTAAGTAACTGCTTTGTCGCATGATTCCTATATATATGAAGACTAAAGAGGAATAATGTGATAACTAAATATACAGGGCTTCATATTGAACGCATCGATCCGATGAGACTTCTTCGAAAAATGGTGTATGATAATCCGGGAGGAAGGAGAAAAAGCGGGATACCAAGATTGAGATGGATGTAAGATGTGGAAGAGGATCTGCGTAGGATGCGAGTGCGGATATGGAGGAGGTTAGCTTCAGATAGAGCGGAGTGGAGCAAGTTCTTGGAGGAGGCCCAGGCCCTACAAGGACTGTAGCGCCAGACTGTGAGTGAGTGAAATGTTCAGGGCAGCGAAATTCACCAGGAATCAGTATCATTATTTTTAGATTGCCCCCGCCTGGGGTAGCTACGCCGATTTCCCCCAAGTCCTGTTTGGATAAACTATTTCCCCTTTATTTAATCGGGAATTTTTATTTATCCGTTTTTTCTCCTTTTTGACCATACCTTCGTGTTTGCCATCGAAAAATCCACCAGAAAACGCTGTTATCTCATTTTGAAAAAACCTAGTTACCTCGTTTATTAAGTTCAAGTAGCGTTTATTTGTACCTGTTATGTTCACCTACATTAAAACAACAGTTTTAGGTACTATTTTAGGAATGGAAAGGGAAGTTATGTACTATAATGCAACATATCAATCAGGGCAGATTAATTAATATTAAATAATAATTAGAGATCTATTACTTTTTTTATTATTCCATAATCGAAAAACAGTTGTTTTTTTTTGGTGTAAACATTTGATATACGATACTCTTCTACATGTGCCGGGGAATTCCATGTTATTATTCCTTCATCATAGGGAGCGGAGTGGCTCAGTGGTAGAGCAGTAAGTTGCCATGCCGAAAATCCTGATTCAAATCCTGCTGCAGACTTTTATTTAGTTTGCAGTCGGAGATAGATCATATAAGACCTAGGAACCTCCTTGGGCTCACACAGCCTCTATAAAATGTTAAAAAAATAGGGTACCCAAAATAAGGGGGGCAATCTGGCGGTTGAGCGTTATCTAGGACAAATCACTTACCTGCAGAACCGTTGTACATGAAACCGTATAGTCTCTACCATGTACTGAAAACCAGGACCCGTTCACGGGTTGTAGTGGTACAGGTTTTTTTTAATCCCTTTATCATAATTAAGTTGATTATATCCTTAAAATGTCGTTGAAGAAGAAGTTTTTTTTATTGGTATTAAATTTTCCTACTTCTTGTTGAGGGAAGTAGGAGTTATTCCTACATGTTACCAAACTATCCGGAAAGTCGAGCTGCGAAATAAACTTTGTCCCATCCCAGCTGGATACTAGTTGCTGGAAATACAGGTACCTTTTTTTATTTTCCTTATTCCCTCATTTAGAATTGCTTCCATTCGGAGTTTTCATCAGCAGAGTGGTTTGGTAGGCTTATGCCAATGAAATTGCAGCCATTAATCTCTGCCAGTGAAAAGGTTTATCCATCCAAGTCCAGCCCTGTTCTACAACATTTCTACTTATTCGGATAGTGGCTGGCGATATCAAATGGCTAAGAGTTTCTTCCTTCCACCTGCACAATAATTTTCTAAAGTAAGAGTAATTAATTGTCTTTATCTATCAGACGGGAAAAGTTCTATTTGTCCATTACAATGCATGATATTATTACGTGTTGGGCAGTTTCAGAGACTACTGAGGGACTTGATTACCATGAACTAGAGACTTCCCCTAGAACCCTTCGTGTTCTCCCACCACCAGAACCAGTGAGACACAAAAGCTAATCAACAGAGCAACATTTAAGTCTCAAAAATCGCATCAAATCACTTTTACCTTACGCCGTAAACCAATGACTTCCTGCCCTTCAGTATCCTTTAATAATATCCCACTGGTGCCTGTAGAACACATCCCACACTTAGGGTTGCATCTCGACAAACGATTAACCTGGAATCCTCATACTAGACTGAAATGACAAGAAACTGCTCGACGTTTCAGGCTACTTCAACACTTACTAGACAAATGCTCTAACCTCCCAATTAACTACAAAAGACTCATCTACATGACCATCATACGACCTATTTGGACTTACGGAGTAGAGCTTTGGGGCTCCACTAAGCCATCGAATTCCTCTCGTATCCAAACCCTACAATCCAAAATCCTTCGTAAAATCCTCAACACTCCTTATTTTGTTAAGAATAAAGTCATCCATAACGACCTTAATGTCCCATTTGTTGCCGATTTGGCCTCAACCCGGTCTGTATCATTTCATAAAAAACTTCATTCCCACTCAAACCCTCTAGTTTGAAACCTAGCTTCCTCTTCAATTCCCAATAATCCTCCGAGACGTCTGAAAAGAAGATGACCACGTGACCTTCTTAGTTGAACTAGTGATTTGAGTACTACCAGTGGGTAGTTTCTCTACTTGCCATTAACGTCATTATGTATCACATAGCCAATTTACTTGATGTATTATTGTAGTACAGTTGTAAATATCAATAAATAAATTAAAAAAAAAAATTAATCACTAGCGGTAATGTCAATAAACTACCTGCCACTTGGCTGCAACAGCCCTTTAAAATTAAGATTTCCTTTTTTTTTAATAACTAACAGTGATTAACTAAGGTTACGCCACTGAATGAAGTTGTTTATCAGTTTAGAGTCTCGAGGTTTAATATAATTTTCTTGCCACGATATGTCTTTAGATTTATTTACAAATATATTATGAAAAATAAATTAAACGTGTTAAAAATATATATTAATGAAAATAAAGAGACCCGGTTATGGAGAAAAGCTTTTAGGAAACAGAATGGGGACGCGAAATACATTTCGTTGTTAGTGTCGAATAGTTTATGTGGCAGCAGGTGTCATCCGAAAAGCTTATGTGAGCATCATACTTATCGACTTTACAGCTCCTTCTGACACCTCTTACAAATTTCCATATTGAGGTAATTTCCTCAAGACTTTTCTTGTCATTCTAATCTCAGTATTACTGATACTAAACCGATAAAAAAGAACAGTAATTATTTTAATTAATTTTCAATTATTTGATTTTTACCTTAAACGAACATTAAAGTAACCTGAAAAAAAGTCCTAAATGCCATACCATGTTCATGCCTAGAAACAAAATTGAAATATGAAAGAAAAAATATATACTTAGACAAAACATTAGGTATTGTTTGTATGAGAACGGTTGTGCAGGGAAGTGAATTGTTCGATTTACGCTCAACCGCCAGTTTTTCCCTTATCATAGAGGCTGAGTGAGCAAAATGAGAGTCTGCACACCTCACATTGCTCAAGTTCAAAATGTAACTTGATTTTAAAAATATTTATCTGGTGTCCTTGACGATAATCTAAAATGCCTTTTATTGGTTTAACTTCTACTTCTGTATAAATGAATAAACTTATTTTAGAATTAATAGTATTTATAATATATCGTATGCTAAGATGCTTATGAGAACTAGTACAATAGCTTAATGCAAGATATATGATAAAGTAATTGTTACAAAGTCATATCAAACTTCATTAGGGTCCTAAAAATAAGCCATGATTGTTACTTGAAAGGGATTGTCCCTATAAGGGATTTTAAGTACGAACTATTACTAACCTGAGCCAAGTCGTATAAGTTAGATAAACATAACTTAGAAAGATTTTATAAAACAGAAATATCATTTTTATCATACATGAGGGAGACATTTTAAGGGTTTATGCTTAACCCTGTTCTTATTTTCCTTGCTTTATTTTTCTCTTATGTGTAACACAAAATATTTAGTGTTCATACAAAAAAAAAAGTCGACTGTAATTTAAGTATTACTATGTTAAATATATTATCGAATGTAGGATAATATCAAATCGCCGTTTAATTCGCATCAGTATGATATTTAATCAATGAATTTTCATTTTTTTAAGTAAATAATTATAATATATTTATACATATTTTTACTTAGGCGCTGGGTTGCTCCTCAGCCTATAGAGCTCCCGGTTTTAAATCTGGCAGTGAAAGATAAATTATTAAGTCAGTTAGTAGCCATAGAGGTACCCTGTGGGGTCAAGGATTGGTGATCCCCAAACTCCATAGAGGGTATCCTTAATTGGGGTAAAATTCTGGCGATTCAGCGTGATATATGACAAATCAACTCCCTGCAAAGTCGTCGTCTTTGAAATAGTACAGTTCCTACCATGTATTGAACACAAGACCCATCAAGGGTTGTAATGGTACATTTTTATTTTTATGCACAAGTTATTGATCTTAAAAAACCTAATATTCTTACAAAATATAATATAATGTATAAAAGCAGAGGATGACTTTTTGGTTTAGCTTAACCGGTGCTCTCAAAAAGATAATTAATCGCCAAACTCGGGGAACTCGGGGACTTTTGGTTGAAAACTCTATTGATTTAGTCTTTATTGTAAGCCTCATTAAAATTGATGCCGAAGAATATACCCAACAGTTAGAAACATTCAGTTACGAAGCAATGCGTGAATGGGAAATATGATGAGGGGGTTTAAACTTCAGAGTCCAGGGCCCCTCCCTCGGTGACGACGTCTTCCAGAGGGAGTGTGCCTTGCCACCTTCCTGGCTTGTTTGGTGAGACTATTTCAGTAAATAGTGGGTTGGTACAGGCCTTCAGCCCACCAAAGAAATTGACGTGTCTCCGGCTGATGTATTCGGGTACTAAAGGGAGCTCCTCTAACTAAAGTTCCTCTCGTATAACGCCCTCTCTAGCGAGGTGCCTCTTACAATTTTCCGAAGGATGGAGTTCTGGAAATTCTGCAGTCTTTTGAGGTTTGATCGATACACATGCCGAAGCAGTGGTGCACCATAGCGTGGTGGGGAGGACGATGGCCTTATAGATCTGTATCTTAAGGCGCAGTGAGCAGGTGGTAGAGCCTATGCGACTTCTGTCTTGCTAACTTGAGCCTATCCCTGACATGACCAGAGAAGGTGAGGTACCTGTCCAGGGTGACCCCAAGGTAGAGAATCGATGATGATACGGTCTTGTTATCCTCCTTCACAGTGAAGGTCAAGGGTAGAGGCCTCCTTTCGCACTAAAACGACATCTCGATGGCATCCGTCACAGCCGGATTCACCCTGATAGCGTTTAGCTTGAATTCATATATAATTGCAGTCGAGGAAGTCTGCGCGATCCTCATTGTTCTCGTCGCATTTAAGCAGGAGGCGTAGATTCCGATGTCAATCGCAAAGGCTACTATCACTGCTCGTGGACGCTTTACTAAGACCACTGGTACAGTTAAAACGACAAACATAACTGGCCCCAATACAGAACCCTGAGGTTTCCCACAGTTGTTATGGTAAGGAGTAGACAGGCTCTCGCGGATTCTTACGACGGAAGGTCTAAGACTAAGCAAGTTTCTGATCAGTCGACAAAGAGGGGCGGGAATAGTCTTCCATACGACGGAGTTTGAGTGTGCGTGACACGCAATAAAAGGGCTGAGTGCAGTCTAGGGAGATGAACGCCTTACCTCTGTTCCGGTGCATCTGCTCTAAGGTGTGAGACTGGAGTTTTGCAAGGTAGTGTTCGCAAGATACTTCTCGTAGGAAACCCGTCTGCTCCGGCGGAAGGACGTTTTCCTCCCTGGAGTGAGTCAGCAAATTATAGTGTATCAGCCTCTCGCAGATCTACCTTTCTTCCTCAGATTGAGTAGCGGCACCACAATAGCACGTTTCCAGACATCAGGAAAGTATGAGATCCTCAAGTACGAATTGAAAATGTTTAGTAGAAAAGCTACGTTACTAGCAATCATCTTCAACCACGTATGGGATATCCCCTTATCCTGATGACTTGTTCCCCTGCGTACGGCGTAGCGCCGACTCGAGCCGCGGAAAGAGAAATACTTCGAAAAGAACTTCAGATTTTTTTTTACAAATTTTATGCAGGACCATGACAGAGTGCTTCCATATCAGACCTGCGCTTCTCTTCCTATGAGATGAAAAAACTCAAATATCGGTGTTTTATAAACTATAATTTTGGATTCCGTCAGCCAAACTCCTATTATATAACAAATAAGGGAGAGGGAAAGTGTTTTAAGTATGAAAAGTCTAAAACGAACTTGTTTGAAGTAATCCGTAAGGAGTATTGTAATGTTTTTTCTTTCCTAATTTTCATTGTCCTCCTACCCAGTGGAATGAAATGTGTTATAAGATGAATCTTTTACCAATTCTGGTTATAAATGGATCAAAATTAGCTATGGCTTACAACCGTGCTTTGAACTGAAACATAAACGCAAATTTTTAAAACTCGTATAACTTGTATATTTACAGCCTTACAATACAATTTCTGAAGTTAGAATTGATTGGAAGCAATATTTTAATGGTTTGTTTATTTCATTTAACGTCATATTAATGCTACTATGGCTAGTCGGACGATAGGAGTCCTAAATTTCCCTATCCAGGAATATCTAATAATAGGATAGGAAACTTAAACGAGTATCTGACACTGCACAGGCAAGAGATCATGTTATGTTAAAAATTGTATGACTCTAATACTTTTATATTCTCTAAACTTTTCCTCGAGTCTAGTGTGCAAGGCACTATACTGCTAATAATAATTACTATTGACCTATATTAGGACATCTAGACTCCCCTGGGGATAACACAGCCTCAATGAAATGTACTCATTTAATAAAGGGAAGTACCCAGCGGCTGAGCAGGATCTCTCCAGAATTACAACCAAAACACACTGATATGGGTAGTGCCTGAACAAATTCATTAGCATAAAAAAATAGACCTTTGACGAGTATCTGACACTGCACAGACAGAGATCGCCTATTAAGTCCCCTCCGAAGGACAGCATAACCAAGGAATTTTTACTCCCTTTAAAAAAAATCCGGCTTCTTATGCTAACCAGTGGAGACCCTGCACTTTGATGGTATTCTTGAAGGAGTAATATTTCCACAGTGAAAATAATACATTAATATTTTATCGTTCTTATTTTTTTTAAGGAAACATCGACATAATTTATAAGTATTACTTTAAGGTTTTCCAGATGTTACATTTTTTAGATCATATATGCTATAGATGTAAAGTCGCTTGCTGTTACAAGAATATAGGTCCCAGATATAACACGTTGCAGAAACTGCTATTGAAAGTATTTTACAGGTATAATTTTACAATATTTTTCGTAAAACGTTTTCAGGTAAACAGCAGCAGCAGAGGAGGGTTTATATAGAACTGTGTACTTGAAATTTTCTAAATGTTTTTGAACTATGGATTTTATTATAAAAGGAATAAATAACACTTTTTAAAATGATTTTATGAGAATTTTGAATTACATGCCCATTTATAGACATACCTTTTTTAAAATAGTTTTGTACACCACCTTTAGCAGAGGTTAAAAATACTTAAAATATATTGGGAGAACGCGAAGACATGGGATCAGTGAAAAGAAAGGATATGGCCATGACCGGGGAGCTAGCTTGATTGAGCCAGGATAGCTCAGTTGAAAGTTATTTTTAATATACTCACACCATACAAAACAACATGAACCTTCCCACTATAAAATCATATATTCATAACAAAAAAATTAAATTTCCACTCATCGACACAATATCACCCAAATCACTCGTTCTTCCGCTTTCCTACTCCCTGCTGCCTGGACTTGATAACAAAAGATTAAAAATACATTGGCCAAGAGACCTACTCAACTATTGATATTTCCATTGCAAAACTCGATGTTCCTGTACAAAAGAAAAGAGAAACACACTTGGATCAAATCTGCCGGATGCACAATTGCACAGGTCCAAATGAAAAAAATAATAAAAAAATACTATAATTGTTTCATATTTTTTTTATTTAATTCAATGATATTTAGGTATCTAGTTTGGGCCAAATCAGTAACATATGGGATATTAAGATCATGATGGATGAGTTTGTTTGTGACATAATAAGGAGCATTGAGGATTTTACGAAGGATTTTGGATTGCAAGGATTGGATACGAGATGAATTGGATGGTTTAGTAGAGCCCCAAAGCTCAACTCCGTATGCCCAAATAGGTCTGATGACTGTCATGTAAATAAGTCTTTTGTAATTAATTGGTAGCTTAGAGCGTTTGTCCAGTAAGTGTTGAAGTAGGCGAAAACGTCGAGCAGTTTCTTGTCTTTTCAGTCTTGTATGAGGATTCCAAGTGAGACGTTTATCCAGATGGAGTCCTAGGTAACGTATCTGTTCGACAGGGTTCAGTGGTGTATTATTAAACGATACAGTAGGACAGGAATTCGTAGGTTTACGACGAAGGGTGAAGGTAATTTGATGGGATTTGTTAGGATTTATTTTAATCCTCCAATTTTGACACCATTCTTGTAGGTGTGAGATATGGGATTGAAGAGATTGGGATGCAACAAATGGATCCTTATTAACTGATAACACACATGTGTCATCAGCGTAAGTAGTGAGGACAGTGCTTGGATGGGTTGGGATTTCAGCTGTATATATCGTGTATAGGATGGGCCCCAGGATACTGCCTTGAGGAACACCGGCAGACTGGGTGAAGAGGGAAGAGTAGGAACAATTATGGTTTATTTTAAAGGTTCTATTACTGAGGTAGGAACTGATAATAAGGAAGTAAGTTGAAGGTAAGAATTTACGGAGTTTGTACAGCAGTCCTGGATGCCAGACTCGATCAAAAGCCTGCTCTACATCGAGAAAAGCTCCCGTGCAGTACATTCCGCGCTCTAATGCAGATGAGACAACGTCCACCACACGATGGCATTGCTGGATGGTGGAGTGTGATGATCGGAAACCAAATTGGTGATCTGGGATTATTTGATTGGATTCTATGATAGGATGAAGACGTTTCAGAATGAGTTTTTCAAGTATTTTCCCCATTATGGGCAAGAGAGATATAGGACGATAAGAGGATGGGAGTTCTGGTAGTTTTTTAGGTTTTGGAATCATCTTAATTATGGATAATTTCCAGGAATCAGGAAAATATGTGGTGCGGAGTACGGCATTGTATATATATGTAAGGAGTAGGATCGCTTTCCGAGGAAGGCGTTTTAGAATCTGGGATGTGATTAGGTCGTGTTCAGGGGCTTTGTTGGCGGGTAATCTATGAATAATGTTTGATATTTCGGAAGGATGGAATGCTTTAGGAGGAGGGGACAACTGAAGAGGAATACTTAATTCTGCTCCAATGCATTCAGAGTGGGTTTGATTAAGGATATCTGGATGAGTGTTAAATGTTTTGAATAGGTGCTGGCCGAAAATTTGTGATTTTTCTTCATCAGATCTTGACCAGGTTTGGGATTCGGTTAAAAGTGGATGGTTGAATTTTTTATAGTTTAGGAGTTTTCTAGTGGTATTCCATAAGGATTTGTCAGTAGTACTGAGATTTTCTGTACGGTAATACAAATTTTGAATTTTGAATGTTCTGATCTCTGATTTTAATTTGTTGGTCAGTTTGGTATAATGACTCTTGTCCGATGGATATCTCGTGCGGTGCCACTTTGCTCTTGCCCGTCGTTTTTCTTTTAATAACTCGCGAATATGAAGTGGCCAGTTATTCTGTTGATAATGATTTTTACTTGGTAAAGTGTTATATTTTATATTGACTTGTATTGCTTCTGTTAGTTTGTCTATTGCAGAATTAATGTCTCCTTTTGTTTTAAGCGGAATTTTGAGGTCTAAATTATTTTCTAAATTTGATCGGAATTTATCCCAGTCTACACGTCCTGTAATCAGTCGGGGAAGAGAGGGCTTAGGAATGGGAATCGAATGCACTTGAAGCAGAACTGGACTGTGATCAGAGGAAAGGTCATCCAGGGATTTTATAGCAGTTTGATTGCAGGAAATCTGTGAGGAAACAAATATATCTAGAATATCTGGACGTTTTTTGAGGGATGTAGGCCAATAAGTAGGGTTTATGGGTGCGAGGATAGAGAAACTATTAGAGGTTGAAATTTGGGATAAGATGCTACCACGGGAATTGGATGTTCGACAACCCCATCGTTGATGTTTGGCGTTGTAATCTCCTCCGGCAGTTTCATATTTAAACACAATAATTTTCGTTCCCGGTCCTGGACATATCATTTATTTTCAAATAATAATATTTAAAAATTAATAAAATCCATAACTAATAAAATAGAATAATATAGAATGACGTAAGTCAACAAGATCCAAATTAAATAAATGTTCGAAGAACATTCTTCACCTCGTATACATCGCAAATTGCGAGAACGCGGGGACATGGGATCAGTGAAAAGAAAGGATATGGCCATGACCGGGGAGCGAGCTTGATTGAGCCAGGATAGCTCAGTTGGTAGAGTTCCAGACTAGTGATCTGGGCAACCCGGGTTCGAGTCCCGGTCCTGGACATGTCTTTTCTTTTCAAATAAAAATATTTAAAAATTAATAAAATCCATAACTAATAAAATAGAATAAATTATTATAAAATGTTATATTTATGCTATTGGGATATAAAATCTTTAATAACATATAAAAAAGATTACATAAAATGTAATATAACTAAAATTAAAATTGTGATAAAGGGACTGGAATGCTGGAAAAATCCATATCCTTTTTCAGCTAACTGAAAAATTTCAATAGTGACGTTAGTTTTTTTTTGTTTTTTTTTTAGGTAAAACCAGTTCATTTTTTTCTATTTTTTTTAACGGCACGAGGCAACAAAATTCACTGCCCCGTTGCCACCCGCCTTCCTTGTTAAGTGAAACGAAGCCCTATTTTTACTTTACACAAACATTTTCACAGTGATAATCATGCTCAATAAGTGTTGTCTTCAACACTAATATTAACCCAACTTACTAATTAATTTAATAATAACATTCTATCTTATTTGATCAAAAACATCTACTTCTCTCCAAGCTTTTATATTTATACATTTCCATTACTTTTGAAGTTTATGACAAGTCTGTTATCTTCGTTATACAACTAATTGATGGAATGTTACATTAAATTACTGATGTCCCATTTCTTGATTAGTTTTGTATATTCCTAATTAATTAATTTGTTCTTCGAAAAATAATATAGCATCTCTTTGAGGAAAATATAATAATAGCAATTATTTCACATGAAAGACATACCCACGTCAAGGCTAGTATTGCACTTGATATAATATTTCACTAGACAAGGAAATGCATTCCAGGAGATAATTTTGTTCGACTGGTAAATCTAATATCACTAAACACATATATAATGTTACCAAAGAAGAAAATATGGAAAGTTGTGCTATGTATCGTACCGGGTGTAATTATAACATTAATATGAATTTGCATAATGCATATGAGCAAATGACGGTTATATGAACTAGGTCACTAAGAACTAGATTATAGGAACTAGCCAACAATGGCACATCAAGTGAATGACGTCACTCAAAATTGCTCAAAACAGTAAAGTAGTAGTTCCTGTTGCCAAAATTTAAAATGTTCGAAATAACATAAATCTTAAATATCAACTTTATAATTTTCTTTACAATTTCTGTTTCGAGCTAAAACTTTAAAGTTTCATTTCCAGTTTGTAAATTTCAACGAAAATATCCGCAGCCCCGGAGAATACTTGGTCGAATTTTGTTCAAAGAGTGTACAGTAATTGTATATAGGGAAGCGGAATCGTGTCATTTTTGTAGTTTTTGGCTTGGAATCGAGTTAAAATATTACCGATTAATCCATTTCAAGGTAAGATCTGACTTAGCCACCTAGGCACTACGAGAATATCACAATTGTACCTAAGTATATAAAACTCATTTTGATCAAAATTAACTGGGGCTGTAGATTAGTAAGTTATCTAAATCCTAATAGGCACGCATTAAGAAAACAACTAACACATAACAACACCTTAATATAAGAGTTTGTATAAACTATTTAAAAAAAAAAAAACCACTGTACCATTACAACCTGTGAAGCGTATGGGGGTTCAGTACATGGTAGAGACTGTGCTGTTTTCTTGGACAACAGTTATGGAGGTAGGTGATTTGTCCAGGTTCACGCTCAACTGCCAGATTTTCCCTTTTTTTTTTGGGTACCCACCCCAGGAGGGTCCTAGATCTCATAGGATCCATCTCCGGCCGCTAACATTTTAAACAAAAGTGCCCACGAGCGGGATTTGAACCCAGGACCATCGGCATGACAATTAAGCGCTCTACTACTAAGCTACTCCGGTCCATTTTACAAACTCTAGCCGTACCCAAAATAAAAACAAATATTTCAACATCAAGCCTGTGAGGTAATTTTGTAATAATAAAAAATATGTGTTACTTCAATTTAATCAATCTTGTTCATTATATTTTATATTTGTAAACTTGTGAATGTCTCTAGGCTCCCTATCGAAGAAGGGGCCCCTAATAATAATTCCCTAACCTTCTATTCGAGGGAATTTGCCGGTTGAGTATTCAATAAAAAACCAGATAGTTTTGATTGGGTGGCAATTTCCCCAGATACATAGAAAATAAAAGGAAAGAAAATAACTTCACCAAGTAATACAAATAATAACATCCAAAAATGAGAAAATGATAAATAGATAAAGATGTAATGTAATGTAACAAAATGTAAAAATAGAAAAAAAACAATTACAAAAATATTAATGTGCACAACTAAACCTAGGAAAATACCAGAAAAGTTATTTAAAAATCAAATCAAGAATTATAAAAAGAAAATGCACTAAGCTAGTATTTACAATTAATCATTTACATAAAAACGAAATGAACTTATTTACTAAAAGGTTTGAATCTTAAAACAAAAAATAGTCTGTGAATCAATAAGAAACTGAGAAATGGACTGAGTTCTTGAAAAGTGTCGAGTTCTTGATAGTGATGAGTTGATGCTTCGACATATTGATGAGTAGAAAATAACTAAATGCCTCTTACCGGTAAATCCAAAATTAGATTAAAATATCAAGAGGTTTCATCAGAATAAAATTCACAAAAAAACATATATTGATCGTGTTATATTAAAAAAATCACAAAAAAATATATATTGATCATGTTATAATAAAAAATTCACAAAAAGATATATATTGATCATGTTATATTAAAACTTTTCTGACTGAACTACTTTTCTTTTTTATTCTCTAAACTTTTCCTTGATGGTCTAGTGCGCAAGTCACTGTACTGCTAATAACAATTATCTATGACCGATTTTTTAGGATTTTTAGATCCTCCTGGGGTTTTCCAAGCCTCAATAAAGTACCTTTAATAATGAGAAGGATTGAGGACTCAGCGTGATCTTTCCCGTCTTACAAACCTTTTAGATAGAACCACTGCAATTCTCATTTATGTTTGGCATAAATATTTTTATTAACTTAAGGAAAGTCCATATGTTGGTATAAAATGTTTAATAAAAGGAAAGAAAATTAAAATTTTAATTCATAAATCACAAAATTGTTACTTGGCCTCCTGGTTGAACATTTACTCTTTTCATTCCGACCTGAAACCGGTAACATTTATAAAAAACCAGTTTACCACAACGAAAGGCGGCTAGGATATTTTCTTATGTCTTTGCATGAATTGATTCCCTAATAGAAAATAATAATAATAAACAGGGGGTCTTTTTTAGATTAAGGCTGCCAGTTTCTGTTTGTAACCAAATTAAGACTGCCAGTTACTTTTTGTAACCAAATTAAGGCTGCCAGTTACTTTTTGTAACCAAATTAAGGCTGCCAGTTACTTTTTGTAACCAAATTAAGGCTGACAGTTACTTTTTGTAACCAAATGAATACTTTAAAAGTAATTCATCTTTTTTTTGTTTTTTAAATTAAACCATATGACAACTACAAACTCTATTAAGAAGGTTATTTATGTGTATAATGGATACAGAGATAAATTTTATTAATTCAATTTTGTTCTGTAATGAAGAAGAAAATGTCTTACATTTTTTCAAGATAAAGGTGTCTTACCTAAATTTAAAAAGTATGATAATGAACACAATATGAAATTGAAGTATAAACAAAAAAAGTGGGTTTGCTACGTGAGAAATTGCAGAACTTCTAAGGGTTTATTCTCAAATACTTGGTTCGAAGAATCAAGACTACCATTAAGTAAAGCTCTTTTATTTATATATTGCTGGACACGGGAATACACAACTACGAAATTTTGTACTAAAGAACTTTATATTAGTAGTGCAACTATCACGGATTGGAAGAAATTTTTGCCTATACTTAGATAAATAATCCTATTCAAATAGGCGGGGGGAAAATGACTGTAGGAATTGACGAATCTTGTTTTAGTAAAAGAAAAAACAATGTTGGAAGAATTTACCCCCATCAGTGGGTTTTTGGGGGTATATTTAGGAAAACCAAAGAGTGTTTTATGTATGCAGTACCTGATAGGACATCAGAAACTCTTCTAAATTGTATAAAAGCTACAATAAGGCCATTTAAAGCAATCATTTGGTTACAAAAAGTAACTGGCAGCCTTAATCTAAAAAAGACCCTTAACAAGCAGTCATGAAGATTGCGGACAAAAGTGAAAACATAAAGCTTGGGAATAACTGAATTCTTTTTTTAATTTCTAAATCAATTATAGACTGAATTATTTAAATTTAAATTATTGGAATTAGTCGGGTTTTTACATTTACTGGCACTCAGAATAATAATTATATACATTTGCAAGTAGTTTATGAAATCAAAACATTTGAGGGGCTGCACAATCTCAATACAAAATATCAATCATTTTATTCAAATAATAATTAGTGAATAGTTATAATATTTATAGCTTGTATTTGCATTTACTTAGATTTTATTTTCATATTTAGAAGTATTATCAACGTCAAGTTCAAAAATAATCTTTAAACTAAAGTTAATTAAAATACATTAATTTGTATAACTCATGCACAGCGGCTAGTTGTCGCCAGGCTCAAAGCATGTTACCGATTCGAAGCAACAAGTTTATCCCCCACCAAAAGGCTAAAAAAGTTTTCACTTGAAAAAATAATTATTTAACATTTTTAACAAACATATGTACTTATCTTAAGCTGATGAAAATGTTTATGCTCAACCCAACTCAGGTTTGTAGTGTTTGTATAGCAAATATTTGTTGGTCGGGAGAGATCACGCTCAGCTGTCTGTTTATTTCCTTTATTTAGGGTGCTTACTTTATCGAGGCAGGGTAAATAATTATCTTCTATTGCTCTTTGTTTTATGCTATCATGAAAACAAATAACTAATAAAAAAATATAAAAGATAAAAACAGTGCTTGGATACCTCCAAACGACCTAACGTCGAAGGACTCCGTTCACTTTTGGGACTTCATCAACCAACCTGCCAAATCTGTGATAATATAGAACTTAGAGGGAAGAATCAATTTGAATGTAAGAAGTATCAAACAGAAATAAAAAAATAGAATATTGAACGCACCTACCTTCTACAGAAAAATAATAACAATATTTATTTAAAAAATTATACAAATGTCATTTGGTAAATATTGTATCTGCGAAAGAAAATAATAGAATAAAAAAGATGCTAATGTATACCTACAAAATTAATTCAAGAAATTTAAAAAGAACAGTTGCGACGTTAAACACAATAAAAAAAATGACCAATAACAGGAAAATACTATTTTTCAGTTTTTACACAAAAATTCATTTATGTGCATAGCAGGGCAAATTTTCACGGTTCAATATTAAAAGAGTATTACATTCGCATGAGCTTTTATACCTTAAGTGGAAATTGCTTGAGCATTTCCCAACTTTAGTTCTGTCTCTACTTCTATGTCTGAGGGTGGAGTAAATTACAATAAAAGTTTTGTCATTTTCAACGACCCACAGCGGACAAAGTGAAGACCGCAGAAGCCACTGCAACATTCCTAGCGGTCGTTTCAAGGTCACCTGAAAACCTCAACATAAAAGTTATACTATCTTTTGCTTTATTTTAGTTGCTAAAAATACAATCTTTGATTAGAAACGCCTACATACATGAAGTTTAATGACATGGATATAGAGATTATGAGCCAGTTCGAACTTGGGTGGGATATGAAAAAGAAGACTAGGACATATACCGTGGATATCCCTGTGTACTTCACATTGATACATCCTTTGTCAAATTTAGCTAGTAGCTAGAGAAACTAAACCAACCATTTGTTTGCTTATGGTGGAAGGTTATTATTAATACTAAGCTTGATCAATTGGCCTAATTGTTAGATACACTTACGAGAAGAACAAAACATATACGATCCAGTCGTCGTTTTTGTCATGCTCTTTTAGAGCCTCAATACTGCTGGAAATTGTTACTTTTATTTCAGAAACACATAATCAAAACAATTTTATTACTGAACTAAAAAGTTTCTGAATGTGGCCTATATTCATAAGTCAATGAGAAGAAACTTTGTCAAAGAAGAGCTAAAAGAACCAAATACATCAATCTGAATAAATAGATGAAAATTTAAGATATTGCAAGTAATAGATTTAAATAATGTGTCACCGTTTCAGGCTTCTTCGAAATTTAGAAGACAAACGCTCCCAACTCCCAATTAATTCCAAAAGACTCATATATATTACATGACAATCATTAGACCCCGCAGTAGAGCTTTGGGGCTCCACTAAGCCATCGAATTCCTCTCGTATTCAATCATTACAATCCAAAATCCTTCATAAAATCCTCAACGCTCCTTACTTTGTTACGAACAGAGTAATCTATAAGGATCTTAATACCCCATTTGTTACTGATTTGTACCGAAACCGATACCAACATTTACATGACAAACTTGATTCCTACTCAAACCAACTAGTTTCAACCTCTTAAATTTCTGATAATCCTCCGAGCGTCTGAAAAGAAGACGGCCTCGTGACCTTCTAAGTTGAATTTTTTATTCGAGTACAACCATTAGGTAGTTTATCTACTTGCTTAAGTCTCGTGTCATTATTTATTTATACGCTTGATATAGTTTATTACACAGTTGCAAATGTCAATAAATAACTTCTTTTTTTTAAATGTGTTGGTGGAATACAATATTTTTTTTATTTGTTTATTAAGAAACTTGATGTCATGAACGTAAATTATTTGACTTGAAAAGATTGGTGAACAAAAAAAAAAGAAAAGAAAATTATTTAAATGCTGAAAATCTGTTATTAAAACATCCTTAATTAATGCTATAGGTCTAAAAGAATATATTTAGACGTGTACTGACATAATTATGTAAATTTATTTTTGCCTTTTTACTGCAATCTCACTCTCTCACTCTCTCTCTCTCTCTCTCTCTCTCTCGCTCTCTCTCTCTCTCTCTCTCTCTCTCTCTCTCTCTCTCTCACTCTCTCTCTTCTGGAAACCACTTACATGAATAGTTATACAAATGGATTAACTTAAACTAGGGCGATATATATATATATATATATATATATATATATATATATATATATATTTTGTGTCTAATTATGTTCCATATATTAAGCCTAATATTTAAATTAAATTTCTGAGGTGTAATTAGATGAAAAAGCCACTAATAAAGAATACTTTAACTTAAAACAAGAACTTTAATAGTTACTCCAATCAGAAACTAGCAATAATTACTATTCGTTCCATATGAAATGTCCATTTTCCATGAAAAGGTTATTTAGTAAAAGTTTATGAAATCAAAAAATTCTTATTTAATAAATTTAATCTCATTTTCTATACAATTTTTCCAAGGTGTTGTCGAATTTTTAATCCCAGAACCTAAAAATTCAGGGTTTTGTGATTACATAAATTCTCCACTGGCATTTTTTACTTGAGAATAACTTGTAAAGGTTTACCCTTAAGGAAGCTGTCCAAATTTCTGAACAGATAGAATCTGCTGACGATAGGTCTGACGAATAAGGTGGGAGTGGGAGGACTTCGTCAGCTCGTTTAGTTTCTTCAATGTTACTGTGAATCGTGAGAACTGCCGTTGTCATGTAAGAGTAAGGTTCCTTCCGATAAACTAATGCAGGTTGTTTTCTGTTGCATTATGTCAATATCACTGCAGTAAAATGTCGAAGTAATGGTTTCAATTCTGGGTAGAAAGGATAAATTAATTATTCCTGCCACTAACCACCACACTGAAACCAATATTTATTTTTATTTTGAAGAGAAAAGATATGTCCTGGTCGGGTTTCGAACCTGTGTCCTACGCATCTCCAGCGCGCCACTCTTCCAACTAAGCTACCAGAGCTCTTAACCATTTCAGACAAATCCATCCTCTTCACCGATCTCACATCCCCAGCACTTGAGCGATGTACATATGGGGAAGAATGTTCATTGAACACTACTTCAATTGGGATCTGGTTGTTTTACATCAATTTTATGTTTATAATCTTTATTGTTATTTTATTTTGATTATTTAAATATTTTTATTTTTAAGAGAAAAGATTTGTCCATTGAAGATTCGGGTTCGAATCCCGGCCAGGACAAATATTTTCTCTTAAATATGATAATATTAAAATATTAAAATAATAAAAATAAAATAAAAATAAAAATTACAATATTTATTTTGAATGAAAATTCGGTTTTGGCATGAGTTTCGATCTTAAATTAAAGAACACTCTTCCACGAACGCGGGGGTAATGTTCATTGTAGCTTGAGCTGCTAAGTGCCCAAGTTAAAACTAAAAAAAAATACACGAAAATCGCCTGTTTTCATGGCCTACTACACAATGTTCAATTGTAGTGGTAGTAAATATTATTTAAAAACCGATGTAGCTTTCTTCAAGGCTTAGAAAAGAAACAGAAAATAACTATATAAAACATAGCAGTACCATGGAATAAAAACGAATTTTATGAATATAATTCAGAAGAATGAAGAGAAATTCAGATAGTAAGATATATTATGAAATAACTAGTGAGAAAAAAATAAAGAGTAAGGTACGTTATGTAATAAATGATGAAAGATAATAAGAATGGAAAACATAGTTAAATTACAAGTAATGGTATATAAAAATTGTATAATTTTTTTTAAATAACAAAATTATGATTTTTATATGTATTAGTTACATGATTAGTTTTTGAAATATAATATAAAGGATTGAATAAAAAATTTAATTATTGCTTGTATTAAAAACAAATAGCATAATCATATAAAACTCCTAATGTTTTTTTTACTTTACTTTTTATTCATACAATATTCCATTCTTACCATTTCTATGTGGAATTTATTCATTTCTCATTATTATAATATTATCATCATTATTTTGGCCTTCATTAATTATTTATCTTCTACCAATATATTCGCGATCGAAGTAATAAACTGGCACTTAATTCAGGTATTGTATCGTAGAGGTATAACCAGATAAACTAGAACAAACTAGAAACTGGAAAGTGGGAAAAGTCGTGTTGGAAAACTATGATCTCATCTCCCCACTCCTTAGGTATCACCCTCTTCACGTTATGATTTCCTATTAAGATGCAAGCTATACAGTTTTCAAGTACAAGTCAATGAATAAATTAACTCGAAGTTAGATTATTTTGTATAGGGTAATCATAGTATGTATACTAAATAATCGAACTTATATATGGAAATATGTGCAATGATCTACATACGATTAATGCCTTTTATTTTAAGAGGATGAAAATGGTCGATGTGGAGGTCAGAAAAAAATCTTATTAGATCTGTTTAAAATAATATATAATAAAGAATAACAATATACATATAGTAATCTAGGAAACTGGGTGAAAAAAATTAGCGAAATTAGGAAACCCTTTAAGTAGATATAACAAAAAACAGAGGGAATAGTTATAGAGAATTATCGAATAACTAACAGGGAATAACATGAAGTAATAATAACATGACATAAAGGCATTATTTAAGATAGATTACATTTGATTTTTAATATAATTAATAATCTATACATATAAAATGATTTGTCCTGAATGATTGACTGACTGACTGACTGACGGATCAACGCACAGCCTAAACCGCTGATTGTAGGGATCTGAAACTTGGAGGGTGTGTTCTTTGTATAACGTAGGGATCCGATAAGAAATGATTTTCCGAAATTCTACCCCTAAGGGGGTGAAAAAGGGGGGCAAAGTTTTTTCCTCGCAAAATCTACATATTTTCGCTGAACAAAACAAATCAAGTAACAAAGTTCACTTCTCAAGAGTGGGGGAGTACCTGAGCACTATCGGCCAATCAGCTTGCTCCCTCACATGAGCAAAATCTTAGAGAGACTGGTTCACCATCACATGTTTAAACACTGGAAAGAGAAAAAAACATCATCCCCCCTGAGCAGACTGGTTACCAGAGAGGAGTCGCCTGGCTAAGCTACAGGCGCACACCATAGAGCACATGCAGATTAACAGAGCTACGGCGTTCATTTCATTGGACTGCACCCAGGCCTTTGACTGTGTGTCTTATGAGTTGTTACTCCGACGCTTGAAAGAGTTTAGGTTTCCCGCCACTCTATGTCGTCTGATCCAAAGCTATCTCGGCGGAAGATCATTCGTCGTACGAGTCGGTAACAGTTACTCGACTTCTTGCACCACCACCTATGGAGTACCTCAAGGCTCTGTATTGGGGCCACTGATGTTTGTGATTTTCACAGCACCCGTGGTCGCAATGAAGCATCCAGGAGCAATGGTAGCAGCATATGCGGATGATATTGTGATTTACGCTACCAACATCAGCACCCCATATGCCCTTAACGAGGCACAAAAGGCGACTGAAACCATACGAACGAGCTGAAGACGGGTGCCACAATGATGTCATTTCAGAGTGTGAGTAAGAAACCTCTACCGAAGACTTTTACCGGGGACTGCGAGGATAGAAGATTATCCACTTCAATCCTCATCCTTGGCGTCAACTTTAATAGGCACCTCACCTTCTCAAAGCACGTTCAGGCAAGATTGAAGTTGGCACGACAGAAATCCAACACAGGCTATACCATCTGCTCTTGTCGCCGCAGCTCTCATTGAGGTTGAAATTACAAATCTACAAGTCCATCATAAGACCTACGTTGCTCTATGGTGCACCACTACGGAGACACCTCTACAAAACAACGCTGAAGCGCCTGCAGCATTACCAGAATCCCATCCTTAGGAAGATCGTAAGTGGCACATCGCTCGAGGGGGCACTTAACACCACCATCCGGAAGGAGCTTCGGCTTCCCTCGGTGCCCGAGTACATAGGTCGAAGGCTCATCAAATTCTTTGATGGGCTGAAGACCTATGCGAACGCCCTATTTAGGGCTTAAAACCACCCCTCCCCCCCCCAGACCTGGGAGATGGCAGGGCAGTGTTCCCTTGGTAGATGTGCTTACATTTGATCTAGGGATGGGGTAAGTACTCCCTTGTCCTTATCCTTCCTTCCTTTTCATTCATCCTTCCTTCCCCTTTCTTCTTTCTACAACTGTCACTTGATCCCGCTAAACGGTCCCTCGCCGTTTTGTATGGTATAATGCCAGCGGCCTCGTGCCGGTTCGATATTATACAATATATCCTTAGTATATATCGATACTAATCCTTTACTGCCACGAACAACTGTAAACGTCTGTCCATCTCGTTTGTTAAAAATTATCAATGTCTGTTTCACGGCTATGCTGATCCCCCTGTGATGAAATTTGATATGGATAATCTCAAGTCTGGGGAAGGGCATAGGCTACTTTTTATCAACACACCACACAGGCGAAGTTTATACAAAACTGTAACCTGATTGACTAACACACCCAGCGGTCAACGCACAGCAGAAACCACTGAACTTAGCATCTAGAAATTCGCGGATAGGTTCTTTTTATAGCTTAAATGAGCACTAAGAAATGAATTTGGACAGTTCCACCCCCAAGGGCTTCCCCCTTGATATAATAGGGGTTCAAAGATTGTATGGAATCGGTCAGTTTTGAAGTTAGACATCTGAAATTTCGGATGAACGAGTAACTTGTAGTTAAAAAAACTTTAAATGATTTACTTAAAATGATCTGACACGAAACTTTGTGTGGCAGACAAATTCCACGCGAGCGAAGCAGTGGGCAAACGCTAGTTAATTACATATAAGTACAAAAAGATTTAAAGATTTATTTAAATAAAAAAATACTTTTTAATATAACATACTTTTATTTTACATTAAATATTATGTACATAGACCTAAATTTCGCATATTTAATCACCTACAAAAATAATCCCATCTAGATATAGTTATTAATTTAATTCAGGATATACAATGAATAATACGAATATTGAAAGTGCTATAACTTTACAGGATCGAACCAACAAGGTTTTGTAATAATAGTCCTAATTAAATGTAGATATAACCCCCGTAATAAAGTCGCAGCAAATATAATAATAATAATAATAAATATTTATTGGCAGAAATCATACAAATGCCATTTCGCAAATATTGTATATATGATGTTTTGAAAGCCTCCCCTGAGGGATTCACGTAGAAGCGTGGATGGAGAAACTTCCCATTGAAGACACTCGCAGGAAATAAGAAATTATAATCATAAGAATTGTTCTTATCTTATATGTGGATGATTGAAAATGTGGTGGATATACAGAAAATAGTGAAGGAACTAATTTTTTTATTTTTTTCAAAAGTGACAGGGGGTAAAAATTTACCTTAAAATTGAAGATTAGATTGAATCCCTAAAAAATGTCAATAAAATCAATTAGCCCAATAAGTTATGTATGGATTAGACGCTGTGAAATTTTGGTTAATTCAATCAAATTGTATGCACACCGGTGGTCAAATTCACAGTTATTGTAAAAGCAATGTTTTATCATTATTTTATATTTAAAAAAAAAGTTTATTTGTATACCTCACAATTCCTTATTTCTTTTGTGTTGTATATTAGGCTAATGTAGATCTATTACCCTATTTTTAAACGGATATGAAATTTAGATCAGACCTTTTTTAACTCAGTTCTGTAATGACAAAACTAGTTAAGTACTTGTGTGATACAATTATTGTGTGATAATATTGTATAATAATTAATATTGTCAAAACTCGTGTTGGCGTAAGGCAAGGAAGGGTATTGAAATAAATAAATAAATAGTTAAGTACTTGTTTGATCATTTTACTTAAGTATTTAAATAGCTAAATGGAGATAGGCAACAAGTCCACTTTTTTTACGAGATACACAAACTGATTAATACATTATATAATTTTTTTAAGAAACCTCCACCACTACAATTCGTGAACGGTCTGGGGTTCAGTACATGGTAGAGACTGTACTATGTCATGGACAACGGTTGTGCAGGGAGTTGATTTGACCCAGATCACGCTCAACCGCCAGATTGTCTCCCTTATTTTGGGTACCCACTTTATAGAGGCTGATTGAGCCCCATGTGAGTCCTAGATCTCCGGCTAAATAAAGCAGGGGTCTTGGCAGCAGGGGATTTGAACCAGGATATTCTCTACCACAGAGCCCCCACTCTCCACATTATATAATTACTAATTGTTATCAGTATTCTGTATTTAATATAAGCTTTAATATAAACGATTCTTATACCGTACTAGAAAATGGTATGTGAGTTTTTATTTGACATGGACTAGTTCCCTATCTGCAATAAACAAAATAGAGTAAGGCGTTGTCAAGCCTATATCACGCGGGCAAGTGTACTTTCTGTATTAAATGAAGCGTTCCGCTTATGGTAAATATTTTTCTGAAAATAACGAAAATTTCAAAAATTGGACTTCCTTGCTGGCTTTCTGCGATGATACTAATATTCAGAATAATCATTATCAAACAAATAAGAACGACAATAAAACATGGGATGAACACATTAACCCTCTTAAGCAAAGAAAATACCTCGAATATTCGAGGCTTCCCCGAAGGTGGAACGTATCTTAACATCTGAGTAGGGCGAAATGCAATTTCGAATATTGCATTACCATGTACTCAATCAGAATTTTACTAGAAATTACGTTTTGTCCAACTCTCCTTCACATATTACTTTCTTCGATCATAATGCCGACTCTAGTTTGAGTCAGAACAATTCGATGTGCTTTCATTAGAGCTTAAAAGGGTTGTTAAAAACTCGATATTATATAAAAAGTTGTTTTGTCTAATTTCTAAAGGGGAGAGTGTATTAAAAAAAAAGCACTTCTTGATCAATAAAATAAAACGAAAAGTATTTTTTTTATCTAGGCTTGACCCAAATGGCTTCTGAATGGTTCAGTCGTCAGAGGACGAAAAGAGAAAGAAGAAAGAAAAGGATTTCAATGATTCTCAGCTTCCTTTATTTTCAGCAAATGCAATTAGTTTAAATCATTTATAATTTAATTCTGTTTTTTAAGGTTTATGTTTAATATTGTCAAAATAAAAGCATTGAATTATCATTTCTACAAATATTTTTGTTATAATTAGGTACCTGCTTTATAGAGTTTGAATGAGCCTAAGCAGATTTACGGACTCCTCAGGGCCAGTATATGGAAGTATATGGTTTGATTAAATAATTAATTTACAGTCGGGTTTGCAACTGTGGCCGTCAGCACAGCAACTCAGCAACTTCTTAACGTAGTATGTACTTTATATATATATAAATCTCCTGTCACGATGTTTGTCCGGGCTAATCTCCGAAACTACTGGACCGATTATAATGAAATTTCGCCCAGATATGTAACATTGCCCAACTGGAAATATAGGCTGTATTTTATTTCGATTAATGACCGCGATATTTGTATAGCAAAATTATATTTTTTTATATTAATTAATAATTATTAATTCATTAATTAAAATAGAACTATGAAGGATTTGAACAACGACGACAAGCCATTCGGTGATGCTGTTATTATACTGTCTGGTGATTTCCGACAGATATTGCCAGTCATTCCTTGCTCTACTACTGCCGATGAGCTTAACGCATGCTTAAAACAATCGTTTTCATGGCGAAATGTCGAAACACTTCAATTAACCATAAACATGCGAGTACAATTATAATATGGGCCATCAGAACAAATATTTTCAGAACTATTGCAGGATATTGGAATGGGTGAAATAGAATTGCATATAAAAACAAAATCCAGAAAATTTCAGCACCGTTGTTCAGACAAAACATGAATTAATTAGGGGTGTCTTCCCGGATGTACTAAATAATTACATGGACCATAATTGGCTCAGTAATCGTGTTATTTTTACAGCGAAAAATGCTGATGTTGACAAAATTAACTTTCAAATACAACAGTTTTTTCCAGGTGATCTAATGTCCTTTAACCCGTCAGTTCCCAAATGTGAACCACTTATGAACTTTAAATTTTTTAAACTTATTTATGCTAGTTGATCTCTAAAAACAATAAATATACAAGTTTTAAATTTTTCTATGCCTTAATTAAGCCACTGGAATGGTGCCCCCTGTAGGGTGCATTGGGCGTCCGGACAACAAAATCACTCAATTTCATAAACTAAATCAAATTATCCTGAATAATAGAATCGAATCAATTTTTTTTTTTTTTAATTTATAGTTGTGAGATGTAGGGATATAAGTTAACAAAAATCAATATAAATATAAATTTGTTTATTTCACTTACACCTACCTAAAATTAAAAAATATGAAAAATTCATGTCGTATAAAATAAAATCAAGGGACAGTCCTACTAAAAATAAAATACATCCTTACTTATTAGTAGTGTTCAGAACTGTAAAATATTCTCTGACTTTCGAAAATTTATCATTTTTTGGGAGCTTATTGTTATCGCAAAGATGCAAGTATTTTTTGATTTCGAGGAATCTATTTCTTCTCACACTTTGGGCTACTGTTTTGTTATAGGTATCACTTTGACTCTCCCAAAACATTCTAATATATTCAGATGTCATGTAACCCGTAAGTAACAAGATACTTACAAAAATTTTCATTTCTTCTACACTAACGTTCAGAGCATGATTTTGCTTCAGTGGATAAATGTTAGACATTTCGACTAGTAATTCATATATATCTTGGGAAAACATTTTCTCAAAACATTCCACCGGTGTCAAATGTGGGCCAACATTAATTCTAGTGAATTCTTCAGCATCCCCCCTCCCTGATCGTAATGTGAATGAATCTTCATTTTCCTCCCACTTGGTTTGAACCTTTGCTCTTTTGGGATTTTGAGTCGTGTTTCTTGTTTGTTTTCTTTTAATTTTTGTTGTTTGCTTTGATGAAGTCGAGACTTCTTTTGTCCAATCTGAGCCATGTCTGCCTGGTTTGTGAGACAAAATTTCTTCAGCATTGTCAGATATCCGTTGATTTGTGTCATAAGGAAGGTCTTCGTCCTGAGGAGCAGCCAGTTCCACTTCACTTCTGGGAATACTGCCTGGTAAGTGATTTAAATTTGTTTCCAACTCGTCTCCACTTTCTTCTTCCGTCTCATCCCATCCTCTGGTGGAAAGAGAATTACATCTAGGTTATATTAAATACTTCTAGATCATTAATGTTGGCTCCTGATTCCAACAAACCAATCACTTCATGCAAAGGAACCCTGGAAGAGAGAAATTTTTTTTTAAATTCTAAGAGGTTATTCTAAATAAAGAAAAACATCATTTATTATAATAGAAATTTTCATGAAATAATGAGTAAGTAATTTTGAATTACAAATGTACAATAAAAAAGAAGTATGAAATTATTATTCAAAGATCGCAGATTGAAATAAAATTTGATTATATACACAAAAAAATATTCTAGTCTTGCAAGTAGTCTGAGTGACCAATGCACCCTACAGGTGATGCTTACTTTTAGATTGGCTCTGAAGTTTTATTTTTGCTGGTTTATATATAATATTGCTACCATTTGTTCCAGAAAATTCCCACCTAACTGTAAATGCAAAAATAATTTGAGTACTTACGTTTTTATCGTCATGGTAAGTGAAAAAAGTAGAAAACTTGTCAACAACAACAGAAACCAGAACACTACTGAGTTTGAAAGATTATATTGTCTAGACCACACCTGATATCAGCTCCAAATGTGTCCTACCCTTTGAACTAGTTCCAGTAGCACACAAAAACATCGCTATAACCTATAAAAAAAATTTTTTTATAGCACATAACA
Organism: Troilus luridus; assembly: GCA_964056705.1. Lineage (NCBI taxonomy): Eukaryota > Metazoa > Arthropoda > Insecta > Hemiptera > Pentatomidae > Troilus > Troilus luridus. The sequence continues at coordinate 108,158,662 of OZ057412.1, forward strand.
AAAAAAGTGACTGCACCCTAGAGGGTGCATTGGGAACTGACGGGTTAAATCAATAGATACTATATTGTTGTTGATGAAAACCAAGCCGTAAATTATCAGGAATGCCACTACACAATCTTCGGTTGAAGATCTGTTCACCTATTATTCTTCTGAGTAATTTTAATACACTATGCAATTGTATTTTTATAAGTATGCAATTGTACACGTTTGGTCATCAAAAATATTACCGGAAATGTTATTGAAGAATAGCCATGTTGACTAGAATCTTCAAAGGAGAAATCATCCTGTTGCCACGTATTCCAATGATACTATCAGGGCCCCTAATACCGTTCAAAGGACTTCAATTTGCTATACGCTTGGCTTTTGCCATGGCCATCAACAAGTCTCAAGGCCAGACAATATCCATATGCGGTTTGGACTTGTTTCTCACATGGGCAATTATATGTTGCATGGTAACGTGTTAGTAAACCATCTAATTTATATGGATTAGCAAAGGACAGAACAATAACAAATATTGTGCATCGATTAGCGCCCAATTAGATTGAAATAAATATTTAAAATTTAAAATAATATTACTAGCCATAATTAAAAATCAACTATTACTTACCTCATTCATTAAACTAATGTTTATATTTTATCAGTTAAGAATTTTGTAAATTATTTATTTATTATATACTATAGTTAGATATAAGATAAATAAAATTTAATATCAAAAATCAATTTAATTCATTTATTCATTATTTCTTTAAAATTCAAATTTTAACGTAATATTTTTAATGTAATATTTTTAAACTATTATAACAGCCACAGCAACGCGTGGCCGGGTCAGCTAGTATATATATAGTTAAATATCTTTAATAAACTAAGCACTTTTTAAAAAGAACTTTTATTCAAGTTAAACATGTACATTAAAATGGAGAGACTAAAAACTAACAGCGTAACGAGCTACAGAAATAATAAGAGAGGGCTCCTCCTAGTCAGAGGGCCTATATAGGTTTTTACATTGCTGATTCTAATTCGTGGTATTGTTTACTAGTAAGCCAGCTGCAACTTGCACCTGCACAACAGTTCCTAGAATTGTTTATGATCACATATTTGGTTTCCAGATTTACCTGATTTAACTATATATGTGTGTGTTTGTATATTTATTTATTTATTTATCTATTCATTAAATTACAAACTAATCCCAACTTATGACGTCATTTATTTACACTAAAATTATTTTAGAAATAAATTTTAACATTTATAACTAATAAGAAACAACATGTAAGAAACTACAAAGGGAACATCATGCCGGAAATTAAGGAAACTTAGAAGAAGGGAAATGGATCAGTTCCGTTTGGTAAGTTATTTCCGTGTTGCTCTGATTTGTCTTTCTTGCACATAGACGGAAATGGAGTTTTCCCAGATTTCCATTTACGACAATATTACATTTCTGACCTGCTTGTCAAAGAGGAATGGCCCTCTTTAACTCACTACCTACCAATATTTCGTTGAGATATGGTTGAACCATACTGACTCATAAGAGGAAAGGTCATGACAAAATTAAGATTGTTATGATATTAAATTCTATAATTATGCAATCTTAAGTAGTCAGTTATAACACAAAATACTATAACCCATGAATGATAACATAGTATAACTAAATGTAATAATGATTTAATACCATTTCAAAATATTTGCAAATAATATAACCATATTAATATTCGTATTTATATTGATAAGGTTTAACTCTAGCAGTCGGTGCAGTGATGCATGGTGAACCATTGCCAGTCCGAAACCTGGAAAAAGTAGGACGGTTGAGCGTGAGGGATAGGCGACCTCACCTCTATAAAAAAAGGTGTGGTCTAGAACTTGCCTGAAAAGAATGAAGGTATTCCCCGAGGGGACCCATATGGATATGTGAGGAGGGTCACAAACAACAACGCATCTTGAAAGCGTTTTAGGCCCAACGCAACAAGATGGATGATGGGATGCCGCAGTACTACGCCAAGTTTATAAATTTCAATGGTAAGATAGGCAAGGAAGAAATATATTTCTTCTTACAACCGAGTAACAAAGCAGGCATGAGATTACGAATGACAATGGCTTCAGAATCGTTCTATCTCTCGAAAGATATGAAGTTTATGACCACTAAGTTCCTCCAGAAAAATATTCACAAAGAAACTTGGTTATGCCCAGGAGACAGGACTAGAAACCAACTGGACAAGGTCTTAAGGTGGATAACACATGGAAATTGATCAGAGTTACTTCACATGAAGTTCTGGGGGAAAAATAAAGCTCGAAGGAGTAACCCATGGTTGATGGCGATAAAAGAAAGGAATGAGACTCAAACGAAGATACATCAAAGAAAATCTCACAGTATATCCGATCGAGAAATATTCCGAAAGTAGAAGAAATGTTAAAAGAATAAAGCGTGATACGAAAAGAGTACATGAGGCAAGACAACTCGACGAGATGTTAGAGCATTTCCATGCGCGAGAAACCCGAAAGTTCTACAAAAGCGCAGTATCTTAAGACTGGGCTTTACCCAAAATACTGGACTGTTCCACCTACATAAGTGTGGAAATCTTCTCATCGAGGCTGATCAAATCAAATATAAGTGGCTCCAATACTTTAAGGAATGCTAAACACCAGGCGTACCGATCTGACAATGCTAAGGATCTACCACCTGACAGAGACGAAACGTTTTTGCTAAAAGATAACAAGAGTCGAGGGCCCGGACAGGAAATCCTAGCAGAATTGATAAAATACGCATAAGTAGACACTGGGGAAAAGATTTTAAAGGTAATATGGGTGGAGGAGAAAATGAAAGCTGACTGAAGAGAATCTATTATGGAACCTATACATAAGTTATTCATTACGGAAGCATAGCGCTTCTGGCAACAGTTTACAAGTCCCTGTCGGTGGCAATATGTAAGAGTATGGTGGAGAGAAGTAATAACTATTGGGTGAGTGCAAATTAGAGCGGTTTCCACCCGGGACTATCAAATACAGACCATTTATTCTCAATTAGCCAAAAGTCAGACAAAACAAACGAAAACAATATCGATCAACACAATTTATTTAGTGGATTATGACAGGAGCATGTAGGTGTGAACAGAGGAAGACTAATAAAGACACTGTATACATTAGAAATACCAAGGGAGTTTGACGAAGATGTCCCTGAAAAGGTAAAGGTACAAGGTTAAAACTAGAGTAGCCATCTCAGATAGCTTGCAGCTTAACACTGGCTTATGACAGGGGGACTCATTATCGCCTGTACAATTTAACCTTGGAAAAACCCGCGTGGACAAGGTGGAATTCTGAACTTACCTCTTTGAGTGGGTCTCAGATTTCACTTATCTTGGATCCCCTGTACTAACGCAATCGGAGTAGAAACTAGGAGAAGAATATTGTCCGCAAACCGTGGCTATTTGTGTGAATATTTTGGGCTAAGACAACACCTAGCTAGTAGGGTTATAACAAGGAAAACAAAAATCATCCTACAAAACCCTTATTCGCCCACATAAGGAGCGGAAACATGGAGAATAACAAAAGACGCATACTGCAATTTTCTTGTCTTCGTGTTGTTGAGCCGAACCAATAATAATAAAAAACCCGCGTGGCATTTACATTAGGCTCACGCAACACATGGCACATGATTAACATAGGAGAATCATAAAAGCCAATGCCTGAGCTGTGATGAAATTCGAGAGAGCAGTACAAGACCCGGAACTCAGGATAAACATTTAAAAGACGAATTATATGAAAACCTCATGATAGGCTGAGGAATGAAGAGGTTAGGTTGATTATTTAGGGACTCTTAACGTCTAAGGTCTTCAGTGTCCTACCTGTAGCCACTCTTCAAGGATATGGCGTATTGTCAGTTGTGAGCGACAGATCCAACCGTTCGGAGAAGTTGTTTTTTCCATTAGGAAACCATGCGAGAGAAAAGTCCCGAGAAAGATCTTTGGAACCTTCAAAGAAAACCAGAGGTGGGAAATCAGAAGCAATGCCGAACAAATAGACTTGTATTTCATAGCCTGTTATTCTTTATGCTATTAAGAAGATTATAATAAAATGGTTGGGTCATGCAGAAAGAATGGACCTCTTCAGGCTGCTTGAGGATAAAGGAAAAAGGGCAGACCCTGGCGTTGGAGGACGGATGGCGTTTGGAATATGAATTATGAGGAGAGGAATACAGAGGAAGAAGAATGGTGGTAGGAGTTTAGTAGCTGTTATGAAGGACCCGAGTTCAAATGCAGCTGTAGCGGATAAATTATTTCATCTGTAAATAGCCATGAATGGACTGTGGTATTTGCAGCCCCATCTCGGGCTCACCCAGCTTTTGTAGAATGGATACGCTTATATGGGGGCGGGGAGACGTCACAAACGTTGTCCTAGAAACAATGCAGTACAGTCTTTACACAATGAACCCAAGACCATGAAGTGTGGAGTTGTTCAGTTTTTTTCCCTTTTAATGACATATTTTAGTAGGGCCTTGCATAAACAACAACATAAAATATAAAAATATCTTTACAGTAAGAATGAAAAAAAATTGAAGTACCAATAAAGAATAAATCTCAACTCTTAGCTAAATCTATGAAAGAGTTTGAAACTGACAGATATGAGCGGCCAGGTGTCAGGTCGATTGCTTTTAATGAAAAATTGGGTTTTCTGTTCATTTTTTCTTTCCAGTCCTATCATCAGTCAGGGATGTTATGTTTTTAAAATAAAAACTTAGTTCCGTACTTTTATATGAGAATTTTTCGCTGAAGAATTATTAATCTACTTCAGGGGGGCTCAACTTTGTATCATTAAGATTTTTTTCAAGAAGAAGCTCAAAAAATGAGGTTAGTAATATACGAAAATTCATATGATAAACAGTTTAAATATTACATGTATAATATATATTAAAAAACAATTTTACAATTACCGCATTTAAAAGGAATACTTATTTTTATCATCGAAAACGAAGATCAGGGGTATATAATTAGTCTAAGAGCAACTATACATACATTGGCGAAACTAATCTTTATTTAAACAAAGAAAAATAAATAAGGATAATAGTTTTTATTTCCTTATATTTTAAATCCTTTTGACCCATTTGAAGCCTAAAAAATAGGCCGAAACCATGATACAAAATAAAATAAGGTATTAAAACTTATTAGTGTAATGTTATAAACAATTATTAGTGCAATGTTATAAACTTATTAGTGTAGGTGTAAAACTTATTGACTGCATCAGTCGATCTTTTTAAAGACTGAATATGACTTTCTTGTAAGCCTATTATATTATAAAACGTTGGCCCATAAAGTGACTCTGAAATAAATTAAAATAAGTGTGAATTGCATCAAGAAACTATCATTTATTACATATTAGAGAGTACTGCAAAGTATATATTTAAAATATATGGTAGTACACGATTAATAAAGAAAAAACGGAATCGATTATTTTTAGTACGATTATCAAACCTTCCATACTCATGAGCTGGGCGGTAAAAACAATTTGTAGTTTCAAAGAAATAAAAATATATAAAAATCAACACTGACGTAAAACTGTTAAATTTCCAATATAAAAATAATTCGTATTAACTAAATTATGGTTGATGCTTAAAGTAAAGGACCAGTTGATGCATAGAATCTGATTCAAATTAACATAACTTTTTACAAACATAACGCAAATGTTCACAGTAACTAATATTATATAAGAACTATTTAGGTATTTTTTCGTTAAGGTTGTTGAATCTTAGTGCCTTTGTTTACTTTCCCGCAAACAACGGTTGTGCAGAGAGGAGAGTTGTCCAAGATCACGGATAGCTGATTCTCCCCATTAGGGTATCCGGCTTATAAAGGCTGAGTGAGCCCCATGATGGTCTGTAGATCCCACATAGTCTATTTGAGGATGTTAAAGTATTAAATAATTTATCTACTACAGCTTTAGGTACAGTAAATCAGTACTCTACCACTTAGCCACCCCACTCATATGGTTATATGATATCATAATTATTCATGTATGTACTCGTTAAGATGATTAAATGTGACCCTTGAAGCCATAAATCAACAAATTTAAAAAAAAGGTAAAAAATAAATATATTCTTGAAGGTACGATTTGAAGTAAGATGTAAATTTTTTTCCAAACGTTTATTATCTGGGACCAAAATCATGTCTTGACTTGTATTAAACCCAAACAGTCTAAGATGTTTTGGACATGTTTAAAGAATGGAAAACAACAAGTTGGCCAAGATGAAATACGATGCTAAGGTTGAAGGTTGAGGTGGAAGAAGGTCCAGAGGAAGGCCCCGACACAGCTGGGAAGATGGGGTTAAGGAAAGCTTCGCAAAGAAAAGCCGCCTGCAGTGGAACAGAAGAAGAGAAATGGTGTGGTCCGAGCTGTACAGCATGAAACCACGCACTGCCTGAGCGGTAGAGAATATGGACTATGATGATGATGATGATGACCACTAGAACCCGTGAAGGATCTCGGACTCAATACATACAGGTATAATACAATACAGGTAGAGACTATACTGTTTCTTGGGAAACGGTTGTGCAGGGAGATGATTTGTCCTAAATCACACTCAACCGCCAGACATCTCCCTTTATTTTGAGTGCCCACTTTATAGAGGCTGGGTGAGCCCTAGGAGGGTCAGTAGATTTCACAGGGTTCCATCATTTCACATCCGTGACTATTACCTGACTTGTATTAACGGAGTGACAAAAATAATATATAACTTAAAGTTTTGTTTGAAAGGTTGCAGATAAATTCTGAGTAAAGGTGTCACGTGCGGAAAACTCATAAATAATATGTATACATAATACAGGAAGACTAGTCGCAACCCAGGCCGATCTGACCTTTCCTGGCTTCCTGAGTTATCATATTCAATTTTTCTCTCCCCCGCACCTCTCACCTCAGATTGCAGGTTCCCGGCTTTTATACAATTTTATTCATTCTGAATATATTTTCAGTCTATCTCAGCCTTGCTTTGATAAAGGTTTGTTGTAACAATGTCAGATCCTATCCCCAGGAATATACGTTTCCTAAAATTTTATATTAATGCCTTTGTTCCTGGCAGTATTTAATACTCGAGACTTGAAACTTATTTAATATTTAATCCTATGCTCCGCGCTTTAAATAAAATATTTTCAGAGTAATAATCATCCGCTATTATCACTTTAACTTATGAGTTTTATCTATTTTGTTCTGTATGTATGCAAGCCGGACATTACAAACATGGTTAACATTAAAAAAACTATAATTTGTATACAATTTTAGTCTTTACAATGAAAAAAGAAACGCGGTGTTGTAGTGGAAATAGGAAAAAGACAACAGAAAATCAATAGATGTCATGTGAGACACTCAGGATCAAAAGTAAAAGACTCCGAAATTTCAAAAGTTGACTTCTTCACATTTAGTAATTTAGGTAGCTCTATCAAGCAATTTCATCAAACACGATATTTATCCGCCATATTTCTCATGGTTTTAGTCCTGTTCTGAACCTGAAGTTTCGGGAGCATAAAGATATTGACTAAACAAGCGAAAAATGTTATAAAATCAATGAGTTATCAAGTTTGGAAACGATAATTAGGAGGATATTTAGAAGGAATAGAGAAAAAACATTTATTTATTTTTTCTAATATTTAATGAATTTTTATATTCTTTTGGAAAAAGAAATTTGATTAGCATGCTTGTTATTTTGTAGGATTTTTATTATATCCGTTTGAAATCGTAATAAGATGGATACATCTTATTATGGATACATCTTGCATATATAGAATGCAAATAGAAAAAAACACATTTATTTATATTATAATTATATAATGCAGGTCGATTCTATGTAATATACTCTGATCTCTTTTTTTCCTTTAAACATTTTTTTTTTTATTTTTTGAATTTTAATTTGAGTACCACCACTGGGTAGTTTCTCTACTTGTCTTTTCATGTCAATGTATTCACTCATTATATTTACTAGATGTATTTTGTATACAGTTGTAAATTTCAATAAATAAATTAAAAAAAGAATATATATATTTTTTACATGTTTAGCTAATATTTTTGCTGTTGCTAATTATACACATAAAAAAAGTTTAAAGTAAACGATTCTAGACGATAAAAAATGTTGAATAATACGAACAAGATTGAATAATCAACTTTTGAAAAAAAACCACTTCACTTTTCAAATGAACGAAGGAAGCTATTGTAATAAAGCCAAATCTTTTCAATACCTTTCTAAATAAAATTAACTAACAAACTACGTTTTAATTAAACCATTGTTATCCATTGACCCCTACTTCTGAATGAAGACGATGTTTCATTGTATTTCAGAAAAAAGAAATATATATTAGCTAATTAAAAGTCAATGAACTTTTATAGATTGGAATTTATACTTTAGAGGTTACATGATTTAGATTTATCAGTTTCAGACTTTATATCTCGGGAGAATACCGAATATAAAATGTCGCAGGACACTCATTCAGTAGTTGAAATAATAATCTATCGAAATAAAAAAACACCTAAGTTTACTGCAGGTAGGGGACTATTCAAGAACAAGATCCATTTCTATAGTATACAGTATTTCTCTGATGGCGCCTGGTAGCTGATTTGTGAACAATTTTTTGTCGATTTACTTTGAACTCAAAAATCTCAAACACACTTTTTATCGTGTAAATGAAAGTTGACAATGTCATTAAAATTAGTTTTGTTGGCCCCCAAACATAAAATTAAAAAATGAATAAATCTTCTTCAGCAACAATTTTTATGGAAAAACTGTCACCAAAAGTATTTTTCCATGTAGTAGCTTCCACAAGAAGGTCCTTGGTTCAAACCGACAGATTAACTATTTGAAGTAAAAGCAAGCCATAGACAGACCTTGAGGGATCTGCAAAACCACGTTGCTTAGAGTTCATAAAGCCTATACAAGGGGGGTAACCGAACCTAAGTTACCTAGGTTAGGAGGAAAGCCTTCGGTTGAGTGTGATCTCGGCAAAATCACCTCCCTGCATAACCTTTATCTTACAAACAGCATATTCTCTGTCATGCTTTGAACCAAAGATCCTACAAACACTTTGTGCTACAAGTTTTTATATTACCTTACATTTTTAAAATAGTATTATTTAATCAATAATATTTTTATTGCATATCACTCTGAGTGTAGAATAAATAAAGGTTTAAGAAATAGCCTTTTTATAATTCGAGTATTTCTTTAGACCGAAGCAGCTTGCATCATATTCTTCTTATAATTTATAAGGCAAACATGTAATAATTCAAGAAAAAAATTTAGTTAAAAACTACCTATAATTAGAATATATCGGCACAAATGACTATATTTTATAACAGGATAATGATTTGCGCACCAGGGGGCGGTAAAAAAAGAATTATTTATTCGTAGTAAAAGAGACTTTAGGTAACTTGTTTTATTGCGCCCAAAGACACCACGGATCATGAGGTAGTTGTATTATTAAAGCAGTAGAATGCGCCAGGTAGTTGTGGACTTTCGCAAGTTCAGATGTACCTCCGGTGGACGAAGCATACGATTCGACAATATTATTGATAGTTAAATAGGACCACAGTACAAAGTACATAAGATCTTGGAGCGGGTTACCACCAAATTAGGATTCACTCTAGAAATCAAGCCATGGCCGCTTTTACTTTTATTCGCAGACACCATGAATTCACTCGAATGCAATTCGGGTAAAAAACGCTCCCTTGACACTGCAAAAATTGATGGATGAATTTTTACGGTATATACATGAAGATATTTGTCAAGTGTACGTGAAAGATCTTTTTGTCTTTAGTAAAATAGAGGCAGAGCAAATCCAGCATCTGCGGCAGGTCTCCGAAGTGTCCGAGCCTTTGGTTTAAAGTTATCACCGGAGAAATCGATCTTGGGTCAGAATCAAATTAATTTTGCATACACTTTCCAGCGAAGTGGTGAAGATTCCGGATTTTCCGGATCGCCTGTGGGAATAGACGTCTGTCGGAGGACGAAGCAAGATATTGTGCATTGGAGAGGGAGCTCCTTGGTATAGTTTGGACAGTGGATCATTTGATCTATGAGGAAAGCAGTCGCTGCCAACAAACATCCTATCCCCTCGGTTACAGGGTTCTCTCGATTCGATGTATTATTTGGAGTACGGGGACTGAGTCAGGATTTAGGGGAAACGGCGGGCGATGTTCGGATAATACAAGCGATCCTCCCTACGCATATGGTGAAAACAAAATTAAAATAGACATGGAAAAGAGAACCAGGGTATAGGGAGAGAATTCGAAGTTGAGATTCAGTCGATTTTTCGGTAAACTATGTTTTGGTGACATTCAATATTTTCTTCAATATTACCATGTATTCTGTAAATATTGCTCAAAACTAGTAATAGATACAATTTGGTTGATTTTACACATGGAATTAGGCATGATTATGAGAACAATAATTTCTAGAAACGTAAGATTGTATAACGAGAATATGTCTGAATCTCAACAACAGAAATTACGTTCTTGTTGACTGTATTAGTATCGCTGATGAAAAAGTAATAAAATTAATTTTAAAAGTGAAGAGAAGAGAAAAGTATCTCTTTAAAATATCTCTTTTTTTCGTCCTGAGGGCTAATCGTCTGAAAAAGATGGGATTGTTTTCTCAGGCCGTGTCCTAAAAGGTTTTCCCAATCCGTTGGTATCAGAGGATACGGCATATCAATCTCCTTTTGTATTTTTTAAAGATTAGCTCTTCTGAAAGCGGTACTCGAATTATCAAATATGTTTCGAGGCGATATACAGGTGTGAGGGCAGGATTGATTTCGGGACTTGTACCCGAATAAAGTTAAATGGTCTACTGTCGGTTAAAGGTTCCTCAACAGCGGTAGGAGTATCAAGCCGACAAGTAGGGTCAAGAAGTCAATGCATTTGTCAGAAGTATTGATTAATCTATCACAATACTGATTAATCAAAAGGTTATTATTAATTGCTTTAATATAAATTAAAAAAATAATTTTCCTTGCACATAAAATTCAAGAAGACTGTTGGTAAATAAAATTATATTAAGAAACTGATATAGAGATTCATACCGAGGAGATAATTTATAATTAGGATAACTGAGTGAAACAATTATACCAAGTCCAAGGTATGTTAACTAACATAATTTGAATTCCATGAATAATTATAAGTTGAAGACTACAGAGGTAAAACGAGGTAACTCTATCCCCCTCAAAATAGATAGCAGCGGATTCTAATTAATTTGTCAGTAGCGAACATGGTGGTGTTGTTAAGGTGTAAGCCCGTATTGGAGAAAAACTAGTTCATCCGAACAACATAGTAAGGTGGCTTCCTTGATTTAGTGTTCGGAAAGCTCAAGCATCTTCAATATCAGAATGACAGGACCAGCAATCTGTTTGTACTTGAACTAAAAAATGTTATTAATAATACTGACAACCTTCCAGATTTATTTGCTATCCTGAATATTTATGAAAAAGTGAGTTTTTCCATTGTAGTCCTCAGTTATTGATTTAATTGTGCGTGAGAAGCCCAATTATCAGAAATATCACTGACGGCATACTAGAAACTTTTTTTTTATACCGTGTCATCTACTAATGGGATTAAAATAGAACTTTCTCGATAAAACAGCTTACCATCGATCTCAATTCGAAGGAACAATAGGAGGATTGAAGACCTCATTGTAATAAGACACTAGTCTCTTCTGGTGCAGTTTAGTCGACACTTTAAGCACGAGAAATGATTATTAACATTATACTTGTACTCGTATATGCTAGAAGTATACACCGTATTTTATACGGCTTTATTTGTTTTTTTATTTTTATTCAATTTGTCTAAAATATCGAAACAGGTCATTAGAAGAAATTAGACGTCATAATTTCCCATTTACTATATTTACAACAAGGTGACTTTTAAATTGCTGGAAGAAATTTCATAAAAAGATGTGGATTCATCAAAATGTATTCTGTCATATTAATCCAACAATATCATAAATAATTAATTTTATTTTAGTTGTTACTAATTTTTAAATATATTCATTTGAAAAGAAAAGATATGACCATGGCCGAGAAGCGTGCTTCATTAGGGCCCAGGATAGCTCAAATGGTAGAGTCCCAGACTAGTGATCTGGAAGACCCGGGTTCGAGTCCCGGTCCTGGACATATCTTTTCTTTTCAAATGAATATCATAAATAGTTCTACAGCATGAGTTTCTAAGGCCTAGACCAAGCATTACCTGACAACAATCCTGGTGGAATCCGTAGAAAAATAATATTTGCAGGAAGATTTTTTAAAAATGACTATTTATTCTATGTTTGTAACCTATATAAATAAATATATTTTTTTATATTCTTTTTCTTATGTTGGTTATTATGAGACAGCCTATTTCATAGTCAGAAGTATGAAGCAATTTAAGTGCAGTATACAGATAGCTGCCCCGGCGGTAAACTTTCAATTGTTTGAGGTATGTTACAACTCGTAGTATTAAGAATATTTTTTTATTATTAAAAAAGAATGAATATCTCATAACTTCTGATGGCGCCATATTTCTAGTTTTGGTATTAAAATTAACCGGCAAGGCTTAATAATGTTTCCATTTTTTTCCACATAATTTCCCAAAAACGTTGACCGTTCCCAAAAACTGTGAATACAAAACAATACAATTTCAACTTGGTTTCTAAAAAAAAAAAAATATGGAGAACAATTTGAAGTAAACAAGATATGCTTGTTTTATTGTTTTAAATTTCATGAACGGAGACCTTTAGTTTTTTGAATTTCAGGATTTACTGTCCAAAATTCATTTCTGCGCAGAAGAATTCGTATTGTTTTGGAAAAATACTGATACAAGTTTGGAAAAATAATAACTGGATACGTTTGACGTTTATAAATTTTGCACAATGAAACAGATTTACATATTTTCTCTTTTTTGAGGTTCTTCTCATGCCATAGAAGGTAGTGACTTTGAAGATCGGGAAAGGTTCACAATCTAGGAGAAGCCACATTCTACATTACTTATTTTAGCAACTTAGTTTTAATTACTTATTTGAGTTTAATTAGTTACCACCAACTAATCAAGATGTATGATAACATGTTTCTACTTTTTCTAGGAGATGCAGCTCATGTATGGATAGTTTCAGGACTTTATGAGAAGACTTGGAATCTGGTTTTATTAAAATCCTTTAAGAAATTTCTGTTCTAAAGGTAAAAAGTAAAAAGTGGTTTTCCGTACATGGCTCATCCACTATACCGATTGCGATAGATTTCATGTTTATAGAGGCATGTCGAAGTAGTTCTACAGAATCTTTCTTCAGAACAATTAATGAAATTTTCGGTTATTATTCCGCGTACATTAGTGTCTAGTGAACATCAACCGACAAAGTAACATGTCCATTGTACCTCTATGAGAGAGGAAAATATACAACAGTGTGGGAAAGGAGAGAAATTTTGTAAAGGATGTGTGTTATAGGAAGGGACAATCAATCCATACTTTAGAAGAATTGTGCATAAGATGCAATTATTAGGTTAATTTCAATTGACATTTTCACACTTTCAGTGATAATGTGTGTTGTTAGTAGTAACAAGAATATATTTTTTAGTATCAGTAGATTTATGTATTTTTGGAAGAGAAGTGCTTCTTAAGGGAAAAAGTTACTTGCCACTGAGATGGACTATTAGAGGAAAACCGTAAGGGTGTCCGTTCTAGAAGGAACGATTAGTGTCGAAATCAGAGAGTGAATGCAAATCCAAGGAAATGTCTTGCAAAAGGTCATCTCAGGAGAAAGAAGAAGAGAAGATTGTCTAATTTTAAATCAACGAAGGAAGGAAAATATGAAAGAGGAAATGTAAAAAGGAACTAAAACAAAATTTTGGTTGACGAAGATGTTTTATTTAAGGAAACCTGTAATAGATATTTTGTTGAGATCTAGTCTATTAATTTGAAAATGTCTGCTTCCATCTCTTGATGAAATGTGGCAAAAAAGAAACAAACAGATATATTTAATATTTTAGGATATATTTCTTAACCGACTCCTTCTTGAGTAACTGATTAAATTCTTTAAACAATGGAAAACAACTTTGAGCAACAAGGCGAATGTGTATGAGAACATCTAAATGAAATAAGAAATAATTTCTCTTCCTCTTTGAGCTATTATTGGTCTAGGGAGCCTGTATTCACCGCAGTCTGTTTTCCTGGTCACTGCTCAGCTGCTTCATTTCTGCGAAGGTTAAGCCTCTGTTACCACATTATGGAAGGTAACAGGAAGAAGAGGAAGACCTCGGATCAGATAACACTGTTCTGCATAAAAATCCTCCCTTCAACAAAAATGTTTTTTTTTTCTTCTGAAGTGTGCTGAACACGAATCCGAAGTCAGAAAATCTGCACCAGGCACCATTTTTTGTCAAATCAGTGTTTTAGGTCGAAAAATGAGGTGTTTTTAGACATTTTGAAAATTTTTGATCACTGAAAACTTTAACAAAAATTAAAAAACTTATTTAATTTTGAAGCTTTTATGTTATTACAAAATGAAAAAATTGGGAGAGCATAAGTATTAGGCTTCAGGAATTTTGGGCTAACATTCACAAAAGAAGGGGCTGTTGCCTACAGGCGGGCTTCCCCAGGTATTGCATTCCCATTTCTTTTCTTCGCACCCAACTTGGGAACAGTTTCAGATGAACACGGAGAACGGTTTCATCAAGACATAGCCCAGATGGAAAAAAGGTACAGTGGTAAAAGCAATGAGAAGATGCTTGCAGACTTCTGTTGAACACTACAACAGGAGACAGTTGATGAAAAAATATACACATTAATTGAGTACAGAATTAAATAATTTATTATTTTATATATTATTGATTTATTATTAATTGCAAAATGGTGAGTGTGTGTGTCTGTAAGTTTTACATGATAAGTCAAGCTCAAAAAAAACAAAACAAATTTTGGAAACTGAATTACTTGTAAGTTATAGCTAAAGCTGGATGAGCTACTTTATAAAGTAGCATATAACCTATAGGTTATATTAAAATTTTGAATTTTTCATTGCAATTTTAATTAATATTTCCTAAAGGCTTCTCTTCAAAGCCGTTAAACTTTTAATATATGTAATGAATTACCAAGAAGACTGAGGGGGAAAAGTTATGATGAAATGAAAATTTTTTTACGCATAATTCAAAAAGGATTTTATGGTAAATAATGTCATGGCATCAAATCAAATATAATTAAATTCTCTGAAAGACAGGAATATAATTAAAATCGGTATTAGTAGGACTATTATTCATTACATCTCCATAAATGTATCATTAACTATTTATTTAACAGACGACAACAAAACAGATATGTTAAAATAAAACCTAAGGAACGTTTATAATATTAATACAATAAAATGATTTTAGAATTATAAATAAATACAATGACAAAGACGAAAAATGGATTGTGACTGTCATGGACGCGGCCGTGTTGTACGTGAATACGTTTACGTAATGGGTAATATTTTTAAAATAAAATATTATTATGTATGTATTCAGGGAAAAATCAGGTAAGGAAATAATTACTGAGTTACTGTATAACATTATTAATTATAGGTCTGTTTGACTCAGTCACCTGGTGTTTTATTGTGACCATTCAATCGCTCTCGGCGGGGGTTGTCACTAGAATGGATGTGTTTAATGTCAAGCCCCGCCGTTCAAACTAGCCCTGAAGAAGACCTGCAAACTGGGTCGAAACGTTGCTTACCAATAAAAAGTTCTCTCCATATAAGAGAATTTTCTTGACCTCTACCTGGACCATTTTCTGCCTCAACTAATATTATTCAACACACAATGTTATCGTTTTCTATAATCATAAAATTATAGTATAACATTGTTTTTTTATTGGTTTTGATTCATTGTTTCATTACACATTTATCCTGCATTTCTGTAGCTATTGACAAATATTTAGCCGACGCGAAAAGCTTTAATTTCCAAAACGCGATAACAATTTTTTTTTTTAAACTATAAAATCTTCATTTATAGCGGATATTTGCAGAAATGGTGTAATATTTTGAAAATAATTATAATCAAATATTCTACTTAAAAAAGTATGTTTTACTTTCAAAACTAAATGTTTAAAATTGTTATCGGGTCAATCCATTTCAAATCATCCAGTCACTGTTGCTCAATATTTTTATTTTCCTGATTCTTTTATCACGGATTCCCTAGACATTACATTAGAAAAACGCCAATTGAAAAAAAATACAAGGCATAGTTTTTAATTGGAAGTCATTTTTAAAATGGCGATTTGATAAAGAAACGGGGTTTCTGGAGAATTGTATTGCCAAGTCATTTTTCAAGATATCAGAACAATATAAAAATCAGCGTGTTCAGCATGGGATGATCTTCAAAACGACCATATTTTATTTTCCCTATCATGCAAGAAAGTCAGTCATACTCTTTCTCTAAAAGCTCGGAAAAAATTTAAAAATCGTTAATTTTTAAGAGTATAAATTCTTAGGAAGGAAAAGAGACTCACTAATAATATTTTATTTCTGTGTTGAGTACTCATAGAAATACCATCAGCATAAGTTTTAGTCTTGAGAATGAACTAAATTTTTTTCTACGGATTTTCAAAAATGACCAAAAGCACAATAATGCCAATTTACAACGGTCAATACCTGAAAAGGGTCTAAATGAAAACAAGTGAAAATTGTGTATAACATCTTTTATACCAATAAGAATATCTCACAAAAAAACTATGACTGAGACTCAATTACATTTTGAGTTATAGAGATGTGAATTTCAATAAAAACGCTACCTTTTTATTCCACTCTTGTAAGGCTAAATTTGCAACTATAGGCATAAAATTATCTTAACTGACAAAGTTGCATGATGCTTCAATCACTAAATTAACAATAAACTTTTAATTACTTCTTCTTTTTAATAAGAATGGACGGTATTAATAGTACTGTAGGTTAAATTATTGTTCTTAACTTACTCATATGTTTTATGTTCTACATTGGCGTATACACACACTAATGTTTTTCTCTATATTTTTGTGTTAAACTTTACTTGTAACTACTTGCCAGCTGTAATTTTGATTAAGGAGTTGAGCAAACATGATATTTCATTGTACAGTTTATCAGTTCTTCCAGACACCGTTGTGAGTTCCAATGGAGTCACTGTACTATTTTTTTTGCAGGTACCTAAAGCATTATCATTTTTTGACCGTTGAAAGGTAGTTTTTGGTCCAGAAGGATGAAATAAATGCACCATAACATCATCATTATCTTCAACTTTTCCAAGCCACCACTTCTCATCGTATATACAGGCAACAAAGTCATTATTTGTGAAAGATGACACATTTGTAAATAATATTCCAAAACTACACTAACTTGTTCACTAGTCAAATAACTATCACCAACTGACCCTCATCCATACCAACGCAGTGAAGTTTGAGGGGGGGGGGGGAGGTGTTAATGTCACCACTTGCAGAGACAAGTAGTAGGTACAGGAAATATGTAGGTTGTACAAGCAGATGCAGATGGAAGAGTTCATGTCTAAACTTATAAAACTCACATTAACTTGTTGCAACATGAGAACTGATGTACTCAGTTGACATTTGACAAAGGGTTTTAAGTTGCAAACATACTAACGTATTTTTTTATTAAATGGGCATTTTTAACTCAAGTATTGCATTTAAATATAGCCTAAGTTAATTATTTTAAAACTCGAAATAATAATTTATAGAGTGAAGCATCATTTAAATTTGTCAATTAAGATAATTTTAAGCCTACAGTTGCTAATTTAGCATTGCACGAGTGTAATAAAAAGGTGGCGTTTTTATTGAAACTCACAGCTATGTAACTCGAAATGTAATTGAGTCTCAGTCATATTTTTTTTGTGAGATATTCTTATTATTATAAAAAATATAATGTACAATTTTCACTTGTTTTCATTCAGTCCCTTTTCAGATATTGACCGATGAAAATTGGCATTAATGTGCTTTTGGTCATTTTTGAAAATCCGTAGAAAAAAAAGGAGTTCATTCTCAAGACTAAATTTTATGCTGCTGGTAGTATTATGAGTACTTAACTCAGAAATAAAATATTATTAGTGAGGCTCTTTTCCTTCCTAAAAGTTTATGGTCTTAAAAATTAATGATTGTTAAATTGTTTCCAAGTTTTTGGAGAAAAAGTTTGACTGACTTTCTTGCATGATAGGAAAATTAAAATAAGGTCTTTAATTTTGAAAGTCATTTCATGATGAACACACTAGTTATAAAAATATCCTGATATCTTTAAAAATGACTTCGCAATTAAATTTTCAGCAAACCCCGTTTTTTTCATTAAGTTCACTAAAACGTCATTTTAAAAATGGCTGCCAAATAAAAAATATGGCTTACAAATATTTTTCAAACGGATTTTTGTGAATATCTACCCATAAGAAAACCATGATAAAAGAATTAGGAAAATTAAAAATGGTCAGCAACAAATTATATTCATATTGGGTGCTTTAAAATGAATTGACCATATCATAGTTAAATAATTAACTAATAACAATTTAGATAATTAGCAATAAATTATTTATTGAATCGCTTATGCCAATTTTAATACGTCAAACTTAAAAATTATAAATTGAATAGGATCGGATCAAAACCTACTAAATTGATTTAAATGGATCCCTATCAAAGTGACCTATTTCCTCATCATTATAAAGGCCATAAAATACTGAAATGAAATGGGAAACATGGCCCGTTTCCAAGATAATAGCCCGTAAATGGGCATCGAAAAGCCTATACTAAATCCCCATTAAACAGCATTGGAACGAAAATACCATAATGTATCAACTGATAATATCTTTAGTTCATATTGCTTCCAATAATTAAAGTTGTTTTTTTTTTTAACTGCCTATGATCATATCAGCTCATCAAATTGTAATTTTCTGATTGCCTAAAGCTTCCCGGTAAGATGAAAAGTTTAGTAAATTTGGAAGACTAGATGTAGTGTGAAGATGAATGTGAGTGGAGGGGGTTAATATGAATATACAAGAGGGTTATAGAAAGTTAGGAACCCAGAGAAAGCTTTCGGAGGAAGGAAAGAAGAGTAATTTATGATTAACTTAGTCAAAAATATTTTTAAAAATTTACAGGATATGGATAGATAGATTTTGTTTATCTATGAAAGATTTATGGTCTTAATAAAGTGATTTTTTAAAAATTGGATTGATTTGAATGCAATCGGAGAGAAAGTTATCAAATAAGAGATAACTGGTTTGTTGAGAATGCAGAAAAGATTTCAAGAACCAGACATATAAAACCTTTATTCAAAGAGACACACAATAGCGCCGGTAAACCCCTACCGCATTAGGAGAAAAGAGGAAAAAAGATGCATAGGAGCATCAAGCGGGCTTGGGAAAAAAAACCGCTAGTGGACATTAAGCGGCTCAAACAAACAAATGATTGTTGGAATTTCTACAAAAGAATTAACAATGGAAAGCCTTACAAACCACGAACCACAGCATGCCGGGACGCTAACGGTGCAGTTACTACGAGCAGGGTTCTGTAATTGTTGAGTTCGAAAAACAACTTCGATAAATTATTTAATGTCGAACCAGGCTGGATTTTTCAGACGGGTCATAACTCTAAAGAAACCAAAGCGACTTGTTTGAACGCCCTCAAGAAGAATAGGAGAGTGAAGCAATAGAAAAACAGAGAAACCATAAGGTACCTGGAATTGATAACTTGCCCACAGAACTCTTAAGAATGGAGGTGGAAATCTGGTAAAAACATTGCAAAGCCTATTTATATATGTGTAGATATCAGGAATAATGTGAAAATCGTTGAAAACGTCGATACAATTCACAACAAAAGGATGTGAAATATTTCATGGTATATCGCTATTGCCATGCGCATACAAAATATTTTCAAATAGTTTCCACATGCGACTTTTTAAAGTTAAGGATTAACTGAGAAACCATCAGTTCGGATTCCGCAGAGATAGGCCAACGATGGATGAGACCTTCTTACTCCTTATTATCCTGGAAAGAATCAGAGAATATGCCATCAATACGAATCATCTGTTTGCAGATTTCAAAGCAGCCTACAATAGTGAACCCTAGCTACCTACCTCCTTGGTGAACCTGGCATTGTAAAAGATATAGAGGTGGGCTGGCAATGTGGCTAAAAAATAAGATGATGAAGCGTAGTACCAGACGTAGAGGAAACCGCGCCTCAGATGAATGGATGGCGTGACGGAGGCTGCCCGGAGGTTCATGGGAGGATAGGAGAACTGCTGCCCATAACCGTGGAGACAGGCAGAAGTTATTGGAGAAAGCCAGGGACAATAATGGTCTAATGAGCTATTGGAAGAAGAAGAAGGATTTAGTTGAATAATAGGATCAAAACTCTGATTAGAGAAGATTGAGAAAAGGCTTCAATTCAAGAATGTTCTTAAGCTGAAATGACGACTATTCTCGCTCAACAATGTAATAAAATAAAAAATTAGAAAAATAAAAGGAAGGGTTTTAACTATGATATGGCAAAAAGCTGTTCTATAAATTAAAGTTTTAAAATTATAAATAAATTTTCATATTTACCTCCCAAACAAATGTGATATAAAAATCTCAATGAAACCTCATCCATTATTTAATCAATCATTGCCAAGTTGTATTTTGGACTAGCGAATCCTCGTCAGTATATTGTTAACATTTTTTTCCACTCAACAGCGAATAAAGGTTATTTCTTTATCAATCGGAGGCTATATATTACTAGTGTAATGTCTGTAGCAAGTATATTTACCTTAAACTTTGGAGAAGATTGAGCGATGGTCATTGGAAACTTTCTAAAATACATATATCTGTGATTTCTCAATTCATTTGGCCCCAATATACTCGCTCTTAATGATAGACCAGCTCAACATCTTAAAAGAAAACATTAACGAAGAGATGGCTTATAAAAAGCAATGGTTCTTCTAAGAGTTAAAGTATTTTCCATTTACCGCCATTGAAGGACGATTTGGGAATAATGGATGACTATCACTTTACCAACTCTGGCAATGTGGAATAGCGCCGCTGAAGTTTCTGTGTCGTTTCCCGATACATTATTTATTTGTTCATGCTGATTTGGAGACCATGCATAGCTCTTTATTGCACGAGTGTAATAAAAAGGTGGCGTTTTTATTGAAACTCACAGCTATGTAACTCGAAATGTAATTGAGTCTCAGTCATATTTTTTTTGTGAGATATTCTTATTATTATAAAAAATATAATGTACAATTTTCACTTGTTTTCATTCAGTCCCTTTTCAGATATTGACCGATGAAAATTGGCATTAATGTGCTTTTGGTCATTTTTGAAAATCCGTAGAAAAAAAAGGAGTTCATTCTCAAGACTAAATTTTATGCTGCTGGTAGTATTATGAGTACTTAACTCAGAAATAAAATATTATTAGTGAGGCTCTTTTCCTTCCTAAAAATTTATGGTCTTAAAAATTAATGATTGTTAAATTGTTTCCAAGTTTTTGGAGAAAAAGTTTGACTGACTTTCTTAAATCTTAAAAAAAAAAAAACAATGCAGGCTTTTGTTGTTTTTGACATAAATAAAAATAAAATAAAAGAAATAAATAAATCATATTAGTGTTTTATTTCCTTTGAAGCTTCATTTAGTCACTGTAACCATGAAAAAAATCATAGAGCCTCAGTTAACTTATGACAACTGGTTGATTAGCATTTAGGTCCACTGAACAGACGATTACTTAAATAAGCTAGATGATAAGATTCTTCCGACACTGACGAGAGAAAGGTCTCGTATTATTCCCAGAACGACAAGTTTTCGTTTCTGCCATAGTATGTTGCTTTTTACGTTAACCGTCGTTATGGATATGGATTATTTAATTCTTAGAGCAAAACAATTAATAATTTTAAATGAATCTCCGATTTCAGATATTATGAAACAATGTACTGTAAGTATAAATAAAAGAATACCGAAAATTTTTTTCGAATGGATATAGATAAATGTCGGCCGGATCAGATTGGCTTTTTAAAAAGAGCTTTATGGGAATAATTGATAAGGTACATTAACGGACAGAGTAACAGCCCTAATTCTAACTAAGTTTGATGGGATTCCCTTAGAGGGGTACATATATAGGAATGAATATGCCTTAGCTAGTTTCTAAGAAGAACACCTGCAAGCTGATCTATTATTCTTAGAAAGACACCTGCAGCTATCCTTTAACTCCCCCATGGGCAAGATTAAGCGTTACTCCTGGAACTCAAATATTTGATAACAAACATTTTGAGCTTTCTATTGGAGCTATAGGAAAATCTGTTACAACAGTTTCCGGATTATTAGTACATATGATTTTACTACCCATACAATATCCTTTATAATATGGTACAATTATAACAATAAATATAATAGTTAAAATAAGAATGATTATATAATATATATAAATGTTTATACAAATAGTGGTTATTATTAGGTAGGTTTTACAGTAATTGATACATTCAAGAATTCATCCTCAAATAAGTTATTATAATATGGTTGGAATACATGATGGGGATTATGTCTATGGATTACTTTTTAATCTGGAAAACAATCGCTACTACTAATATTAATTAGGCTAACCTTAGGTATAAAAAGAATTTATATGGGATTTATTATATACAATGTATTGTTTAATATAATATTTATAATGAATATTTTGTAATGTGCTAATTGATTTCTTATAATTGTTTTTATTGTTTCTTTAATATCCTTATAATACATTGGTTATCAAGAATTGTTATATTAGTGCAAAAATATTCCTTAATATAATTACAATGTGCCTTATAAAATACATTCTTATGTTCTAACATTAATGTATCATTAATTTCTATAGTATTTTAAGTTTTATTTTTATATATAGGGGTTAGTATTAATAAGTGTCCTTTATATAATTTGTCTAAAACCGGTAATTTTATAAAGACATGAATGACGTCTTGAAATTCAGAACAATGTATTTTCAATTCATCCATAACATTTCCTAATCATCTGTAATGAGATTGACATTTGCTGGAATAGTTGAAAGAGCATCTTTCATTAGACAGGAATGTACGATACCAATTCTGCAAAATTCCATTGAAAAGGTTATTATTGTTAGTATAGATACGCGATATTTTGGTATATATTGTATTTTTGTTGTTAAATAAATTTTGGAGGAAAGGAAAACAAAAACTTCCTCGTATTAATTTTAAAACAATACATTATTTTGAGGTACAAAATTACATAATTTCAATTAGTATTGATTTGTTTTAGTTCGAGGTTTTACAACCTTGAGTCATATGACGAAACCCAATACAATCAAAACAGGAATGAAAACGCTCCACAGTATGGAGTTTGCTATGCCGATAACCTTCTTTCCTTTAATGTACGTATTCTATATACATGTCTTACTGTGGATTGAGACCAATACAATAAAATAAAAAAATATTTCCTTCGAAATATACCGCCACTCCAGTCCTTTGTCTTCATTTTGTCTCATTATCAGTATCCATTTTTCCCATATACTGATAATGAGGTATTTAACCATAAAGGCATTATACAATAAATTATGGTTATAATATTCACTTGAAGCTATCCAACTAAGCGAATCATCCAGGCAGAGGACACAAACATACACCTTCCATTCTACTAAATCTATTATCTACCTAGAGCCACTTTACTCCAAATCAATAGCAAATACTTAAAGCAGTTCTGTCCCCCTCCGTCAACAACAAGATTTACCTTACCTTTCTCTACAATAATATTTGAGCGTTATCAAAATACTGTTAAAGATGGTTAATAGAAAGCGGAAAACAGTATAAATAAACAGTAAACAATTGATAATTTTTGTCTGATTATTTAGGAGTCTCAACAAACAATTTTTTTTTAATGTTACTTCCTACCACAATTCATAAAAGATTATATTTAAAACAAATCTATATAGGTGTTTTACATTGTTTATATCCTCTTAATTTGATAGTAACTTTTCAAAATTAATACTAGTAATGAATTTAATGACTTTGAACTTTCTGACAAATATATCCATTCGAAACTTTTTCTCGGGATTCTTTTATTTATACTTATATAAAAAAATTTCATAACTTCTGCAATCGGAGATTCATTTAAAAATATTATTATTTGTTTGCCCTAAGGACTCAATAATCTACAATGCTCAACAAGATGAACTTATAAGAAACCTTATAAATATATTTAATGACAGTCATAATATTTTATTTAGAAAATAAATAAATTGGAAAATATTCATTTAAATGGTCTACGAATGGTTGCACAAAAAAAAAAAAAAAATCTCTTAATAGAAATCTATGAAATTTAGAAAGAAGGATATATATTCTATTCTAAGACTTTCTATTGCCAATATACAGATTCCGATCATCAAAGGTTTAGTTTTTTAGGGCAAACAGTAGTAATATTTGTTTGGCATGGTAAGTATTGTTATCATATATATTCCAGTTTACATTTATTTAGAAATATTATACCGTTAATTAATATAAACATGTGTAAGGCAAAAAATTACAATTAGTTCAACTAGGGTATTCCTTGAAAGATAGTTTAATTTTAGTGGAATGAAAAATTATACTCATGAATTTCCAGCATATTGATTTAAGGAACGATGATAAAAGAGGATACGATAGATTAAACATTTTTCTTAATATAGTAAACAAAGGGTTCATGGCCTATGAAATTATGGTTATAATCCAGGCAACTAGTAAACTGCCTCCTTACAGTCAGTATTGTGACCTAAACCTCTCCTCCTCTTTAGCATGCATATCTACTGCATCTAAGATATTATAGGACAGGGAGATGAGACTCAGAGTAAAGATAAAATAAAGTATCCAGTATGATAGTTTGTAATTTATATTGTTATATCATAGCCGATAGACAATCTAGTCCGATGGAGAAGATCTTTCTTCATTTAACAATAAATTTATTTTTCACCTTAAACTTCGTCGCTGTTAGCTAAATTTTTAAATTAATTAATCAATTTATAAAGCAAATTGTGGAAGATCACAATTAAAGATCCAGTTCGAACAACGGCGGATTTAGGGGGGGGGGGTACGGGTTTTTTGTGTACTATGGAGAATCCATTACAGTGCATACTTATAGGCAAATCACATGATCATAGTTGTTAAAATATATGAATAAAATAACAGATAGAACATGAAACTATCGTTTTGATATTTTAATAAACCTTTGACTTTGAAACCTTTCTATAAATACTACTAGTTTATTTCTAAGTTAATATTGACATTTTTGCCCGTCGGCCCGTTTCCCCCCTCAGAAAAAAAAAAACCCTTGATCCGCCCTTGAGTTCGAACATATATTTTGAAAATGGCCGTAAAGCACACCTGTTGGCGTAAGGCGGCTGGAGTTTATGACCAAGACAGTAGATTTCGGAAACACAATATACTTATGGAGAGAACAACTGTAAATCTATATTCATAAAACCGTCACAACAAAATTAGTTGTACCATTTATAATTCAAGAATGACTGAACCAATTTTAATGGTCTCCGAAATTCATCTTCGTGTCGAAGATCTGAATAACGAATGAAATGTCGGGAATATCACGGGAAAAATATACAGAAAATTATTCTATATGCATAAAACAAAATCGGTTTAATTACACCATTAATAACTCAAGAACGGCACGACGGGTATTAATGATCCATGATTTGTTGAAGTATCCATTCTAAATAGCAAAAAGCCTTTTAGTGATAAGAAAACTGAAGGTCAATGCGATTCATCTTCTCATCCCGGTGATTCCGATGTTCCCCACCTGAATTATCTCTAAGGAATGCAATTTCAGATTCTTCTTGCATATAGCATGACAATTGACATATCACATGAACAATACATTAATGCTTGTGGTCCGAATCTAGAAAATGCATGTTTTTCTCATTGTCAATTGTACGTGGAAACTTCACATTAAGGCGAATCATCCGCTTTATTTGTTCTTGTGACTGATAATAAAACGAAAAATGTCGCATTTCCCAAGGTGCTTAACTGAAGATAATCAACCCTAGTGCAACCCTTGCAGCAAAATACGTAGCTTCAAAATGCCTTGGGGATACGTAATTGAAATACTTAATTTCAGCACTTTTATTGATATTGTATTTTCTTTATATATATTATCCTAATAAACTTCTTTCTTCTTTCGTGGATCTACAGCCCATCAATTAGCCTCGGCCTCCTTTCTACGGTTTCGGCAGTCCACCCGGTCCAGTGCAGTGGCCTCGAAGTTCCGAATGTCCAAATAAACTATTGAACTTAATAATGTTTTTGTTTTAATTTTATTACGTTAATTAAATCCTAAATAAGGTAGCTAAAAGTTAACAAGGCATCCATTGACTGTTAGGCGGTACTAAGTTCGTCTGGTCAGCAAGTACATAATGAAATAGGAAATACACAACACAATGTCGTGAGTACAATAGAGCATGAAAATATTAAATTGTACTGGGTGAAACAGATAAGAAAGAAGTCAAAGAGCCCTAAATCTTTCTGAGAGAAGTGAGGTGGAGATCCGAGTTACTGAGCTGTAAGACCTGAGTTCGAAACCGGTTGTGGTAGATAAATTAAATGTATTTTACCCTCCAAGATAGAACGGACTGGATGTTGCAGCCCTAGCTGGACTCTTGACAGCTCCTCGGTCAACTTGATCGGCAGGTGAGGCCTGGTTTAAGAAAGGTTCAAGAGTTCGCTGTTGCTCCATCCAGTTTTACCGCCATACACAGTCTCAGTTTGTGTACAATTATCCAACCAAAACCATTTTTTCGGTTTTATTATTTTGAAATTTAGTTATATTTTAACACCAACAGATTAGAAAATTGTTTCATATTAATTCATAAAAGTGAAATAACTCAAGTAAAGTGTGCAAATTTGCACTACAAGCAATTTGTATCTTTCATACACATTTTGACCAAAATGAAAGCTTAAAATATTTTAGAATTATTTTTAAACATCAAATAGTAGAAAAAATGTCATTAAATAGTAGAAAACTAAAACTTTATATATTTTGTTAAGTGATTTTTTAAAAAGTGTATTGCATTGTTTTGAACACGACAAAAATTACTGTTTTATAGATCTCATAAAAGATAAATTGAAATCCCAAAATGTAGATGATAAATTGATGATACACTTTAAAAATAAGTAGAAATATAATAGCTATAATTACTTATTAACTCTTGATAGTCCTATTCTCCCTGTTTAAATAAAAACACATAACT
This sequence comes from Troilus luridus, assembly GCA_964056705.1. NCBI lineage: Eukaryota > Metazoa > Arthropoda > Insecta > Hemiptera > Pentatomidae > Troilus > Troilus luridus. Next base: position 108,185,851 of record OZ057412.1, read on the forward strand.
GAAAATTCAACGTTGTGTATGGATTGCATTACGAAATAATTGAAGAGTAAAAAATGAAATTCTGCAGATACTGTGGGAAAATAAAGTGTGTTATGTGTTAATCATCCCAAAAATCGTTTCAAGTTTATTAAAGAATAGAAGATTTGAGGCATCTAAGAAGTTTAAAAATAAACAGGAAAGTACAGAAAAAACATAAGATTTACAGAATACCGTAAGCGAAGTAACAGTTGCGGCTTTTTCGATTAAGTACCCAATTAAATTTGTGGATATTAATATAGCATTTCCAAGTAATAAAGCATTACGCCATAAATGATAAAAATCTATAATGAATTTTAAAATAAAGGATCACTTCTGGTTGAAATACGTATTGGCAAAAAAATAGAATAAAAAAGAAAGCGCAACTAGAAACTACACTAATAAATACATATAAATTAACTGATTATGTCCATTCTTATGATTAAAATGATAACATTCTTACGTATGAAGGTGTTGAAAAGCAATCTCTACTGCATTTCTTCTCTACGGCGTTTTACTTGTTTTGTAGGAAACTTTGTTAGCTATCGTTTTGTTATGATAAAAAAAATTACATTCTATATACTACCCTGTTTCCCCTTCAGATATAAGTGTATCTTAATCCAGCTAATTTAGGGACGTATGTTAAGATGATTACAAAACTAAAAAAAATGAAGCAAATCATTAAAAAACACAATAAGAATAGAAACTATAAAAAATTCGTATTAGGTACCTAATAGAATTATTGAAGTTAGTTTATTATTTACAAATTAGTATCTATTACTACGTTTTGTTTTTTACGATTGAGCCACTGTGGACTACGATATGTGCAACTGTTCCGTATCTCTTTCATTCGTTCCATCTATTTTTGGACTCGTTCTTCTGTAGGCTGTTTTCTTTCTTGGTTTTCATGAAGGCTTGGCGCATTTTGAAGTTTTTTCTAAGAGAAGAATAAACTAAAAAAAAAACTTTCTTGTCTTTCAATAAAACCGGAGAGACCTCGAACTTTTAAATGTCTTTTTTAGTTTCCTTAACCCACGTGTTGGCCATTTTCATTTTTAAATATCAGTAAATACTTTTAAAGTTATTTTACCAGAGTTCGTCCACTGAAGGTGTCCATAAAAGTGGATTCTTCCTTTTCTTATTGTATCTGTATTTATTTTTTGTGTGCGTCCCCAGTTTAGAATAGAGTCCTATTGTGCGAATGGGTACATACAGTCCTGTTCAATAGGGCCCGAGTTTAACACTAATGGATATTGATTTCTTGTTGTAAATATCTTGGGTGAGTTGAAAGGGTGCTTTCAAGTTGTCAACTCTTGATATATGATATATTAGTATTCATTTTATACATTAGTATATATGCATATGTATATAATTCCGTTTATATTTATTAATCCGCTCTCTTTTTCCACCAAATGTTATTCGGAGGAACCGTTAAGAGGATAACGTAGAAAACATAACGAACTAATTATAATTAATTCGGAATAGTTGCGATATTTAAGAATTTCCATATGTAATAACTACTAGTTTTTTAACTACCTAACCAAACGTTTAAAAAGTAAACGTTTTGTGAAAATTTTAGTTTTTTTAAGGCGTTTCCCTGATATTTTTCAGATCGATTGTGATAGGAAGTAAATGTTAGGTCTTAATCTTAAAAGAAAAACATTATTATAAGAACTAATTCCTAAACAAAATTTAATCTCAGTTTAAAAGACTTTAAGAGCTTTTTCATTTTTAAGATCTTTAATATAATTAAATGGTTTAGTTTTCCCCGATAAAAACTGTATGACTTAAATCCTATTAAATATTCAATGCAGGGCGTAAGTTAACTCATTTATATTAATTGTTTATTAAAAGATATATCAAAAGTCAAGCATTGGATAATAGACAAAGTATGAAAATTTATAATCATTAGCATGGGCTCTGTTTGAGAACCTCGATCCGAACCCACAGAGATACACAGTATTGAGAAAGTATCTGTAAATTGTAAAATAGGCTGTTATGTATAAGTAAGGGGCGTTAATGGGGCTAGCCAATAAATAGAAGAAGAAAAAAAAACATAAAGTTCTAAAAAATAAATTATTGATTTAATTTCTAGTTCTCTGTATTTAAGAAAAATACATTTTTTTTAACTGCCAACAAACCCAATCGGTTGTTATTATGTAGGCTCCAGACATATAAATTACACCATGTGTTCTAATTCTAGGAGGAAGAGTTTTGAATTGTGACGGAGTATAGTAAAAGCTCTTAAAAGAGGAATCAAATAATGAATGGCAACAGATAGGAGAAGAATGACTTGTGATTTATCAGAAAAAGTAGGTTATGGCTTAACTGAGCTTTACGTTAATTCCATTTTGACCCATTTTAACTTGTGGACAGTAGAAGAGTTTGAAGAGGAACTGTTATCTCAGACTCTTCAACGCTGAAGTGAACAACGGAAATCGGAAAGGACTTAGCTAACTAATTATTGAGTATTGATTGATGGTGAGCCCATCTCTACCTTTTTTCTTGATTTGATTCCCTCACCATTGTTTTGATGGGAGTGAACCCACTCATTCAATAATCTTCTCCTTTTAAAAGATGTGCGTTGCAAAAAGCGGTGAAAAAAATAAGCTGACTTTACCGTCATTGGTAAGTGTAGATAAGCAAATAGGGATTTGGTAGTAATCCAAGATTTGCGTTTATTAATGGGTCGTTTTATAAGAAATCTCCGTTTTTATTAGAATTAGTGGAATTCTGTTGTTTAGTTTTATGATTACAGATTGTGATGAGCTGTTATTAATCCTTCATTTTGTAATAATAATTACTATTACTATAATTGAAGGAACATAGTTTACTATGCCATCAAATATGACAACGGAAGCTCACGGTTTTCTTGTAATTTTTTTTATGAGTTTAACCTTGGACACTCGACAGCCCAAGCTGAAAGAAATATCACCATCAAGTTCGGGGAAGGGTATTATTTAATTTAAGAACTGGACACATCCCAAAACCAAATTTGCATTTTTTTTAAATATAGTTTTCAGTGTGGTGGTTGATGACAGGAATAATTTCTCCTTCCTGCCCAGAGGTGAAACCATCAGATACGCATTATACTGCCGCGATATTGGCGTAATGTACTAAAAACCTATCAAAACAAACCTGAGTTGGTTAATCGGAAAAAACCTATACTCCTAGATGACAACGCCAGAAATCATTTTTTTCGCCAACAGATTTCCATCTGTTCAGGATTTCGGACAATTACCTAAAAGGCAAAACTTTTCAAGTCAAAAACGGATTTTAAGGTAAAATAAGATATATCATCATAAAGTCATGACTTTATCATTTTTGGGAATGAAAATTTGATCACACGTTAGGAAAAATGAATAGAAAATGAGATTAAATATTTTATATAAAAATATAATTATAATAACATTTCTTTTGAACCTTATTTTAAATTCATATCACGTAAAAGAAATTTTAAAAAAGTCACAGGCACCGCTGAAACTTATGAAAGATCTAGGGTTCGGTACAAAGTGAAAGTGTAGTGTTCCTTGACCGTTCTATGAGATGATTGGGCCATCTCCATGCTTCCGGGAAGCTTAGTTGAGAACTCTGAAGCTTCCTCGCCTAATAGTCAGAGCTAATATTATATTTATTAGCAATATAAAATAATCTTCTCTACTTTGTTATCCATTTAGACAACAATTAAAACTTAATAACTAATAGCGTTGATAAAATTAAATATTCATGAAAGTTGTTGATACTCCATAATGTCCCATTTACTAGATAATAATGAAGACCACCCTTCATTAATTCGTGAAATCTCTTTTTAATAATAATACATTAATAATAACTTACCGTTTATTATTTATGATCCTATTTTATTTTTCAAACATTGTTAATAACATATTATTAAAATAGTTTAATAAAAACAAGGAGACAAAAAGATTAAACCTGAGTAAGGAAGAAGGCTAACTTTCTCGTCATTGAAATTTATAAAAATATATTTCTGCTACACCGTTAAGTAATGACGTCAGATTTTTTCCCCAAACATTGTTTATTGTACGTAGGGGAAGCATAATCATGTCAATCACGTAGTGTTTCACTTCAAAATGTCATTATATAAGGAATAACTCCATTTCAAGCAATGTCTGACTTTCCCACACACGAGAATAACACGATTCCACTCCTACATACAAGAACCTCATTTTGAACAAATAAGAGAACTATTTATTCATAGAGGCAGGAGAAATACCGCATGTTATAAATGGGTTATACTATTTTTGTATTTTCATCCCTGTGATATCACACAATGCTTTATAAAAAAAATAGTCGTAAAACGGGACAACATACATCATCCAAAGTAACTCATCCATAAAAAAAAACAATATGACATAAGAACAAAAAACAAATTATTAAAATATGTAGAAAATTTAAACCGGTTTTTAGATCGAATTTTGAATAACGTCTGACTTGGTAGTTCTGGACACGGGGTTGGGGAATACAGTACCAACATGGCTTGACCGTTATGCGGGCTTAGAGGTATCTAGATCTAGTGGGGGCATCCTCTCAACTGCGTGCATTGCCAAGCTTTAAATATAATTAATTTGTTAAATCTTTTACAATAAACAAGTATATTTATTATTAAATGGTTTGATGGTATTAAGTTGCCAAAAATACACAAGTTAACCTTCCATTAATCGTGGTTTAAATCAGATTGGTCCCGGCGATCTGGCAGATCAAATTCAGGAAAACTAATATTTTTTTTAAATTTGAGCTTATATCCTCAAAATAAGTACTTAAGGGGTTCGGGAGATAGAGAGTAATGATGGAATAACATTTGCATTAAGTATATTTGGGAATCAAGCCAAAAAAATGCAAGAATTTGCTTTCTTCTTGGTAACCTCTAATTTTTTTTTTCATCTGTCAATATTTATTCTTATAATGAACTCTAATAAAAACATAACGAAGAATAGACAGGTTTAACTATGAAAACAACATGGATCACAGCCACATACAAAATTTAAATAAAAGCTTTCAGTTCTACTATCTCTGTGATCTTCGCATTCTTTGGCCTAAGGAATGTGTTTAGAATTTTTAAAATATATTTACTAGTGGAATACCACAGTCGTTGTAAAGATATACTCATCAATTAACGGGTTCAACCATGAACAGTTTTCACATTTCTCGCAGCACCTTATACAACCGGAAGATTTCTGAGGGATCAAAGACGTCAGTTCTACCAATATAGAAATATGTATACGAAAAACAGGCAATGCGAAATGGTACGGCTAATTGTAATAATAGGAATCAACAAAAAAGTTTATGTTTATATGATGCTGGTTAAACATTCGATTTCGGTTGCGGCGATCTGTCAGATCGCTTGGTTCATATGAGCCGTCCAAAAGGGTTGCACACTGGTCGAGGAGGCACTAAACTCTCCCGGGTCATCAAATTGTTGCCAACACAAAGGGAAGGGGGAAGAAAAATCTACCTATGAGATCTGTCAGATCGGCCGCGACTAACCAAGTATAAATAATAAAGTTCTTGCAAAGACTGAAAACCTGGTGGGCAAATAAGAAGAACAAGAAGACCCAGACGTGAACCATCTTTACTTAGCGCCTTCCACTTTAGGAGGAATAGTATATCCGGGGGGGGGGGGGTATATATAGTATACCTAATTTTAGATATTAACAAACTCAGCCCAACAAAATGTCAACACAAGAATTAAATGCAAAATCGTCCGCAACTTTAGATAAAGTCAATAAACCTGACATACTTTAAGAAAAAATGGGTATCTTGATTTCAAACTAGACACCCTAGAAAATAAAATTGATGGAGACGTGAAAACCAGTAACACCGAACTAAAATCAATCCTAGAAGAAGTGAATAAACAAAAGCGGATGAACGAATATAACAGAATGAAAAATGTTTTTGTTTTTTTGGCGTTATAACAAAAACTAGTCCGGATATAGCAGACTTTTTTAGTAAATTATGCAACTCCATTGAATTAAATATTAGAAAATAAGATATTAAAAGAGTTCAAACAGCTGATAGCCAATCTGAAGAAAGCCCAGTTAAAATAACTCTTGCCTCAAATATATTAAGAAACAATGAACTTAAAAACAAACGCAACCTATCAGAAACCCCTTATTATAATAAAGGAATATTTGCCTAAGGATGTAAGAGAGACGAGTTTATTTAAATACCTTTTGCAAAATAAAGGTGGAAAACTTCACACACTGGAAGAACTGAAAATGTTAGAAAATAATAAAACCAAGAGACAACGTAGTGAAGAAAGCTCACCAGAAGTTCAGCTAAATGTAAATGATTAGGAACAACCTGAAAAAAACGGTGAGAAGTCACAGATAAATAAACCAAAGAAACAGAGGCAACTAGATGGATAGATACTGCCCCAAAACGAATCAAAATGCAAACAGCTCTTCAAAGAATAGCAATAGAGACAGCTTAAACAGTGGGCAGTAACCATAGCGCAAGGAAAGAAGAGAGGACTCTCTCAAGTGAAGACAGATTAATGGAATTAGAAAATGCCTTAAATAAAATCAATTGGGACATAATAGGGATTTCAGAAATAAGAAGGTCAAACATTACGATTATAGAAAGAGACAGTTGGGATACTTATGCACACCTCTTCTGAAATGGCCAATATGGAGTGGGATTTTTTATATCAAAAACACTAACAGGAAATATTTTATAATTTAAATAAATTAATCACATAATAGCTCTAGTGGGAATAATTTGTATGAAGAAAATCTTTGTTCAAGTCCAGTTGGAGCGTGGAGCTAATTCGACAGAAGAAGATAAAACAGGATAAGAATTGCTCACGATAAAGTTAAGTGGCATGAATTAATGTCGAACTTGACTTCAGAATAGAGTTGGTCACTCCGGGAAGTTAAACCGTACTCCCATAAGGGAAGGACCTATAAAGAGCAATTATGTTATTACATTAATTAATTAATCTTTCAACAAGAAAAATCTTATTATTCATTACTGTTATTTAAGATACAATATTAGGCAATATAGAAATATGAATATATTTTTGTTAATATTAGTAGTTTTTTGTAAACCTTTTTTAAAAATATTTCTCTTTATAATAAAGGCTTAATTCATTCATTTATTCATTCACTTTGGGAGCTTTACGGATAATAATAATAAAATAGATAGACACATCACTAAAGATTAGAAATAAAAATTAATAACCCTTCATTGAAGTAGATATTTACATGTCTCCAATGGATCACTACAGGAGAAAAAAAATATCCCAACTAGCAGAGTGATAGGACCGTAGTTATATAGTGGAATTAAGAAGTCGGGGTAAACTAATGGGTTCAGTTTGAGCTTGAAAAACCAAGCAGCGTGCCAGAAATGTGTAGAGAGTTAATGATTGAAAATGCCCATAAACAACAGCAAAATAATCTGGGCAAAGTCCAAATGGTAAATTAATATTTATAATTATATTTTTACTTTTTGGTGCAGTATTTAAGTTCTTCATGGTAAAAAATCGCTATTGCATTATTAGATGATATAATATCAAATTTTATATGATACTGTTTTATAATAGGAGAAAACTTTTCCAGCCTCTTTTAACGATTAAACGGAATCTAATGCAAAAGGAAAAATGCAAAGTAATCTATAGATTGCTATATTAGCATTAAGGGACGGTTTACAACTCAGAGTTGTGAAGACAATAGGACTCGAGCTGTGGCGGAACCCGTCCCTCGTCAATAGTAACGAAATCATTAATCTTCCTCATCACTGTAACAGATTCAGATATTATACAAGGACCTCAAGGACATTCCTAAACCTTTAATGTATATTGCTTTCTATAAAATACATAATGATATTTGCTGGTTATGATAATTATTAATTAGCATTCTTGCAATATATAGGAAAAATATTATAAATATCTGCCAACTGTAAAACCGTAAAACGACATCGAACTCATCAATGCATCTATTCGTCTTCTAGAAATCTGAATGTAAACTATATTTTCACATATATAAAGACATTATTATAATTTCTTAAGTTTTATTTTATTTGAAATCTGAAGAGAAATAAGTAACGAAAACAATTTAGTTTTTTTTATTTTATTAGTTATTGATTTTATTAATTTTTAAATATTTTTATTTGAAAAGAAAAGATATGTCCAGGACCGGGATTCGAACCCGGCCCACCCAGATCACTAGTCTGGAACTCTACCAATTGAGCTATCCAGGGCTCAATCAAGCTCGCTCCCCGGTCAAGGCCATATCCTTTCTTTTCACTGATCCTATGTCCCCGTGTTCTCGGAATTTGCGCTGTATACTAGGGGAAGAATGTTCTTTGAAAATTTATTTAATTTGGATCCTGTTAACTTACGTCATTCTATATTATTATAATTTATTTTATTTTATTAGTTATTGATTTTTAAATATTTTTATTTGAAAAGAAAATATATGTCCAGAACCGGGACTCGAACGCGGGTCACCCAGATCACTAGTCTGGAACTCTACCAATTGAGCTATTTTAGGCTCAATCAAGCTCGCTCCCTGGTCATGGCCGATAGCTGATTGAGCCCAGGATAGCGCAATTGGTAGAATTCCAGACTAGCGATCTGGGTTCAAGTCCCGTTGAACATTGTGAAACAGAAAAAAAACTAGAGGACAGGGATTATTTGACATGGAATTGTCACTTCTTTACTTTGTAACTAATGTTGATTTATTAATCTGAACTCACTGAAATAGAAAAAAAAATGTTGAAGGAACAAAATAATAACTTGGAAATAACTTTATTTTATTTCGCATATATTTTCGACTTTGGTAAGGCCATTTATTTTTCTCAGAATTTTCCTCTCCCAAACATTAATGTAACTCTACTGTCGCTGTTTTAAGGTTCCACGCCTCACTAAAATATGTCAATACTAGTCGTAGGACGGCTTATATGCTTCCACTTAAATCTCTCGGGATATATTTCAGCTTAGAAGAATTTTTTTGAGGGCTCACTAACATTTGTTTTTATATCTATACATCGATAATATACATAATTTATTTATCGATAGGTATATTATAATTATGTTAGTTTTATTCCATCTACTCACATCTAAGAGATATTTGTCAATTAAAGTGGAAAAGAATAAATTGTTTGCACTCACAAGTTTTATCTTTCCAGTGACCATTTGTTCAGCAAAAATTATATTTAAATGCCTTACTGTCATTCGATCTATTAATCTATTTAAAGCAACATTAAATCAGCTCGAGTATGGATAGTTATTATTTCATAACCAATTGCTTCTCCAATAAAATTTTAGTTTAATCATATCTAATACACGATAATACTGTTATGGGTTTTGAAATGGATACTGTTCCTGAAATAACAGTACTGAGTTCGAATAAAGTCAGAATATTGCTTATTATTAACGTTACTTTGATATTGGGGGTACGGGAAATTAGCCAGGTGGGATGGTAACAACCTCCTAGTTACTGAGATAGCTTAGCTTATCTCTAGACTCATCCTAACAAAATTAATGGACGAGGGTAAAGTCCTCACGACCTTATAATGGAGCTCCAATCTTATCAATCTTATTAATGGTGCCCTTAGCTCGCTCATGTAAGCTCCCATTAGCTACTAGACCTAGATAATTCGTCAGATAGACGAATTAGACATTTAAAATGTTCTATGGTAAGAAATTAGAGGCCGGGAAAAAAAAAAAAAAAAACTGGGTCTCCAAAAACTGTGACCAATTGAAAAAATCTGGTGCTTCACAGGAAAAAAAGACAAGCCCCACCAGAAGTGCCGCGAATGAAGTATCGGAGCCGTCCATGAGTGATATTCTAGCGGCGGTAAACAAAAGAAATGCGGACTACACTTCATTAAAGACATCATTAGAGAAATATGGCGAGCTCAGCTTCGACCTCAAAGACCGGCTTTCCGAAATCTAGAACTACCTCGAAGGGCAGGCCAAATTTATCAAGAACCTGACATCAGAAAACAAGGCCCTCAAATCTAAAGTGGGTGACCGATGAAGTCCGCCCTAATAAGGCCTTTTATGTAGGTCAGTAGAAATCCGTGGCATACCGGTCCGGCCAAGCGAAACCCCCGCAGCACTGGTGGTTAGAGTCTGGTAGTTAGCTGAAGATATCGGTTGATGACCTTGACTACATACAGCGTCGCAGGCCACGGAAGGACCCACGACCACCGCTAGTTATCCCCAGAATCGTCCGGAAATCTTTAAGGGACGACCTCGTTCAGCGTCGGTAGGTAAAAAGAGACTTATCAACCCGGGATATTGGCTGGCAGGCGAATGATTTCCACCGGATTTACCTGGGGGAAGAATTGACTCCTGCCAACAGACGGGTATAATAGTAGGCCCGAAGGAAGAGAGCGGCCGGGAAGCTGAAGTAAGCCTGATTCGCCGGTGGCAGAGTGCGGTGCCGGAAAGATGACGGCCATCCAGTTACCTACATTGACCAACCTAAGGACCTAAATGTGTTCGGCTGACTTTTTGGCTTTGTTGATGGATTTTCAATGGAACTTTCTTTGGCCCTCACTATCTTGTGTAGATCTTTTATGTTTATGTACTCCTTTTCTTATTTTTCATTTGATGCATGTATATTTTTTACTTTAAGTTCTCTCAGTTATTTATCTCAATCGTACAACGTTTTGGCTGATATTTTAATTTTCACCATTATTCACCCAGTAATTTATTCTTTTTGCACAGCATCTTTCCATCTTATATCGATAATTTCTCATCTACCACCTATGTCTAGGCTCCTGATTTCCTGTCACGTTAAATCCCAATCATTACCGGCCCATATCGATGAATTCCAGCAATACTTCACCAACAACTTTTACCATATTATAGCAGTCTCTGAAACATGGCTCAAACCACATATTCCTACCTCATCCATCACCCTACCTGACTTTGTTTTTCTCCGCCATGACCGGGTTAACCGGACTGGTGGAGGCTTAGGTCTTTATATCCATCAAACCTTAAAACCCCGTATCCTTGAATCCTCACTCCCATCAGATGTCCCTCATATTGAACTCCTTCTCACTGAAATATCCTGTAATGGACTCCCGCTCCTATACATAGTGGTATATTGTCCTCCTCTAGACCGTTTTAACCCTACATTTGAATCTATCTTTTACAATTAAATTCCTTTCTATGACCATATCATTATTTCTGGCGATTTCAATACAAACCTCCTTGCCAAATCCAATGACACTCTATACCTGGAAAATCTCTTCCACTCACTAAACCTTTAGATTGTTCCGTTTTCTCCTACCCATCATACTCATCGATCAGACACATGGTTGGACCTATTCGTCATCGATTCTCCTCAGAAACTAATCTCCTCGTCCCAATGTCCAGTCCTGTTTCTCTCCTCTCATGATCTAATTCAAATTTCTTATAATACCCATACTCCAAAATTACGAACTAAAACCTTTACCTTCCGCAACCTAGATGCTATCAGTCGTGAAACCATCCGGCCTTCCCTTGAATCCCTGAACTGGAGTGAAATCTATTCTAGCCCTACTATTGACTCCATGGTTGATACACTTACCTCATACCTTATTAGTACTCTGGACATCCATGTTCCTCTTAAAACTCCATCCTTCCGTCGATTGCATGCTCCCTGGATGTGTCAAAACATAATAGAACTGCAAAGGAAGCGCAGACGATATAGACGGACAAGACTGACTGACAATTATCAAGTGTTCAGGACTCTCCGCAACTTAACACAATCTACAATAAATGAAGCCCTTTCCTCTGCGCCCAATCCTAAATCCAAATGAAAAAACCTTCGGAAACTCTCCCTTTATTATTTCCCCTTTCCGGTAGTCTTCCTGGTTTCAGCTGAACTGAACGTACATTTTTTGTCCTCCTCTAACAATTCACAATCTACTTCTCCCAATTTCTCAATAGTACCATCATTCAACTGCAACAATTTTTATTTCTCTGACATACCTCCCACTGTCCTCATCTCCTCCCTAATGAAATCCCACTCTAATTCCATAGGTTCTGACGGGATTCCCGTAAAATTGTTAAAAATATCCCTTCCTGAAATTCTGCCCGCTCCTTTTTACATTTACAATTTCCCCCTGCAAAATGCAGTTTTCCCTTCCTCCTGGAAAAAAGCAATAGTCCATCCTATTAACAAATCACCCAATCCCTCAAACCCAAATGACTTCCGTCCTATCTCTAGTCTCTCTAATCTTTCCAAACCTCTTGAAAGATTAGTTCAGTCCTAAATGTCAAATTTTGTGGAACAGTCCAAACTCCTTGATCCACTTCAATTTTAATTTTTGTTTGCTCTATATATATATTTTTTCTTTTCTCTATCAGGATATATATATTTTCTTTTATTTATTTCTTATATGCAAATAATTAATATATGATTGTTTGTAGGTATGTGTGTGTGGGTGTGGGTGTGTGAATATATAATATTATCATTATTAAAGATTGTAAATACTCCACACTCATTATGATGCTGTTATTCATACTATTAGAAGTTCTTTTCTACTTTATTATTTTTCCATTAGCCAATTTCTCTTTATTGTAAATTTATACTCTATCATTTTATTTTATATATTTTCTTTGTTTGCTTTATACATGTATCTATTTTTTTTTCTCTTCATCAGAACATACGTTTTAGTTAATACTTAATTGTAGTATTCCAATAATGCAGTTGTTTGGCTAGACATTTCCTATTAATTTCTGTACAATATTGCTATTCTTAAGGGACTTGGTCCCAGAATAAAATTATTTTTCTATTTCTATAATTTATAAATCCAGGGGACACTCACCGTTCTTATTTTACAATTTTTAAATCTGTTCATTTAATTTATCTGTAATTTACAGATATTCTGTAGTTAAGATTGCATATTTTTCAGAACAGCTTAAGCAGGAAAATAAATTCCATTAAAGTCTTTAAATTTAGCATTATAATTTGTACTTAATATATTGTTTGTTTGTCAATTTAACGTAATTGTATGCTGCTATGGCTAACTGGACGATCTACACTGTACTCCCGAGCGTGAGTTAAACTAAAAGGTCTCTCTGCCTTAACATTTAGAGGATTTGGTTCGACAACTGGAGCAATAGTTTCGATATCCTGAACTATTTTAATTGGTTTGACCAATGCACTCTTTTGCGATTGGTCGGAAGATGAAAAGAGCGAAATGGATGTATTTTGTACGGTGGAATGAGAGCGTATAGGTCCCATGATGACCCATCCGAAAATAGTCTTGAAAGCGCTAGAATATCCGTCCCGTCTCACGCATTTACCCATTAAGATATGTCCGAACAAATCAGCTCCTAATAGGAAATCGATTGGACCCGGTTTCCCAAATGAGTTATCCGCCAATGGGTATTGTTTGAAGTGGTCATTTATATAGGCCGGTACTGGACAGACGGGTACCTTTTCTGTAATTTTGGAAATTATTACAGCGTTACTTTTAAACCGAGGCTGTTTGCGATCTCTAGGCACTAGAACACACGAGGTTTCGTACTTCCCTCCTTGTATCGGACTATCCGCGAAACCCCTCATAGAGTGAGAATTAAGTCTTGTCCCAAGTCCTAATCTTCGTACGCAAGCCGAAGAAATAAATGATCTTTGTGACCCACTATCGATCAAAATACGAATTGGGACCAACTGCCCATTACTGTCTTCTATTCTAGCCATTGCTGTCCCCAAAAGGATGGAGACATCGGTCTCGGATGACGAGGATAAAACCGAGCCGGTCAGAGATTCGTTATTGTCTGTTTTGATATCTAATTTTTCTTCGGCTAACGCACTCGTTTTAACCTTACCGTTGTTCTCTGGATAGTGAATGCGGTCTGAAGAATGACAATCGGACCCACCTGTCGACCTAGTTGTTGATGTAGGAAAATGCAAGAGGGAGTGATGCCGTTTTTTACAGTGGTAGCATGACCTAGGAGAGGTGCATTTACCAACATAATGGTTTGGCGACAAGCAATTAGAACAAACCTTAAGCTGCTTTATTTTATTAAAACGTTCTTTGGGCTTTAGGGAGCGAAAACGAGGACATTTATATAAACGGTGTTTTTCCTGACACAGAGGACAAATATTTTCTGGGCTAGAACTACCCGTCGACATAAAAACATGTTTGGCAATATTTTGGGGCCTACTATCTGATGAGCTTTGAGAATTATGCCCAAAATTTGAGGTTATCGAATCTGCTTGAAGTTGAAAACATTGCCGATGAATAAACGATAAAAAATCGTCGAAAGTGGGGACTTCAGATTTGGATCCAAATTCAGTCTCAAATCGCTCGCGAGTTTTCGCATCGAGGAGCCTCAGGCAATATGTGAATAATATGAATCCGGAAGGGTCCGGAAGATTCAATTTTCGAAAAGCAACTGCACTTTCCAAAACAACTTCGGAGAAATTTTCTAAGGAACGTAAATCGAATTTGGTACCAGGTTTGTAATTGAACATATTGACTAGGAAGTGTGTGGCTTGGATCCGCTTATTATCGTATTTCTTTTGTAAAGCATCCCAGGCTTGTTCGTAACCTTCGGAGGTCAATTCTATTGTCGAGATGGTTTGAAGTGCCTGACCCTTTAAGGCTGACTTCAGATAATGAAACTTTTGAATATTGCTCAAATTCGCATTATTGTGAATTAATGATAAATACGTGTCCTTGAAGGACACCCAATTCGAAATAAGACCACTAAAAGAGGGCAAGTTAATGGTTGGCAATTTAATGTGAGATTCGACACTGTGGTGACTGTGGTCACTACTTCCGGATTGGTTGCCGGCAACTTCACCCTCCCCAGCGATCCCAAAAGACAACGCTTCGTAATAATGGTTTGTAGTTTCAGAGCGAAGTGTGTCGAAACGATCTATTGATTTATCTTCAAGAATTTTAGCTAGTGATTTTGCCTCTTTAATTTTTCCTAAAAAATTATCAAAGGTGCTATCCAATCGTGATATTCGCGCTGTAAATAAATTTTTATCTTGAGGCCGGGTAGTGATATTGAACCCAATATTTCGCGTTTCTATTATGTTTTGATATAAATAATCGATTTCGTCTTCAAGATCGAATAATTTAGTTTCGTTTTTGCTTAGGTCTGATTTAGGGGCCATTATTTAATCAAATTAAAAAAATGGACAAAACCTATAAAGAGTGCACACAAAATTAGAACAAATAAAATAAAATGTAAAAGAAGATAGAGAAATTATATTATCAATTTAGAAACGGTTCCAGTAATGACGTGCGATCCGGCCGCCGGAGGACCAATTTTATGTTTGAGCAACCTCGAAATAGTTATTGGACCTTTCGATGAGAGCTCCGAAATGGATAAGGAAAATAAATTTCTGATTCAATTATACCAGATCGCATGTCATTTTGAATGTAACCTTTTATTAATCTAATAACATAAATCAATTTTCATAAATTAAATAACTAATAATTTTGAGAATGAAAAACAATTAATTAAATTAAAGAACAATTTAAACGCTTTTATAATGAGAAATGAAGTTACTAATGTTAACTAAATTATCAACAACTAATTAATAACAAAAAGAAAACAAATATTATTTAATCTTACGATAGTAAATTTAATTCTATTAAATTACAAACAAATAAAATCTATTACAAAATAATGAATGTTTATGCGGTTTTCTAATTGCAATGATATAATAATGAAAACTCTTATCTGTCTGTCGAAGTAGTTTCCAGTAGATAGTAGATTCTCGGCAGGGCGAGCTGGATGTTGAGACGACAGAGGATTTTCGTCGGCAGGGCGAGCGAAGATGGTGAAACAATAGAGGTTGAGATGATCGACTGGGTCAATTCGAATTGGCCGAATCTATGACGAAGTTTAAACTAATTACACCTGCAGGTGGGCAGCAAATTAGTATCTTCTTCAAATTCACACAAAACAATTTTGGGCTCCTATAGAGCATACGATGTGCACGTCAAGAGGCTCGTGGCAACACTGTCTTAAAATCCACAAAACACAACTTTGGGCTCGTCTAGAGCATACGATGTGCACGGCTAAGGGCTCGCGTCGACACTGTCTCAAATTCACAAAACACAACTTTGGGCTCCTCCAGAGCATACGATGTGCACGACTAAGGGCTCGCGTCAACACTGTCTCAAATTCACAAAACACAACTTTGGGCTCCTCCAGAGCATACGATGTGCACGACTAAGGGCTCGCGTCAACACTCCCTGGTCGGTCTAGCCGGAGCGAACAAAAGCCGATCGACTCCCTTTTGTTTTTCTCTCTTCACTTTTATAACATATGTTTTCACACTTACTACAAATATTACACTTATATCTAAACCAAATAAAATTACCTTTTAAGTTAAATTATTCTAAACAATTATGAAATTAAACGTTTAAATTACTATATTAAATAAAAATGTGAAAAATAAGAAAATAATAATGTTCTTTCTTTTAAGAAAAAATGATTTAATTTTTTATGATTAAAACTAATAATACTTTATAAGGTTACTACTTCATCTGGCCTTAACACACCGCCCACCAATTTTTGTCTGTGCACAAAAATTCAAAAGAAAGATATTTAGAGATCTTCCAGGTAAATGATAGTTCCCACGAAACCATCGATGCAGAGAAGTTTGATTGACAACCCTAGTCGGGAAACAAGATATTAGATTTATTGGGAGGCAATATATTAATGCGTTGGTGAGTGAAGCTCCAAATTTTTGTACTGCTCCGCTAGTCAAATTGTGAACGTAGAAATGTCAGAATTGTGCCTATTGCCATTGGGTTGATAAGACGATTTTAAGAGAAAACTACCACAATATTCTACCCTAGTAATGGCATACGGACTTCCTGGCTCAAATCTCGACGGAGGGAGATTGGCAATTGGAGGAACGAAATTCTCCGAACGATATCGGTACGTCCCATCTTTACATTTGTGGACAAATTTATGTCGAATAGTTCTACAAGCTGAAACATCCCAAACAACCCAGTCATGTCGTTCCTGATGTGAATGCAAAAGTTGGGGAGTGGGGTGGAGATACATTCTAGAGTAATGGTAAATTAACTGATCAGCTCAATGTTGAATGTAGTATCGGAACTGAGGAAGTAATGCTGGTTTTATTACAGTCAGAAATGTTACTAGTCTTGCATTGCTGGGGCAACGGACTGTTGCTAAAGTGACCGCCCACCCTGAGGATCCCTTGGAGATCTATGGATGGTGATGAGCGGTCATGCATTGTAACGGATGGGGAATCCGTTTCGAAATAATGCTGCTGGACGCATTGGGTGCAATTTATTCCGGAAGGCCGGAGTCTATTCAAATGATACTCCTCAATCGGTTGGGAAGTACCGTTGCAAAATAGAAATTGGTGGTAAGGTAGGGCATTGTGATGCACTACTACCTGAAAAAACATTGGACATAAGTCCGAGGGCAGAACAAATCGAATTTATGCCTGAAATTAAGGGACGCGTGCCTAATATCCAATTAAACTTAGGCCCAATCAGGGAATGGTCATTTAGAGATCAAACCTCCATAGGCGAAGATGCGTCGAATACCAATTGAAGTTTTGCGTAGGAGTTTTCTTTAATTATACAAATATGTGGTAAAATATATCGACCCATACCAGCGGTTGACAAAACATGGTAGTCGTCGATCGATTTGGAACAGTTTCCTGTCAATAAGGAATTTTGTCAATCCGGTGCTCTAATTTTGGGAACTGTTGTAATGCAGTGTAATAAGAGCAACTCAGATCTGGTGACGAAAACTCTTTTAATGGTGATTGGACCATGTAAGGTCCGCTGTACTCCCGAGCGTGAGTTAAACTAAAAGGTCTCTCTGCCTTAACATTTAGAGGATTTGGTTCGACAACTGGAGCAATAGTTTCGATATCCTGAACTATTTTAATTGGTTTGACCAATGCACTCTTTTGCGATTGGTCGGAAGATGAAAAGAGCGAAATGGATGTATTTTGTACGGTGGAATGAGAGCGTATAGGTCCCATGATGACCCATCCGAAAATAGTCTTGAAAGCGCTAGAATATCCGTCCCGTCTCACGCATTTACCCATTAAGATATGTCCGAACAAATCAGCTCCTAATAGGAAATCGATTGGACCCGGTTTCCCAAATGAGTTATCCGCCAATGGGTATTGTTTGAAGTGGTCATTTATATAGGCCGGTACTGGACAGACGGGTACCTTTTCTGTAATTTTGGAAATTATTACAGCGTTACTTTTAAACCGAGGCTGTTTGCGATCTCTAGGCACTAGAACACACGAGGTTTCGTACTTCCCTCCTTGTATCGGACTATCCGCGAAACCCCTCATAGAGTGAGAATTAAGTCTTGTCCCAAGTCCTAATCTTCGTACGCAAGCCGAAGAAATAAATGATCTTTGTGACCCACTATCGATCAAAATACGAATTGGGACCAACTGCCCATTACTGTCTTCTATTCTAGCCATTGCTGTCCCCAAAAGGATGGAGACATCGGTCTCGGATGACGAGGATAAAACCGAGCCGGTCAGAGATTCGTTATTGTCTGTTTTGATATCTAATTTTTCTTCGGCTAACGCACTCGTTTTAACCTTACCGTTGTTCTCTGGATAGTGAATGCGGTCTGAAGAATGACAATCGGACCCACCTGTCGACCTAGTTGTTGATGTAGGAAAATGCAAGAGGGAGTGATGCCGTTTTTTACAGTGGTAGCATGACCTAGGAGAGGTGCATTTACCAACATAATGGTTTGGCGACAAGCAATTAGAACAAACCTTAAGCTGCTTTATTTTATTAAAACGTTCTTTGGGCTTTAGGGAGCGAAAACGAGGACATTTATATAAACGGTGTTTTTCCTGACACAGAGGACAAATATTTTCTGGGCTAGAACTACCCGTCGACATAAAAACATGTTTGGCAATATTTTGGGGCCTACTATCTGATGAGCTTTGAGAATTATGCCCAAAATTTGAGGTTATCGAATCTGCTTGAAGTTGAAAACATTGCCGATGAATAAACGATAAAAAATCGTCGAAAGTGGGGACTTCAGATTTGGATCCAAATTCAGTCTCAAATCGCTCGCGAGTTTTCGCATCGAGGAGCCTCAGGCAATATGTGAATAATATGAATCCGGAAGGGTCCGGAAGATTCAATTTTCGAAAAGCAACTGCACTTTCCAAAACAACTTCGGAGAAATTTTCTAAGGAACGTAAATCGAATTTGGTACCAGGTTTGTAATTGAACATATTGACTAGGAAGTGTGTGGCTTGGATCCGCTTATTATCGTATTTCTTTTGTAAAGCATCCCAGGCTTGTTCGTAACCTTCGGAGGTCAATTCTATTGTCGAGATGGTTTGAAGTGCCTGACCCTTTAAGGCTGACTTCAGATAATGAAACTTTTGAATATTGCTCAAATTCGCATTATTGTGAATTAATGATAAATACGTGTCCTTGAAGGACACCCAATTCGAAATAAGACCACTAAAAGAGGGCAAGTTAATGGTTGGCAATTTAATGTGAGATTCGACACTGTGGTGACTGTGGTCACTACTTCCGGATTGGTTGCCGGCAACTTCACCCTCCCCAGCGATCCCAAAAGACAACGCTTCGTAATAATGGTTTGTAGTTTCAGAGCGAAGTGTGTCGAAACGATCTATTGATTTATCTTCAAGAATTTTAGCTAGTGATTTTGCCTCTTTAATTTTTCCTAAAAAATTATCAAAGGTGCTATCCAATCGTGATATTCGCGCTGTAAATAAATTTTTATCTTGAGGCCGGGTAGTGATATTGAACCCAATATTTCGCGTTTCTATTATGTTTTGATATAAATAATCGATTTCGTCTTCAAGATCGAATAATTTAGTTTCGTTTTTGCTTAGGTCTGATTTAGGGGCCATTATTTAATCAAATTAAAAAAATGGACAAAACCTATAAAGAGTGCACACAAAATTAGAACAAATAAAATAAAATGTAAAAGAAGATAGAGAAATTATATTATCAATTTAGAAACGGTTCCAGTAATGACGTGCGATCCGGCCGCCGGAGGACCAATTTTATGTTTGAGCAACCTCGAAATAGTTATTGGACCTTTCGATGAGAGCTCCGAAATGGATAAGGAAAATAAATTTCTGATTCAATTATACCAGATCGCATGTCATTTTGAATGTAACCTTTTATTAATCTAATAACATAAATCAATTTTCATAAATTAAATAACTAATAATTTTGAGAATGAAAAACAATTAATTAAATTAAAGAACAATTTAAACGCTTTTATAATGAGAAATGAAGTTACTAATGTTAACTAAATTATCAACAACTAATTAATAACAAAAAGAAAACAAATATTATTTAATCTTACGATAGTAAATTTAATTCTATTAAATTACAAACAAATAAAATCTATTACAAAATAATGAATGTTTATGCGGTTTTCTAATTGCAATGATATAATAATGAAAACTCTTATCTGTCTGTCGAAGTAGTTTCCAGTAGATAGTAGATTCTCGGCAGGGCGAGCTGGATGTTGAGACGACAGAGGATTTTCGTCGGCAGGGCGAGCGAAGATGGTGAAACAATAGAGGTTGAGATGATCGACTGGGTCAATTCGAATTGGCCGAATCTATGACGAAGTTTAAACTAATTACACCTGCAGGTGGGCAGCAAATTAGTATCTTCTTCAAATTCACACAAAACAATTTTGGGCTCCTATAGAGCATACGATGTGCACGTCAAGAGGCTCGTGGCAACACTGTCTTAAAATCCACAAAACACAACTTTGGGCTCGTCTAGAGCATACGATGTGCACGGCTAAGGGCTCGCGTCGACACTGTCTCAAATTCACAAAACACAACTTTGGGCTCCTCCAGAGCATACGATGTGCACGACTAAGGGCTCGCGTCAACACTGTCTCAAATTCACTAAACACAACTTTGGGCTCCTCCAGAGCATACGATGTGCACGACTAAGGGCTCGCGTCAACACTCCCTGGTCGGTCTAGCCGGAGCGAACAAAAGCCGATCGACTCCCTTTTGTTTTTCTCTCTTCACTTTTATAACATATGTTTTCACACTTACTACAAATATTACACTTATATCTAAACCAAATAAAATTACCTTTTAAGTTAAATTATTCTAAACAATTATGAAATTAAACGTTTAAATTACTATATTAAATAAAAATGTGAAAAATAAGAAAATAATAATGTTCTTTCTTTTAAGAAAAAATGATTTAATTTTTTATGATTAAAACTAATAATACTTTATAAGGTTACTACTTCATCTGGCCTTAACATTTGCTCTATATATTTTTTTTTTCTTTTCTCTATCAGGATATATATATTTTCTTTTATTTATTTCTTATATGCAAATAATTAATATATGATTGTTTGTAGGTATGTGTGTGTGGGTGTGGGTGTGTGTATATATAATATTATCATTATTAAAGATTGTAAATACTCCACACTCATTATGATGCTGTTATTCATACTATTAGAAGTTCTTTTCTACTTTATTATTTTTCCATTAGCCAATTTCTGTTTATTGTAAATTTATACTCTATCATTTTATTTTATATATTTTCTTTGTTTGCTTTATACATGTATCTATTTTTTTTTCTCTTCATCAGAACATACGTTTTAGTTAATACTTAATTGTAGTATTCCAATAATGCAGTTGTTTGGCTAGACATTTCCTATTAATTTCTGTACAATATTGCTATTCTTAAGGGACTTGGTCCCAGAATAAAATTATTTTTCTATTTCTATAATTTATAAATCCAGGGGACACTCACCGTTCTTATTTTACAATTTTTAAATCTGTTCATTTAATTTATCTGTAATTTACAGATATTCTGTAGTTAAGATTGCATATTTTTCAGAACAGCTTAAGCAGGAAAATAAATTCCATTAAAGTCTTTAAATTTAGCATTATAATTTGTACTTAATATATTGTTTGTTTGTCAATTTAACGTAATTGTATGCTGCTATGGCTAACTGGACGATCTACATTGGGAGCTCTAAATTTTGCCTATCCATGTTTAATTAGGGCTGGGATTTTTAAAGATAACTTGACATAGCACAAGGCTGGGGTCCCCCGTTTAACGTCTCTTCCGAAGGATGGCATATCCAAGAATTTTATCTCTCTTAAAAAAATCCTAGGGCCACCTGCCGGGCTACGAACCCGCGATCTTGGGGTTAGTAGTTTGTTACGGTAACCACTAGACCTCAGGTCGCTCCTGTAGTAGATAGGCTTTCTATAACTTTTATTTTAGTTCTGCAAGTGCGGTGTGAACGGTTTGGTCGACTTTTTTACATCTCTACATATTTTATAGAGAAGACTTTTCTATAAACAATCATGTCACTTAAAATGTTGTAACTTGAACCAGTGCAGAGATATTCGGATCAATACTAATGTCACCATTAGTTTTATTTCATCATTTTCAAAAAATCATATCACAAACAAATATCAGTGAAGGAATTTTAAAGTTTTCTAGTGATGGAATCTATTAAATTCCAGTGATGGAATTCACAGATGAACATAATGTGAAAAAATCGAATTTTTAAATTTGATTATTTCTTTATAACATGAATGCAATAAACCAATAATTTTTATTAAATTTTCTACTTGTACTGACATCGCTTTTTTCAATTCATATCTGTCATTTATTAGTTTTAAGAAATAGTCTCATTATAAAAATGACGTAACTGTATCCATGTAAAACCAAAAAAATAACGAGGAACTCTAGTTAAATGAGCGAAACAGATTCATCGTTTTGGCTCAATGTAGCGCGCCCGCTAAGCACTGCGAGTGGCAGTACCGGCCGATTACCGGCCGTGGGCATGGTTACTTGGTCGGTGAGTGCTGTACCGAAGTGGTTAAAAGAAAAATAATTCAATAAATCAAATTATTTTTTAATTCGATTACATACATGGAGACATGGACATAAATTATTAATAATTGATAGCATTGCTATAAAATATTAATAATTTAAATTATTATTATGGCAGGTAAAAATGCAAGATGGTTGCTGCAGAGCTCTTCTTCAAAAATTCTGAGATTTTCTTCACTGTTCTCCCTCTAGTGTGTTCCCCGGTCTCTCTTTCACTAATCCAAGTTTAACTGTCAACTCATCCGAAATTCGTATCACCCTCAATCTCCCAAGCTTTTTACTCTATCTGGCTTTTATTCTTCATTTCTAGTTTGAAGTCCCCTTCTCTAGTCCCCTTAGGCGGGGGCGTTAACTTTTTCTCTTTTGCCGTAAAGTTTTAGAATGGAAACTCAATTTATTCAAAAGTTTTTATTAGTTATTTGAGATGCCTAGGTGATCATAAAGAATCCCTATCGTGAAAATTCCCTCCTTTCAGTTGGTTGAGCCCAAAAACCCCTTCAACTGAATTTAAACTTCCTTCTGTATGCGCAAATGTATGATCCTATTCCAAAACTGAGTCATTTTAGATATTTCCTTTGAGAAGTGATGGTTCTGAGATAGGCCAAATATTGTTTCATTTCGTGAAACAATTTATGTGAATACGTCTTTTTAATTGCTTCTGTAGTGGGAGACAATTAAAAGAAACGAATGACAACAATTTAATAAAATCGGGGGATACAGTTTAGTGTTGCAGCTACATAGCTATTACCACTATCCAAATTTCAATTAGGCCACTGGACAGCTAAAAAATCAAAGAATTCATTAAGAAAAGTAATAAGATTTTCAGGTCAGTTTGCTGCATAACGAGATTTTCATGCAATATAACTTTTGACTCGGAGAAGCTAAGACGTTCATTTACGGTTTCAATCGTCAGCTGTGATCAAAATCTATCGATTGTATATAAAACCTTAGTATTCAATAGTGACAGTGAACATAATAAGGTGTTCAGAATAAATAAATATTATCAAAAGCCAAATCCAAATACAGAGACCGTAGAGAACCCTTTCTATTCATGCCCGTTCTTTACAGCAAGTTCCTTAAGCAACTAACTTCCAACTTGGCTTAAGGGTTAATTGCAAATATAATAATATTTATACTAACTTGACTTTACTTTAAATTATTAATCTAAATATTATTTTTCACTCCAATAATTGCTCAAAATGATGAAGAAATTCGAAGATTTAAAACATATCTCATGTTTGAAAACTTGTATTATTTATTTTGATTTTGACAGAATATTGAGAAGAAAAGTTTTTAACTGCGGTAAATACGAACAGGGCCTGTATATACAATAAAAATATCTGAGAAGAGCTATTTATAGTATCAGTAAAAGAAAAATAGAGCATGGATGGAGAATGCCGGACTAACTGGCACATATTAGCAAAAGAGTGAGGGGGGCCAAATCCTTTTGGACGCCCCAGGCTTACGCATAGGGAGTGATTAGAGGCACTGGGGAGGAAGAAAGTTAAAATATGGGGAAATGCGACTAACGGCTGAGGAGAGGAGGGAATGGCGGAGATATACCAAGAATCGATTTCGACGCTGAAAGGCAAAAGAGAAAGGGAAAGAAGAAGAAGTCAAATTAAAGTCCTTAAGAAAATGTGAATTTCGTTAGAAAAGGATACGGATAGTAGGAAGGACGCAAGTCCAATAAATACTGAAAACTTAAGGAAGGCAAATAAGAAGGATTAATAACATTTATGAACGAAATTCTGACGATCTCCTAGAGGAACGGCAAGGACAAAAGTCGGGTATGGTACCTCGCTCCAAGTTTAGCACAACCATTTATATTTACAGATGACACAAATAGTGGCACAGTACTAATTGCCAACTCAAAAGATAATCTTCAGAACAGAGTTTTGGGATGGAGATATGAACTTATCCGAAAGGGAAGGAGTTATGCAAGTAGTGAGAAATGAACGGGCATTGGAGTGGTAAAGGAGTTAATATAGTATTCTAACAAATCAGCTGCACAATAATAGGAAATAAATTAATAAGCGGAAAATCCGAATCGATGTTCTTTAAAACAGTGTAGTTGCATTTGGTAAGAAGAGAGGTAAGACATAGGACCAGATAAGACAAACGTTTAAGGATAGAAGCTAATGGTGGAGATAGACCAAGGATAGATCTCGACGCTGAAAGGAATAGGAGCAAAGCAGGAAATTTCAGGAAAGCTAACAAATAAGAATATAATTCATAAACAAAGAAAAAGCATGATGTGTAAGAAAATCAATAATCAGGAACATTGATAAATCCATGATTTAACGCAAAAATCTAATTAAATGAGTAAATTGAGTACAAAATTATTCGAAGGTAGAATTAATTTAAAACCTTAAATGACATAAAAGAAAAACCAAAGATTAAGAAGGAAAAAAGTCTCAACGAATAAAATCATGCCCAAATCCTATTTTCCACATTCCTGATAATAACTAGTGTCATGTCATCTTCACAAAAGCATCCGGCCCGCCCCCAGGCAATTTATACATATTTTTCAAGAGTTCACCGCGAAAAATTGACTATTATCCTCCACATAATATATAATTTTAAGCTCTATATTACAATCTAGGTCATTCTAAATATAATAGCATCATAGTTTTCAATCTAAAATCAGTAGTTTTAATAGAGGAACAACCGAAATTCCACTGAGCTTTCGTACCAGAGATTTTCACCAGATTTTATGTCTAAAATCGTCTGAAAGGATAAACATTTGACGCATTTCCGTACTTTATTCAATTTCAGTATTGGATTATATTGGCGAAAGAAGGACGTGATACCTGAGTTGTGTTAGAAATAACTATGTAAATAAACTAGCTGACCCGGCCACGCGTCGCTGTGGCTGTTAAAGTAGTTTTAAAAAATATCAAGTTACAATTTCAATTATAAAAAAACAATGAATGAATGAAAAAAAAAATTAAATATATTATGGATTTTACATTTTATTCCTCTTATATGTAAGTATAGTATATAATAAATAAATAATATACAATATTTTTAACTGATAAACTATAAACATAAGATTAATGAATGAGGAATATAATGGTTGATTTTTAATTATGGCTAGTAATATTGTTTTAAATTATAGTAGTATCATAAAAATCGGTCCACTAGTTTCGGAGATACTATTCGGAGGGACTGAACTCAGGATCTATTAGAGGTACACAGCTGCAGTAGGGCTCAAATTGTATCAAATTTAATCTACGTTAAAAATGGTTACTTCGTTTTATTCCAAAAACACTCCGATTAGGAGATAGAAGCCAAAAAATGAAACTCCGAAAATTTCGCGTTTTTTCGGCTACCAAAAGGTTCACCATCCGTTTTTTCGGATGAGAATTTGGATTTACACTGCTAAGACATGCCCTTACAACATATCAAAAATGCAGCAGGTTAAAACAAAAAATAATTTTGAAAAAAAATATCACGGTCATTAATCGAAATAAAACATATCCAGTATTTTAAGTCGGACAATGTTACACATCTGTGCAAAATTTCATTAAAATCGGTCCAGTAGTTTCAGAGATTAGCCAGGACAAACATCGTGACATGAGATTTTTATATATATAGATGACAAAAAAGGACTAGAACGCACTGGAACTTAAAAATCTATACATTTATTCCTTTGTAACTAAATACTTCATTGGAGATGAATAGAGACTTCAATTGGAAAGATGGAATTTGTATTCCAAGGGTAGAGTCAGATTCATGGAGAGTCTAGAGTTTATAAGCGCTTGAAATTCGTCAAACACTGCGTCTTTTCTTCCTTTAACTTGCCGGCTGCTTGTATTTATTAAGTTCCAATACTCCTGTCAAGTTCGTTATTTATTTTATTCATTAAATAAACATTAAACTTATAATTAAATTATTCTAAACAACTATGAAATAAACGTCAAAATTTATATATTTCCAAAATAGAGGTTAAAAAAATGTTTGTTTATTTAACCCAACTTTATCCCTGCTATGCCTAATTGGACAAGGCAACAGTGGGAACTCTAAATTTTGCCTATCGAGGTTTAACTAGGGCTGGGATTTTTAAAGAGAACATGACATAGTACTAGGCTGGGGTCCCCCGTTTAACGTCTCTTCTTAGATGGCATATCCAAGGATTTTATCTCCCTTTAAAAAATCCTAGGCCCACCTGTCGGGCTACCAACCCGCGATCTTGGGCTTAGTAGGTTGTTAAGCTAACCAATAGACCACAGGTCACCTTACCTAATTAATTAATTTTCTGTTTAAAGAAAACAGATAAAACTAAATAACTTTTATAAGACCACCAAATTATCAGTTAAGGTAACCTTAACAATTCAGTTACGGTGTAGTATTACAGTTACCGGTCAATGGCTTTAAGCAAATTTTGTAATAAAATAGTTTTGTAACAAGGATGTTTTATCAATGCTTTCGTGTTGTCAGCATTGTAAACTTCCTTGTCCTCTCCTCTTCTGAGGAAGGAGAGTAGAGATGTAGTTGTTAGTTATAGTGTGTAAGAGAATAGTCTCTAAGTTAGATGTAGACTAGTCAATATGTTATAATGATAGTCTATTGCTATTTAATAAGTCACCAAGTTAGTTCAAATCTCTTGTATATCATATTATATCTGTTCAATTTCTCAATAAACCTATAAATTTCTTACAAGTTGACCAACGTTTGTTAACTATACGCACCTATGTATGTAGGCCTGTAGGCAACGAACAGAACAAACCTTGCCAAATAAGCAATAATTTTATAATATTAAAACATTAACTAAGTACTAATACATTAGTGGAAAAAATTCCCAATAAAAACCTTAAGACTCTAAACTAAAACAGGAAATTGAAAATACCTGTCCAATATCAATTTCCTGTTTTAGTTTAGAGACTTAAGGTTTTTAGTTGGAATTTTTTTCACTAATGTATTAACATTTATTTTATGCCTCTGTTGACCTTTCCCTTTTTCAATATTAACTAAGTATATTAAATAAACATTAAACTTACAATTTTTTTTTTTTTTTTTTTTTATTATTTAATTCAATGATATTTACAACTATAATGGTATTATATCAAGTAAATGTGCAAAAATGTAGAATATGACATGAAAACACTTGTGGAGAAACTACCCATCGATAGCACTCCAATAAAGTTCTATAGTAGATGATCTCGAGGCCATCTTCTTTTCAGGCGCCTCGGAGGGTTATCAGGAATAGTATGGGAAGCAAGCTGAGAGACTAGCGGATTCAAGTGCGTATGGAGCTTGTTATGGAAGGATAGGTATCTAGTTTGGGCCAAATCAGTAACATATGGGATATTAAGATCATGATGGATGAGTTTGTTTGTGACATAATAAGGAGCATTGAGGATTTTACGAAGGATTTTGGATTGCAAGGATTGGATACGAGATGAATTGGATGGTTTAGTAGAGCCCCAAAGCTCAACTCCGTATGCCCAAATAGGTCTGATGACTGTCATGTAAATAAGTCTTTTGTAATTGATTGGTAGCTTAGAGCGTTTGTCCAGTAAGTGTTGAAGTAGGCGAAAACGTCGAGCAGTTTCTTGTCTTTTCAGTCTTGTATGAGGATTCCAAGTGAGACGTTTATCCAGATGGAGTCCTAGGTAACGTATCTGTTCGACCGGGTTCAGTGGTGTATTATTAAACGATACAGTAGGACAGGAATTCGTAGGTTTACGACGAAGGGTGAAGGTAATTTGATGGGATTTGTTAGGATTTATTTTAATCCTCCAATTTTGACACCATTCTTGTAGGTGTGAGATATGGGATTGAAGAGATTGGGATGCAACAAATGGATCCTTATTAACTGATAACACACATGTGTCATCAGCGTAAGTAGTGAGGACAGTGCTTGGATGGGTTGGGATGTCAGCTGTATATATCGTGTATAGGATGGGCCCCAGGATACTACCTTGAGGAACACCGGCAGACTGGGTGAAGAGGGAAGAGTAGGAACAATTATGGTTTACTTTAAAGGTTCTATTACTGAGGTAGGAACTGATAATAAGGAAGTAAGTTGAAGGTAAGAATTTACGGAGTTTGTACAGCAGTCCTGGATGCCAGACTCGATCAAAAGCCTGCTCTACATCGAGAAAAGCTCCCGTGCAGTACATTCCGCGCTCTAATGCAGATGAGACAACGTCCACCACACGATGGCATTGCTGGATGGTGGAGTGTGATGTTCGGAAACCAAATTGGTGATCTGGGATTATTTGATTGGATTCTATGATAGGATGAAGACGTTTCAGAATGAGTTTTTCAAGTATTTTCCCCATTATGGGCAAGAGAGATATAGGACGATAAGAGGATGGGAGTTCTGGTGGTTTTTTAGGTTTTGGAATCATCTTAATTATGGATAATTTCCAGGAATCAGGAAAATATGTGGTGCGGAGTACGGCATTGTATATATATGTAAGGAGTAGGATCGCTTTCCGAGGAAGGCGTTTTAGAATCTGGGATGTGATTAGGTCGTGTCCAGGGGCTTTGTTAGCGGGTAATCTATGAATAATGTTTGATATTTCGGAAGGATGGAATGCTTTAGGAGGAGGGGACAACTGAAGAGGAATACTTAATTCTGCTCCAATGCATTCAGAGTGGGTTTGATTAAGGATATCTGGATGAGGGTTAAATGTTTTGAATAGGTGCTGGCCGAAAATTTGTGATTTTTCTTTATCAGATCTTGACCAGGTTTGGGATTCGGTTAAAAGTGGATGGTTGAATTTTTTATAGTTTAGGAGTTTTCTAGTGGTATTCCATAAGGATTTGTCAGTAGTACTGAGATTTTCTGTACGGTAATACAAATTTTGAATTTTGAATTTTCTGATCTCTGATTTTAATTTGTTGGTCAGTTTGGTATAATGACTCTTGTCCGATGGATATCTCGTGCGGTGCCACTTTGCTCTTGCCCGTCGTTTTTCTTTTAATAACTCGCGAATATGAAGTGGCCAGTTATTCTGTTGATAATGATTTTTACTTGGTAAAGTGTTATATTTTATATTGACTTGTATTGCTTCTGTTAGTTTGTCTATTGCAGAATTAATGTCTCCTTTTGTTTTAAGCGGAATTTTGAGGTCTAAATTATTTTCTAGATTTGATCGGAATTTATCCCAGTCTACACGTCCTGTAATCAGTCGGGGAAGAGAGGGCTTAGGAATGGGAATCGAATGCACTTGAAGCAGAACTGGACTGTGATCAGAGGAAAGGTCATCCAGGGATTTTATAGCAGTTTGATTGCAGGAAATCTGTGAGGAAACAAATATATCTAGAATATCTGGACGTTTTTTGAGGGATGTAGGCCAATAAGTAGGGTTTATGGGTGCGAGGATAGAGAAACTATTAGAGGTTGAAATTTGGGATAAGATGCTACCACGGGAATTGGATGTTCGACAACCCCATCGTTGATGTTTGGCGTTGTAATCTCCTCCGGCAATAAACCGCGGTCCGAAGGATTGGAATAAGGATTCGAGGATGTTATAAGAAAGGGGGATACCAGGAGGACAGTATACAGCTGAGAATGTTATATGGAAAGGACTAGTTGAAATGGTTACTGATGTTGATTGAATGGCGTCAGTTGGAGTAGAAGGAATAAGAGAAAACTTACAATTAAATTATTCTAAACAGCTATGAAATAAACGTCTAATAGTTATATTTCCAATAGGGGTTAAAAAATGTTTGTTTGTTTATTTAACGTAACTGTATGCTCCTTTGGCTAAATGTAATGCTACAGTGGGAGCTCTAATTAAATTAGTTTAATTAAGATAGGGATTTTTAACAAGAGCCAGATATGTTTTAAGGGCCAATCCCTGTTTCATATTCTTCAATTTCCCTTTGTCGCAGATCTGTTGAATCAAAACAAAAACAGAATGTAATTTTATTTTCTGTACGATCGCACTTGTGTGATGACAAAGGGGATAGAGAGTAGGGCGAACGTTTCGGAAGAAAAGCAAGTGAAAAATATATAGTTTATAATAAACGAACCGAAGTAGAAGTTACTCGAATAAATCTGAGAGGATCCTTATAACCGGACTTTTTGAAGAATTGAAGAATATAAAGTGAATACTTTATATTTTATTTATGAATGTAATTTTTATTTTTTTTAAAGAATTAAACGGTGGAAAAATGTTCAAACTACTATTTTTTGTTGAATTTAAAATAAATAGTGAGCATTTTCAGAAATAAATGGAAAAAACTAAACAAATGCTTTATATGGATACATCAAACTTTATGGAATTATATTTTATGTTACGTAATAAACGCTAGTTCTAACTGGTTGATCGTAACCCACCGGTTTATGATTGAATCGGAAATTAACAACTGGTTTTTCCATTTGTTTGATATTTTTAGTTTTTTTTTTTTTTTACAAACATTCGAATTGTAAATTAATGATTAAATAAAAAATGAACATGATATAGGGCTGGGTAAAATAGTAATTTAATGATATTAAACTAGTAATAACCACACAATATTTAATTAAACAATGCATCATTATTTAACACCATAATACAAGTATAATAATACCATACTACAAATATAAATTAATATTAAATATATAATTAATAAAATCATAAATTCATAAATTGATTTAGCTTTAATTAATGATGCAAAAAACAAGTTAGATTAATATTAATTACTAAGATACATTGTTATTCATTAGTAAAATAATATTAATTACTAACAAATTAGCTATAGATTATTAAATTAAATAATCTTAATGTAATATAGCCGTATAGTAGTTATAAACGACGGGTTGTAGCATTGGAGACTGTGGACTTGACCTTGACAAGGCGAGGGGAAGGGTGCGGGGGGGAAGCCTTGGAGGTCTGAATGCCACATTTGGCAACGTCGCAAGGAATGTGCAAGATTTGGCAACATCGCTTTGTTTACATTAGTGTTATAGTAGAGGTGCACATGACCTTGTGACGTCACGGGGGCATTGACCCTCTGACGTCATCGAGAGGCCGGGGGTTCCTTTATCAGAATTTTTTTTTTTTTTTTAATATTTTATCTATATAGTGTGTAAAACTGTGACGGGGGGGCATTGACCCTCTGACGTCATCGAGGGGCCCCGGGGTTCCTTTATCAGAATTTTTTTTTTAAATATTTTATCTGTATAGTGTGTAAAACTGACCTTGTGACGTCAGTTCCATCAGAGCATGAGTCATTGATGGCCTAGCGCTGCCCGGGTATGCTTGATCGGCAGTTTATATTTTATCTCACGGACGAAAAGGTTGACATTGAACTATAGCAGACGACAGGACAAAATAAGATAAGTGAGATTGTCTTACGGATGCAATATAAACTTAAATAATCACCTTGTCTGTGAGTTACATTAACCAATTCATTCACAGTTCTCTATATTTCCATGTCCATATATGGGTCGTAATACCTCCTATTCCCAGTATGCCTAGCTCATCAGTTCATACACGATTAATATCTGGACCGTCAGTTAAATAGTCACATTCGCAGTTCTCTATATTCCCATGCCCATATATGGTCATGATACCTCCTATTCACACTTTGCCTAGCTCATCAGTCCATACTCCCTTTATAAACGTTCCCTCTTCGGCCCACTGGCACTCCGTCACTCCGTCTCGTCTGCGTGTTGTGCTGTCCACCGTCTCTAATCACTGCTTAAACGTAAGTTGTTATTGCTACTTGTTTTAACTAATCTTAACATAATTACAACAATCTGATTGTTATAAACATTGCAGATGTCCCTTTTGAATAGATTAAACGGTCTTACATCCTATAAAACCATAGGAGAGTTGCATGAGGGGGTATGCTATTCAATATTGGAGTTGCGGTTTAAAACAACTGAACACGGCCAAGGGGTGGAGGCTATTATAGAGGCTGAAAGAGGAGGAGAGCGCTTTAGGACCTTTCTTCCCAAGAGGTACAGTGAATGTTTCACTGATGCGGAGATCGAACATTATAATGGTGAGTTTTCATATTATCAATTGCTTCATTTCAAACAATGTTAATACCTGATTGTTAGAAAAAAAAGTAAGATTGTTTTCTTTATCGTAGGATCATTGAAGATGACATACAAGGGAAAGCAGAGAAATTCATATATAATAACTTTTAGCGAATAAATATATATTAGCAGCGAACATAATGGTCATAGGAAAATATTAATTTTAAAAAGGTATGGATGTTTTGTGTTCAAAATGTGGGCTTTTATTGAAAACATTAAACGCACATAAATGCAAATGGCAATTTCATGTGTGCACATATTGTAGACGTGAATTTAATTCGAAAGGTAGCTGTACACGACATATAATTACCTGTAAAAATAAAAAGCACATCAGTCCCCTTCAAGCATTAGTCGGTAATACTAGTCAATCGATAACAATGGAAAATTTCCAAACTCCGGCTGGACCCTCTTTAAAACAATCTGTTTCCAGTTCTCAATCGCATTTACCATTCAAAAAACGGATACATTCGAACATTCCACCTTTCTACAACACTAATATTGTAGAAAAAGGAATTAGTTCTCCAAAAAAATATAAACTTTATAATAAGGAACAACTTGATAGGTTAATCACATATGAACAAGGAATTAAAAAGGCTGCATTTGGTAATTCGGTGATAGACTTTTATTTTGAAAATCATAATAATAAAACTACTCCAAAAATTTTTTTAGAAATCAATAAAGAAAAACTTATTGAGATTTTAACTTCATATTTGACACAATGGAACATATTTAAAATTAATTTACACTTAGATTGTACATACAAAAAAATAAATCATAACAACGAGGAAAAGTCCAATATGAATTTTAAGACTAGTCAGAACATCATAGATTCATCAACCGATTTGCACAATTATTTGAAAGAGTCATACGAAAAATTAATTATGGAATTAGATTCCTTTGAAGCCAAAGGTTCTGGTTGGGCCTTTGTTTCTTGCAACTTTCTATGTTTGCATTTTACCAAATATACACCTCTGAGCGGAAAACAATTTATTAATTTGCCAAAAGGTATAAAAAACAAACATGCTGTTATTAATGTAAAAAATATAAACAACGACTGTTTTCGTTTAGCAATACTGAGCAAAACAGTTGGTTCGAACGATCCTACATTGTACGAAAATTTAGAAACCCATTATCAATTCGATTGTATTTCATATCCTACTTCATTTAAAGATATTAAAAAATTCGAGGAAGTAAACAATGTTTTAATTAATGTGTACGGTTTGGATGAAAAAAACAATATATTTCCCTTAAGAATAAGCAAAAAGGAAACATATAACGAGAGATTTGACCTTTTGTTTCTTCAAAATGAAATAAACTCACACTATTGTTATATCACAAATTTAAGCAGGCTTGTTGGTAGTCAAATATCAGGTGACAAATCCGCTAAAGAAATTTGCCACAGGTGTTTAACATCTATTTCCTGGAGATACAAAACAAAAAGTGGAAAAAACGCGGAAGAACGATTAAAGGAACATTTATTATTTTGCGGTGCGCATAAACCAGTTAGGACAGATTTTCCTGCAGATGATAAAATCAAATTTAAAAAATTCGAATCCACCCAAAAAATTAAAATTGTTGCTTACGCAGACTTTGAATCATATCTGGAACCAATTGCAGGTCCTTCCCAAAATCCATCAATTTCTTGGACCAAATCAGTTCAAAACCATAAAATTTTTTGTGCTTCACTTATGGTCAAAACGGATATACCTCAATTTAAATTACAACAGCCATTAATTTTTACCGGTGAAAAATGTATGCTAATGTTCATGGAAGGACTACATGATTTGGCTAAAAAAGCTGATGAAATATATGGTAAAGTTGAGCCTATGTCTGAAATGACGGAGGAAGAAAAGATAATTTATCAGTGTACCCATGTATGTGTTATCTGTCTGAAAACTTTAAATGAGGATGAGAAGGTGCATCATCATGATCATGTGTCATCTAAGTTCATTGGAGCGGCTCATTCTAATTGCAATTTACAAGCAAAAACACCCAATTTCATTCCAGTATTTATGCATAACTTTCAGGGTTATGACTCGCACTTTATTGTTCCGTTTTTAGCAAACCATGAAGGAGATGTTTCCGTAGTTCCAAGTAATACAGAAAAATACATAAGTTTTACCAAAACATTTAAAGATTGCAAAACTAAAATAAGATTTGTAGATAGTTATAAATTTTTAGCTGCGGGGCTTGATACCCTAGTGCAAAACATGAAAAAAGGTTCTTCAAGTCTTTCAATTACATTCCCTCATTTGCATCAGTTAATTCCTGACGAAACGAAAGTTGAATTGTTAACGAGAAAGGGAATTTACCCTTACTCTTACATAGATTCATTACTGCGGTTAGAAGAAACTCAGTTGCCTGTAATAAGTAAATTTTACAACAACTTAACTGCAGAAAATATTTCCGAGTCTGATTATAAGCATGCGCAAAACATTTGGAATACTTTTAATATAAATAACTTAAAAGAATATACCGAAATGTATATACAAACAGACGTAATTTTATTATGTGAAATATTTGAAAAATTTCGTAATCTCTCTATGGATATATATTCACTAGATCCTGCCCATTTTATGTCTCTTCCAGGCCTCAGTTACGAAGCAATGTTAAAAACGACAAATATTGAATTGGACGTTATTAAAGACATGGATATGGTATTATTTATCGAAAAAGGCATTCGAGGAGGTATTACACAAGTTGTCAAACGTTATGCCAAAGCAAATAATTATTATGTAGATGATTACGATCCAAATCAGCCCATTAACTACTTAATTTACGCAGATGTAAATAATTTATACGGCTATGCAATGAACTGTTTCCTTCCATATTGTGACTTTGAATGGCATAATGAAGATTTAGATGTGTTAAAAGTTCCTGACAACTCTGAAGTTGGTTATATACTCGATGTAGACATTGATTACCCTGAAGCCATACACGATATGCACTGTCAACTACCTTTATTACCTGATAAATTAAAATCGCCTGACAGTGCTAAAACAACAGAAAAGTTACTTACTACACTCACACCAAAAACCCGTTATATTGTTCATTATGTCAATTTGAAACAAGCACTAAATCTTGGCGTTAAATTAACCAAAATTCATAGGATTTTAAAATTTAAGCAAAAAAATTGGTTGTCACCATACATAAATTTAAATACCCAACATAGAGCTAAGTCAACCAATCCTTTTGAATCGGATTTTTTTAAACTCATGAACAACTCCTGTTTTGGTAAATTTATGGAAAACGTTAGAAAACGAATAGATTTAAAACTTGTTACAAATAAAAAATCATTGAACAAACTAGTTAAAAAGCCAAATTTCAAAGAAAGAATAATTTTCACTGAAAATGTAGTTTCCGTTCAGTTAGAGAAGAATAAAATTGTATTTGATAAACCTCTTTATGTTGGTTTTAGTATATTGGAACTATCAAAAGTTTTAATGTACGAATTACATTATAACATATTTTTAAAAAAATATGGTCCGAAAAATATAAACCTCTGTTATATGGATACTGATTCATTTTTATACCTAGTAAATACAAAAGATATATACGATGATATAAATTATGATTTAAAAGACTATTTTGATACCAGTAATTTTCCAACAAAACATCGCTGTTATTCTGAAGAAAACAAAAAAATAGTAGGAATGCTCAAAGATGAAACTGCTGGCGATCCAATCGTTGAATATGTTGGCCTAAGGCCAAAAATGTATTCATTTATAACCAAAAGTGGTTTATTGATAAAACGATCCAAAGGGGTTAAAAAATGTGCGGTTAAAGAATTCACGTTCCAAAATTACTTAGATACTTTAAGAAATTATGAGTCGATGTACAGCCAATTTCAGATCATTCAATCAAAAAGACATCAAGTGCAAACAGTTTTAATCAATAAAAAGTCTCTTTGTCCATATGATGATAAACGGCATACCTTAGATAACGCAAGAGATACACTTCCTTATGGTCATTATGCATTGTCGCTACATAAGTAAAGCAAATGTTTTGTAATGTAATTAAATTGTTTATTTTATGAACTAATTATATCTGAGATTAGAAAAGAAAAAATAAACAGAATAGTAGCAATCAAAAATGTTTTATTTGAAATATGATAATAAGTAATAAAAACTTAGTGTCTAATTTCATCAATGATATGTATAAATACATGTGTTATAAAGCTACAAATAAATACATTCATTACAAAAGTGCATTATTCTTTTCACACCACTATGCGATATCCTTCCTGTCAATCCAGCTGCTTTCTTTTAGCCCCCACCATTTCACATACAACTTATTTCCTTTCCTTTTCAAAATCTTTTCGATGAGATAAACATCTGGATGTTTTACTTTTTGAAGCTCTTCAGCATAAAAGGAGCCACTGATAGGTTGACTTTTGAGATCTTCAAGTAAATATGTATATGGATCCGTCTTCTGAATCTTGATTACTTTAAATATTTCGCTTGACCAATTTGGCTTGTAGCCTTTTGAAAATGCTGTTTTTTGCTTAGATATCCTCACAAAATCGTCCTCTTCAAACTTCTGCTTTCGCACTTTTGATTTGGAACGAACAGAAGAAGAAGAAGAATACACTTTGTTTAGCAAGTAGTTTTCTGATTTTTTATTATGGGCATCAATTGGTCTCATACCTATTGTTGTATGGAATGATGAGTTATAATCATGTAGAATCTGAGGTAATATATCTAAAAACTTGTAATTTCCACCCAAGCTAAATGCTTTCCACATTTTCGCTTTTAAAGTTCTATTAAACCTTTCTACAATGGAAGCTTTCATATTAGAAAAGGTCGAATAATGATTAATATAGTACTGTTTTATTAGAGATTTAAACTTGGAATTATAAAATTCTTTTCCTTGATCGCTTTGAATATTTCTCGGTGTTTGTTTGCTCGAACGAAACACGCTCTCCATTGCCTTAGTTACATCATCAGCAGATTTCTTCTTTATTGGTACGGCCCATGCATATTTAGTAAAGCAGTCTATAACTGTTAATAAATATTTGTATCCTTTATTTTCTCGAGCATAAGGTATCATTTCTACTAGATCTATTTGCCACAAGTCATTTATCCCTTTCAAAACAGTCTTTCTTCTAGGGTATATCTTGCGAGCTGGCTTATGTAATTCATTTACGATTGTTGTTTTTATTATTGATGAATCCATCTATAATTTTCTTTTTTAAGTACTTTGTTAAGATAGCCGAGTGTGACTGCGTCAGATTCCTCTACGGGCTCACCGATGTTTGTTATTCTTTTCCCGAGACAATCATATATATTGTCAACTAGAGTCAAAGCAACTCTGTCGAAGAATTCTTTTGTAACAACATCATAGTTATTTATAGGTGGAGCGAAATTGACAAGTCTTTTTCTTTTTCCATCTATATAGCTACCCGGCCAATTCTTTAAATCAGTGTAGGTCAGTGCTAGTGTATCACAATATACTTTATTTGCAGCGTCATGAGCAGCGACTGGATTTGCAATATTGACGATCCTTAAATGATGTGCATCAATGTCCTTTTCAGACTTTAATAAGCTGAATGGAAAATAACGTTTTTTGTATTTTGTATGCTTTTTTGCTATGTGAGATCCGAACTTGTTTATTGTCATGTTTGTACTGAATCTAAATATAAAAATGTGGGCATTAATATATTATATTTTCTTCTCGTAGTTCTTCAATTATAGATT
The DNA here is from genome assembly GCA_964056705.1 of Troilus luridus. Taxonomy (NCBI): domain Eukaryota; kingdom Metazoa; phylum Arthropoda; class Insecta; order Hemiptera; family Pentatomidae; genus Troilus; species Troilus luridus. The sequence goes on from OZ057412.1 coordinate 108,224,389, forward strand.
CTATTTCATTTTGATGTCCTTCATGCCCGGCATAAGTTGAAGACATTAGCAGCCTAAGGCGATCGACTAGTTCGTTTGGGTCATTCCAACGCTCGTACAGAGGTTTATCGACGCTCATAAGTCCAGTGCCCCGTTTGTAAGAGTGGGAACGGAGTGAAGTTAGCCTGCTCGAAGCTGCTGATGCTGAGGAAGGAGGGCGGGGTTTTAAAGATTGTGTTGGGAATAACTTCGATATTATATTTCTATACTTCTCAGATCTATTTCCGGACACTCCTTGTTCCTCACTATAGCCTTTTTTGTGAGCATTGGTCGAAAGTAAAATATTCTTATAATTATCCAAGTCTGACTCGGTATAATATTTAGGATTTTTCAAGTAGAGTAGCTGCAACAATCCAGGAGTTCCTTCATACACTATGTTGTTTATAGAAATATCATCACTGTTTTCAAAAAGCTGAACATCGGTCGAGTCACCAATAGCCAATCCTCCAGAAGGCATTACTCGAATGCCGTAACGAGAGTCATGTGCCTTATCACCTTTTAACAACTTATCCAAGTATTCTCTTTGCAGGTTTCCAAATGAGGCGAGATGTTCCTTAAATTCGGCTTCTCCTTGTGGAGTTTTAGCGTATTCTTTGACTTGTTCTGATAGTGGATCGCCTGTCACATACTCATCCATTTCTACTTCTGGTGACATGAACTCATGATGGGGATTTGATAAGTGAGATAATGGTGTTAGCGCAGTACTTGGAACGTCAGATGAAATTTGTGTAACTTTTTTGCGATGAAGTGATGTTTTCGGCATTAATGTTGATTTTCTGTAAATACTAGCAGACTCTAACTCGCTTTTATCAGGCGATTCGCCCCAAACATTAGTAGTGACAATTCTTTTTACTTTTCTAGACGTCAATGCGGGTTCCGATTTGGTCTCTTTATTACTTAATTGTACAGATTGTTTAATGTCCTCGAGAGGTTTTAGCACGGGTGTAAAAAACGCTTTTTGACCTTCCTCGATATCCTGGAGACCGCGTTTCAACGATTGAAATTTGTTTTTCAAAATTTCACTAGTTTTTATAATCTCGCGAGTGACTTTTGGGTCCATGATCGCTAATGCTCAATTATTGTCATGACTGTTCTTTATATATCTACAATGAACGTATCAATTCCTTTTCTAAAACGTCCATTATTCAGGTCTCTACTTTTGTCAATGACGAGGTAACTAAATGGTTCTTCCCAACATAAAGAACACATGTCTTTAAAAAGTGGAAAACTTAAATCTGGAGTGCTTACATGTTCCTCGTAAATATGTTTCAAATTTAATTCATCTTGAGGAAATACTATTAAAAAGTTAAAGTTACATCTGATAAGATGTCTCGGGATACAAACATAACTCTGTGTTAAATAGAAACAATCAAGATTCATATGACGACCATAACTAAAGTATCGTTTAATTATGTCCTGGTCTTCCATAGTGACGTCATCAAATATACAGACCGAATTGGATTCAACTTCTTGTGGCAATTCTTTCGCATCTTCAAATTCATATAACCCTATTTCAGGGACAAGATTTACGATACTTTTTAAATACTGGTATTTCCGTTGATGCAATGTTTTTCCGAAAAGATACACATTTTTAAATTTTAAACCATTCGGATTTAATAAAAGACCAATCATAATATTAGTCTTTCCACATCCGCTCGGTCCACAAATTGATGATCTTATAGTGCTCGGTAATAATGAACTGTGCCTCCCCTCTGAATCGCACTTGACAGGTGAAAAGTCTGTGGTAGAGAAACGTTGTACTTGTTTAACTAATTTCATCCTGAATGCGAACAACATCATTATTCCTCCGTATATATATATCTCAGTTCTTCATTTTCCAAGTGCAGTATGACTCGCAGGGTTCGAAAAGGAAGAGGTTTGGTGAACAGGCTTATAAACAAGTTACCAATTGAATTACACATACCAGGATATCAGTATTGCGGACCGGGCACGAAATTAGAAAAACGATTAATTGCGGGCGATAGAGGAATAAACCAGCTTGACAGAGCTTGTAAGGAACACGATATAGCTTATAGCCAAAATACGGATATGGATAGTCGTAAACAAGCGGACAAGATCCTAGCTGATAATGCTTGGAAACGAGTTAAAGCTTCAGATTCAACATGGGGAGAAAAAGCCGCTGCTTGGTTAGTTACAAATGTCATGAAAGCGAAAGGAAAACTTGGTTCGGGTATCAATAATAAGAAAAAAAAGAAAAAGAAGATTAGTTTTATTAACTTGGTTAAATCGTCAAAGGTAGATGATGTATCATCGATTCTGAGCGCATCAAAAGCGGCATACAAGAAGGCTAAAATGCATTTGCGCGGTAAGACGAAACCTTCACTGCCTAGAGTTCTCCCGCTGCCAAAGGAGGGAGGCTTCCTCCAATTTCTTGTACCGTTGATGGCAGGACTTTCCGCTGTGGGATCTTTAGCAGGAGGAGCTTCGAGTGTGGCGAAAGCGATTAACGAGGTGAAACAGGCCAAACTAAAATTAGAAGAGCAAAAGAGGCATAATTTGGCAATGGAAGGTCGAAAAGTTGGCGAAGGACTTTATTTGAAACCACATAGGAACGGTTACGCTCTGTTTATAAACCGAGAAAAAAGACTTGGAAAAATATGACTACCAAATAAACCATTGACCGATATTGAATTAAATTATATGTCTAAACTTTTAAATATTAAAAATTTTCGTGGAGTATTTATGATTGATAGTCTTCCTATATACCCAAAAAAACATGAGGCCGCTATTGTAAATTTGCATACGAGTTCAGAACCCGGTTCTCATTGGGTGTGCTATGTAAAAAAAGATAGTCTAGTGAAATACTTTGATTCCTTTGGAAATTTAAAACCACCTCCACAGTTACTTGAGTACTTTAAGGGTTCAGAAATAATTTACAACAGACGTCGTTATCAAAAGTGGGATACACCGATTTGTGGACATCTCTGCTTAGCGTATTTAGCAGATGTTTCTAGCAAATTTTGATCATTCATAATCATGAGCTACACAGTAACGTTGACGGGGAATTCTAGTGTTCTCCATGCGAACTTTTTACCTCCGCTGGAATTAGGCTCAAGTTATACCGTTGGGTTATTATCTTTTGACTCATATAATACTATACCTAATATCAGGAAAGATGTTAACGATAAGTTTTACTTTGGAAATCTGACGATTCAGATACCTGAAGGATCGTATGATATCGATGCACTAAATTCTTTTCTTCGCGAAGAAATTGCTCACCAGGAACCTAGTGGTGGGTTTATGCTTCGAGGAAATGAGAGTACTTTAAAGGCCGAACTTAGAACAACGAAACCGGTCTACTTCAACTTCCCCGACAAGCCCCATTCTATTGGCCCACTGTTGGGTTTTCATCGTCCTAATCAAGTCATTGACCCATTGCATCGGTACAGCGAATCCGATGGCATTGTGAAAATTCTTTCTGTAAACACTATTTCGATTCATTGTAACATCGCATCAGGGTCTTATCTGAATGGGGATCCGGATCATAGCATACATCAATTCTTTCCGGCTGTAGAACCAGGATATAAAATAATAGAAACCCCGAATCCTGTCATTTACTTTCCAACTAACGCGAGGACTGTTGACAATATTACCGTTCGTTTAGTGGATCAAGACGGTGCGCTTATTGACTTTAGGGGGGAAACTGTTACATTGAGAATACATTTGAAGAACAATGGGGATTGATTTTTGTACCGGTGAGAATCGTGGTACTCATCACGCTTTTTTTTATAAAAGGGGATGTCATGCCATGGTAAGAATTAGTAAACCTAAGTCGACGAGACGGCTAACAACTGCAAACGTCAACTTTTTAAAACAGTGTGGGTTTCGATTAAAAAAAAAAAAAGAACAAAATGCTTAACATACTAAACGTTACATCAGATGTAAAATTTGATGATTCTCTTACACAATTCCAATATCATTCACATCAGCCGTATGCGGGGAACACTCTTAACAATTCTGACGAAATCAGAATACCAATCCATCAACAAGATGCTTATACGTTTCCTTCTTTAAGTTTTGTTTATCTGGAAGGACGAATTTCTAAAAAGGATGGGACTGACGGAACAACTTCAAAATTCACTAATAACGCGTTTGCGTTTTTGTTTGATGAGATAAGATATGAATTGAATGGTATTGAAGTCGATAGAGTGAGAAACCCCGGAATAACTACAACGCTTAAAGGTCATACATCGTTTTCACCCAATCAAGTCAAAGGACTAGAAAATGCCGGGTGGATAATCCCAGGTGTTGATAAAACAGTTTCAATAGATAAAAACGGTTTTTTTAGCGTATGTCTGCCATTGGATATTCTCTTAGGGATATGTGAAGACTATCGAAAAATTTTAATTAATCTTAAGCAAGAACTCGTTTTGATCAGATCGAGTACTGACTTGAACTGTGTAAAGGGTAGTGATGATGTACAAATAAAATTAGATAAAGTGGTTTGGAGGATGCCTCATATTCGTGTTTCTGATCAAGAACGTCTAAAGTTGTTAAAAATGGTGGATAAAAACAAGGTCATTTCTATTCCATTCAGATCGTGGGATCTTTACGAATACCCTAATTTACCAGCATCACAGCAAGAAAATTGGACTGTAAAAACATCCACAAATTTAGAAAAGCCTCGCTATGTTATTATAGCATTTCAAACTGATAGAATGAGAAATGCTACCAAAGATATAAGTCAATTCGATAGTTGTAAAATAAAAAATTTGAAACTCTATCTGAATAGCGAACAATATCCTTATGACGATTTGAATCTAGATTTTGCACTAGGAAAAGTAGCTCTCCTATATGAAATGTATAACGAGTTTCAAACGAGTTATTATGGTAATAGACATTCACAACCCCTGTTGTCACGATCCGATTTTGAGACCTTCGCACCTATAGTCGTCATAGATTGTTCTAAACAATCCGAGGCAATAAAAAGTACGACTATCGATATTCGCGTACAGCTAGAGGCGAGTGAGAACTTCCCGCCTAATACTAGGGCATACTGTCTTATCCTTCACGATAAAGTAGTAGAATACGAAGTAGGAACCGGTTTGGTTCGTAAAATGTACTGATGATGCATATATAAAGCTGCTGTAGCGGCTATAATAATATCACTTCTCCGTTGTTCACCGACTAAAACATACGATGCGTTCAGCGGCAATTGATTTTCAGGGGTATCGCACGGCTTCTAACTCATTGATTGTTAAAGAATTATCTGTAGTCTCTATTAGTCACGGCTCATCGTGGCATTGGTGTTTCAATCCACCTCGAGATGCTGAAGATGTTGTTCATTCAAAGACAAACCTTTGGGTTAAGAAACATATTCATGGAATGGGATGGGACTATGGTGATGTATTATATGAGGATATGAGATATTTATTACAACACGCCACTGAGAACTTTGACATATTATGGGGGAAAGGAATGGAAAAGTGCAAGTTTATTGAAGATCTTATTGGTAAACCGGTCTATGATCTACATGAATTCGGTTGTCCTAACTTAAAACAATTAGAAAATTGCAAGATGGTATGTCATTTTCATTTAAACTCGTCTTTTGTCTGTTCACTAAATCAGGCACACCGTTTAGCATCATGGGTCAGAAAAAATGATGAAGCAGTAAACTTTAAAAAAGAAGACGTTCGTAAGCATACATTTGTAAATATTATCTCTCCTCCTCATAATCTGCTCTCATTCGCCGGATTTGTAAGAGGAGTAAAAGATACGGTCAAATGCATATATTGTGGACTGTTATATGACAAACAATCGCTCATCAATCCAATCAAGTACCATAAAGCGAATAGTCCTCAATGTTTATGGTTTAAGGAAGAAGAGTACTTTTGAATCTACTCGGAAACATGCGGTATCAGCATGGAGTCAGTTATACAACGTTTAGGAGAGGAAGGCATTGAAACCACTGAGCACTGAAGAATTGAGTATTTTTCCTCGCTCTTTGGTCTATACCTTTTTGACTACGCATTAGACTACATCTGGAACAATTACACCTGAAGAAGAAATGGGTTGCAAGAAGACGAGGAACATGTATCCAGAAACGAAGACTTTGCTACTAAATGAATATATTAACTATTAATTATATTATTATGCTTGAAATGTTTGTCAATCTTTGTTTTTTTAAATAAACTATACATATTTTACATCTTGTTTTTTTTTTTTTCCTCCTTCTTTTTATTTAGGGAAAGGTTCATTAAATAAAATTCACAGACATAAAATATAAAAAGTATTTATTGAATATAGTTCAAATTACAAGTTGCGTGGCTATTATTACATATTGTTGAGTTCATTTAAATTGTTAAAGAGAGTATTAGTATTAATATTGAACTCTAACGGTACACATTCCACAGGTTGTGTGAGTTCATTTTCTGTTTCTTTCTTGTAAATGTCGACCATCTTGGTTAGCAAGTCCAGAGAGTCGTTTATTTTTTCAATACTGGAACAAAGCTTCACCGTTTCATTCCTGCTGAAACATGTCGATGGAGATTTCATCTCAAGGGTTAGCGGACTTTGATTGAACATTGCAAAACAATGGTACACTTGTTCTATCTTCATTACCCTGTTTCTACCCCTCATAGAAAATAAACAGAGCACATTTTTACACCTCACCCGGTCTTCAACGCCCACCACGCTCTTGCCGCGTTTGCACTGCAAAAGAGACAGCAACCTAGGAATCTGGTCTGTGAGGAATCTCCACTCCTCCGTGTCCATATAGATGCTCGTCTTCTTGGCGATGATGGCGATAGTCGGCTCATAATCGCAAAGACCAACTCGAACTAGTTTGCTACTTGTGATGGGGTGATCAGTAACTAGTTCCAATCGTCTCGGAGCGACCATCTCACAAGGATTCAACGTGGACACTGTAAGATTTCCGCAGAGTGGAGGGGGAAAGATGAAGTTTTTCTAGATTCTTTATTAGTTGATTTATTTCATTTCTTTTTATTTCATACAAGGATATATGAGTTTTCAAAACCTGGAGTTGATTAATAAAGATTCCAAGTCTTCTGCACATATCACAGCAACATACATACCTTTTGTTTTCACATTTATTTTTTTTCCCCCTCTTCGCAATCAACTTCATTCTCAACATCTATTTTTATTGACAAACTCCACTATCAATCTCATCCACAACACCTATTTTTATCGGTAAACTCTCCAGTTGATCCAAATATTTGATAAATGGACAATTTTCAGACCATTTCTTGTGTTCTAAAAAAGGATCGTCATATAATTCCCATTGATTCAATATTATTCCGCAAAATGGACACCTTGTATGGTCAGAGACTTTCAAGTAATACAATCCTGCTGCGGCCAACTTCACAACACTCACTGGCGATGTCCACCCGACAAATGTCGACAGGCGGTCTTTCTCATACCTCAGGTTCCTACTTGTCTGCCGTACCATTGTAGTGGACTGGTTAACAATGACCTGCAGTTACTCAGACACACAGGCGAGGAACGTATTCAAAAATGTAAAACAACACAGAGTTTATATACAGGTAGAACACGGAATAACTGTGTGCCAGGGGCTGGAGAGGAAAAGCTTATAAAGGAGTATGAACTGCTGAGGTATATAGGAGTGATAAGACCTGCTCGTACGGAACTGACGTCACAAGGTCAGTTTTACACACACACACACACAATGTCAACCTTTTCGTCCGTGAGATAAAATATAAACTGCCGATCAAGCATACCCGGGAGCAGCGCTAGCCCCCCTCAATGACTCATGCTCTGATGGAACTGACGTCACAAGGTCAGTTTTACACACTATACAGATAAAATATTAAAAAAAAAAGTTGATAAAGGAACCCCGTATTCGTCCGTGAGATAAAATATAAACTGCCGATCAAGCATACCCGGGCAGCGCTAGGCCATCAATGACTCATGCTCTGATGGAACTGACGTCACAAGGTCAGTTTTACACACTATACAGATAAAATATTTAAAAAAAAAAATTCTGATAAAGGAACCCCGGGGCCCCTCGATGACGTCAGAGGGTCAATGCCCCCCCGTCACAGTTTTACACACTATATAGATAAAATATTAAAAAAAAAAAAAAAATTCTGATAAAGGAACCCCCGGCCTCTCGATGACGTCAGAGGGTCAATGCCCCCGTGACGTCACAAGGTCATGTGCACCTCTACTATAACACTAATGTAAACAAAGCGATGTTGCCAAATCTTGCACATTCCTTGCGACGTTGCCAAATGTGGCATTCAGACCTCCAAGGCTTCCCCCCCGCACCCTTCCCCTCGCCTTGTCAAGGTCAAGTCCACAGTCTCCAATGCTACAACCCGTCGTTTATAACTACTCCGTATAGAAGTATAATGTCCCTAAGTTAAACAAGATAATTATTGTTGATGTGTCCTGATGGCTTCATGAGGAGCTTTTGGTATTGTAGAATCAGTTGGAGACCAGTGATGTTCGGAGATATTTATGAAATATATGAGATATTATCTTTCGTATAATATTTTAACCATATTGTGATGTTTTAATGAATATATTAGTCATACATTAATATTGTTTAAAAATACCTTCAAAGTTTAAATGAATGAACTGAAGTGAAGAAATTTTATTTAAAAAAAAAAACCGAAGTAAAATTCTTTAAACAGCCAAGGTATCCATTAAAAAAAAAGTTTTTAGTTGAATGAATTATTTAATATTATCATCTTTAATGAGTGTTAACAGAAAACATTAAAGTGATTTGAGTGCCAGAAGTTCTTTCGCGTGTAGCATTCGAATTTATTAAGCAGCCCAAATGCACTCAATCAGTGCAATTTTCATGGTCTTCATACAAAATAATAATTATAAATAAATAATTAAATATTTAATTATAGTATTTTTAAATTGTAGTAATTTAAATTTCACAATCATCCGAAAATTGACAAAATAAATAGTATTAATAATATTTAGGAAAAGTTATTTCCTATTTTAATTTTTTTCTGTTCTCTGAATCAGTCTTAAGGTACCTCAACAATGAAAGCATTTTTGAAAATTAAAAATCCTATCCTTAGGCCTGATCTGAGTAATACAAAAGGACTGGAATAAGGATGTCGTATAGACCCTTTCAAATGCCAAGAGCCAACTGACAAGTTTGAAGAGAAAGAGTTGTTTGTGTGACAAGGTTTTACTGACTAACGTCTGCTTCAAGTAAAGCTCACTCCGAGCTCCAATACGGAGAAAAGAAAAGAAAAGAATTACTAGAATGTATTATCAGATACCAATTTTCGTAGGTTTCAGATGTTTCTTGCAACAGCAGCGTGGTAGAGGAGAAAATTTAATCAGTTATGTTTAATCGTATCAGAATGCCATTATAGATCAGCTTTACAGTTCATTGTAACAAGCACCGACTGGTACCATCAGAAATGAAGGTGGGGGGAAACGGAACAACTAGCTAATCAAACTTTGACTTGGATTTCTACGAAAGTGAAGATTAACCCAGCCGTTCTAAAAATCGAAAAGTGAAATTGATAATAACTGAATACCCTCACTCAAAGCAAGAGCAGAGTTCTATTTCCTTTAATCATCTTCTCTGACGGAATGCTGAGGGAAAACCAACTGACAGAATTTCCTTCAAATGGAACATAGTATTCTCGTTTCGCGAACAGAACGTAAGACCCGCTATCTGTTTATAAGTTTCAAAGCAGTTTGTGATGGTGTTAAATAAAATAGCAGTTTTTAGTATCTGAACGGTTCTTTAAACAGCGATCGAATAAGGGCTTTGATGAAGACAAATTATTAAGAAATTAAGGATTCTCTAATTAAATCTCCCTTCTTGTCCATTCCGGTTAACTGACCAACATCATTATGAAACCTTATCAGAATCTATATTGTTCAGGTATGGACGACTATGACTATATAGGAAACATTTTAATGAGCCCCTCTTCTATGTTCTCCTTGTAAGACTCGAGGTTTTGATGAACATAGTTTCATAAACATTTTTATTAAAATTAGCAGCTTATAACCACAATAAACAGTATTTATTAAATTAACAAACAGTTAATTGGTTCAAAAACTTAAAAGTTAACGATAACTTTCACTCACTTTTAATTTAAGCTATTCCTTCCTACAGTCCGAAATATATAATAGAGCTATTTTAATTATCCGATACAAGATTATTACAAAACCGCTGAATTACTGGTTAGTTTATCCCAAATATCCACAACTTGGGGATCGGCAGAGCTCATTTTGTAGACAGCTTAGTTGCTGTGGTAAAGGTGACGGGTTAAAATCCAGCTATGGGAGATAATTTGTTTAATATATGTAAATATACAGAACTTATTGGATCTCTTAATTGGGGGAAAACATGGGATCTGGTCGTGAACGTGGACTTATCACCTGACTGTAGTCACAGAAACAGTACAGTCTCCACCTTGTACAGAATCCATGACCGTTCATGGGTTGCGGTGGTACAGGTATTTTTTATCAACAATCAGGCTTCCTTAGGGATCCAAAATCATGCTGCCACACTCGGCTCACTACCTAAATGATGCCCCACCCCTTCTTCAAGACAGATTTCTTCCCCAGACTTATGTAATTTATATAATTTTTGTAAATCCGCTTCATGAACAAACCTGTAACCACCACAACCTGTGAACGAGTCTGGGGTTCAGTACAGGGTAGAGACAGTATTGTTTCATGGACAACGGTTCACCGCTTCATGAATAATTTCATAAATACTTACTTAAATTACGGGTTAAGAGCTATTCGATTAAATTCGAAAGATCAAGAAAATTTATTATTAACATTCCTCATTCAGAACTCGTTTCTTTCAGCTTCATCCAGAAGAAGATCGTAATCAATAAGTAAATAAACGACTAACACATCTAATTCAAAATAATATGCACAACAACTTAAATAAAATAAAATAACTTTTCAAATTGATAAAGTTACTTATAATTATTGATAAAGAAACTGTTTAACTTTTTTTTAACCTGGAGTGTACCACTCCAACCAATGAAGAGTCTTGATCTCAGTGCTCGGCAGAGTCTCTACAGTTTCCAGGACAACTGTTGTGTAGAGAGGTTAATTGTCAGTCGTCATGCTCAACCGCCTGTTTTCCCTCAGTTAAGGGACCTTAGGCACAGTAATTCACTGTTCTACCAGTGAGCTACTCCGCCCCCAACTTACCTTATTAAATAAAGTCTTATTTTTCCGTTTCTGAGTTGATTTTTTTACCTGATTACGCTTATTGAAATTTTGAAGCAAGGGTCTAGAGTCTGGACATTGTTTCTGAGCATATTATAGTACGTAATATAGTCTGTCTTTTTTCTCTTGATATCCTTTATTCCAAGTGTCCTCACAAATTGGAGTCCTTCCCGGGTGATTTTTTTAATATTAGTTGTTCTGTTTTATCTTTAATTGGCCAATTCCCTTATAAACCATCTTTCAACCAGTGTCAAATATTACTAGGCTTTAAAACTTAGCTAAAAGATCACGATGTTCACCTTTTTCTTTCAATTCACTAATAAATAGATGTTTCCAGCCAGAGCTTTCATCTCATTCATATCCCTTCCCTTATTTTCGCCAATCCTTGAGATGTGGTCCATCCATTCCAGTCTAGGTATTCGTCGAGGACGACGTCCGGTAGGCCTGGGTTCAAAAAACTTCTTTGGGTCCCGGTCCTCATTCATTCTGCACAGATGACCAAACCATCCCAACTCTCTCCTCTCCACTTCTGTCCAACTCCCTCAGTGCAGGCACTCCCAAGTCTCGAAAATTAGGAGTACCTAAGTAAATAGGGTAATGGGCATGGAGCAGGTAGTTTAAATAAGGATCAGTAAAGGATCCTAAATAAGGATCGGTATCTTTACTCTTAAGAGACAGGACATCAGTTGTAGGCAAGAAGCGAGCAACTCAACATGCAGACTGTCACGTATAAGGAAGGATACGGTCTCCTTTTCTTTCTTTGTAAGTAGTTTTATAAGTTACCTTGTAACCATAATCAGCACACAATAAATATAATGTTATTCCATAAATTACTATTATTTAATAAACAACTCCTAGTCAGTCAACCACGTTAACCTTTAGAGAAGAGAGTGATATGTCTCGTATTCAATTATGATATAGAATTACTACAGCTCAAACATAACGATCTCAAAGTGGCATCCCATTTTATTATATAAATATTATCTAGATCAAAGGATCTAACTTTTCCTTGAGATTGCTTGGACTGTGAAGCCAATATAGCCTTCTAAATAAATATATATATTAACATGCATACAGATGAATGTTATTTCATCAGCAATATCCTTATTTTCAGACTGTTATTTTTTCGTATGTTTCCATACAAAAAATAAATTTTTAATTTAGGACAGACTGTTAATCAGAAAAGCCTTGAATACCGATAAAAAATATAATTTAAAACGTAGACGATTGAAATACTGATAAATCTGGTTTTAAATCTGAAAAGAACAAAAGCAAACTGTGTCAGAATCAGTCAATTACTATACAAAACGAATGCTTCAACTATTCAACGGTACCAGTTAGAGGATGGAGATTTTTTTTAACGGGAAAAATTATAAAGTTTTATAACAAGTTAATCGAATCACTCCAGGATGGAGTAACAAATAATTTTCTCCTTAATTTTAGCTCGATGAATGATAATTCAACAATATAGCTCATTGCTTCATTTTTCACTTTTATTTATTAAAAATGTTTGCTTGATAAGAAATTATCAAATAGCAGGAAAGTCCGTGATGACCTAATACTTATTTTGATTTATCTACTTTATATAGTGAGGAAAAACTTTTTTTTTTTTTAATTTAAGCTGGTTTTTAAGGAAAACATTTTTAAGACATTTAACTTGGAACATACCAACAATCAGAGATAAAGAAGAGAGATGAAAACATACCATTTTGACATCATGGGCATAAACGAAGTAAAGAAAAAAGCAACGGTGAAATAGCTCTGATATGGAACCACAACATGGTACACTAGAACTAAGGAAGGAGTAGGAGAATTATCATTAGAGACAGCACTTTCGCTGAAATAGAAGACTGTAGCTCGGTTTCCTCCAGGATAATAACAATGTGCCCGGAAATGGCATCCTAACAAATAATTGTTATCTTATAATCCAATTTTATCGTCAGATTTTTTATTTTAACAGGCTTAAACTTACAGTCTTTTTATTTTCTCGTAAACTTCACTCTTTACCATGTGGTTTCAATAACCTTTTTCCAAGAAAATGCTTATTCATAATGTGTTTTGTATTTACAGCCATTATTTGTATGCCAATCAACTATTTTCATAATAATAAAAAGCAAAGAATATGAAGAGTTTTTATTAATACGATATTCAAAGATTTGCTTCTTAAAGCAGTCTGATAACTACAGCCGGAATTTAATCTTAGCTAATGGAAATCACTCAGTTTACTGATTGAAATTAGCCATTGGTTTTCCAAGTTAGAGGAACACAAGAGGCTAACTCATGCTAAAGACAAAAATAAGAAAATGTCGGATATATTCAAAAACCAATGCCCTATTCTGACGGAACAATCATGGATAAGTCGATGGGAATGCGTTCATATTTAAAAACGACCAACAGTGATGCTATTTGGCCACTTGCACTGGCCGTAAATAATATTGTAATACATTCCTTTTCGTCGGAATTTACAATCTGATAAATATGTTTGTTCATTAGCGTCACCTTATGCTGATGTGGCTAATCGGACGATGCTACAGCGGGAATCCTAAATTTTGCCTATCCAGGTTTAATTATATAGGAATCTTTACCGTGACATCGTACAGGCTCGGGACCCCCGTTTAACGTCCCATCTGAGGACGGCATAACTAAAGATTTTCTACTACCTTTAAAAATCTTAGAGCCACCTACCGGGCTACGAACCTGCGATCTTGGGCATAGTAGTTTGTTATGCTAACCACTAGACCACGGGTCGCCTATCTGATAAATAGATTCGTCTACTTTTTCCGCTGAAATTCGTTTACTTTTTGAAATAAGGAAAAAAAAGAAAAATCACCATTAAATGTTCTGTTGGAATATTCAAATTTTTTTGTAGCCAATATCATTATCAAACATTTAAAATTTCGTGATACCAACGCTGTAAATCAAGTTCAGTAATTGTTCCTCTTGAAAAGGTTAAATTATATGATACTTCGCTTGATGATTGTGATCGGTACTTGTGTATGCAGTTTCAATTCAATTCGTATGTTTTCGTACGAAAATTGAGTTCATAGATTCCGTTACGTACTTAAGTACAGACTTGGTTAATAAAACAGTAATTATACAATAGTAATGAGAAATTATCACGGTATTGCTATGTGAAGTTAAAACCTAGGTAGAGGGAACTACTGGCAGCCGCATGCGCTCGTCTCTACGGGATCTCAGTTTCCGATCCACCTTCGCACCAGAAACAGCCCTCCCACCGAGCATCAGTAAGTACGAATCTTCGCGGGCTTCCGATAGACTTCAAGATCAAAAGTTAAACAAATAAATAAAACTGGTCCAACTGTTATTAATAACGTTAGTTATATTCATCATGCAGCATTATATTTATGATCTAACAATATTTATTTTCTACAATATAAATATCTAACAATATTTATTTTCTTTCTTCTTTTTTTGAATAAAGCGAACATATTACCAATAAATTTCAATATATCCATATAATTTTAAAATAAATTTAAACTAAACCGCATAAGTAGATTTAAAATCCCAACTTAAAGATTTAATACAAACCCTATCACAAAAGTTTGCATATTTCAAAATTTATATACGAGACTTATTTATACGTAATAAATAATTAAAAAGGACGATTAAATAAACGGAAGCATAGATTGGTTTCTTTTTAAATATTTGCATACCCCAGCACTGGGAGCAAAAACAAAAATACATCAAATTGATAAATTTCGAATGCATATTGTCGATTCAAATGCAAACGAAATTGAAAAAACACCATTTTTCAGGAGAGTGTTTCAATTTCAATGGACTGTTTCAATGTTTAATCAGTGTGTAGCGTCAAACGTATTTTACCTAATTCATTATACACTGTTTTTATTGCTTATAGAACACTGTATATAAACTTTATATCCATTATCAATCCCAAATCAAACGCTATAGATCAAAAATGAAAAATGTCTCTTATTTTTCTAATTAAAAAAAAAAATCGCATCACTTAATTTAAAACCACAAATTAGAAATTCAATAAATATTCAATCCCTCTAACAAATGTCTGTTATTTTCAAAATATTTATACGAGACAAATTTATTCATATGAGATAATATAGACGGACAAATAAATAAGCAAAACATATATTGATTGCTTCTAAAATATATACTTACCTCATCATTAGTTAAATATATATACAACAAATTCTCGAATTCATATCATCAAAAACTCCACTTTTCGAGAAAACGTAAGAACTGATTTAATGTCAAAATCAGCACGTATCGTCAAACGTATTTTACCTATGCCATTATACTTTGGTTTTTGTTACTTATAGATGACTCTATATGAAGTTTATATCAATTATCAATCCAAAATCAAACTCTATAGATCTAAAACGAAAAATATTTCTTCTTTTTTAATTTTAACGATCATATTGTTAGTAAATTTCTATATATAAATTTAATTTAAAAAAAAAAAACCGCTTCAGTTAACTTAAAACCTCAAATTAAAAATTTAATATAACCCCTACACAAATGTATGCCCCTTTTCAAAATATTTATACGACTTGAATTTATTTAAGATAAATAAATAAAAGGACTATGAAATAAATAAAATGGATTGATTTCACTTCAAATATTTACATACCCCAGCATTGGCCAAAAGAAAAAAAATACAGGCAATTGATAATTCTCTTTAACAGACCAATATAAATGAGATAGTGTCCAACATTGCAAAAGGTTTTCCTCTCTAGGGAACCTATTCCAACGCTGGTCGTAATAAATCGCATGAAAAAAAAAAATACTGATATCATTTTTCCTGCTGGCAAACTATAAATACTCGAACTAAATAAAAAACTAGCATAATAAAAGGGGGTTGCCGATTCCAAGACCCTAAATCCAAAGGTTCGAGAAAAACTTTTCCAATAAGCAGGCTAAAAAAGATATTCTTCTTTGAACTCGAAAGTGGAGTTGTAAATCCCAGGTAAAAACGGAACTAAAACGTAAAATTCAACTAAACGCAAATTCCATTAAAAAAAACAAATCATATTTTTAGCTGATATCCAATACTGCTTAGGTTTTGATGCTGATCAATTATGTACACCAAAAGTATAGTAAAATATTCTTATCTTAATAAATTTATAATTTTATTGTTATTGGTTTCAAATACGAAATTCCTTCATTCTTACAATAATTGAATTTAATAGTCTATTGTTGAACAAGAACTTAATTTTTTGTTGTACCAAAGAATAATTTTTTTTTTTCCTTATTAAGAAGATATCAACCGTTTAAAAAAATTGAATTGTGTTAATATTCATTGTGTAATGAAAAAAGTACTAATTGTGATCTCAGGTCAATTTTTATTCTTATTACAGAATTATGTATTTTCTCCACAAAAATATAATCGAAAACAAAAACCCTTCAATAAAAAAATAAGAATTTCTCCATGTATCTTATAGATACATACGGATAAGCTCTTTGTATTACTATCAGATGATAGCAAAATTTTAATTTATTTTCAAAGCACGAGTATAATATACGTATTCGAAATTATAATTAGGATGTTATCCTAATTATAATTTCAAATACTCAGTAAATCTAAGATAAAATGTTACATATGATTACAAAGTCAGAAATAAAAAAGTTTATTATAAATTTTTATTTGAAAATTTATTTTTAACTAGCTTTGCTCGGGTAATAAGGCATATTATGCCTACATAATTTGTCTGTGTGTGTGTATTTTTTTTTTATCACGCACCGGCCACTAAGGACCACGTGAATATCATTGGTTAGGCTTCTTTGGGAGTCTTGGTTTTCTTTCTTCCAATCTCAGCTAATGTACTTTATTATATAGAATTGTAAAAATAAAAACAAAAAAAAAAAAAATTTCTAGCCCCTTGGCTTGTATAATTGTGTTGAAAATTAAATATTAAAAAGAGGAAGCATCTCTTTTACTGCACCAGGTGGATTTTACGAGAGGATTGCGCATTGAATTTTCTTGAGATTAATTAGATGGTAGGAGTGGGGTGTATGTGATGGGGGTTCATTAGTTCTTTCTGATTGGAGATAGTTAGTAGTTTACTCAGTCCATGTTGAGTGTCTGTACATGTGTTTGCCAGCGCTGAGGTCGGCCTGTCGGTGTAAGTGTGTTGAATAGTGGGGTCGTGCAGTGTTGGAGGCTATCAAAGAATTTGATATGCCTCCGTGTGATGAAATCCGTTACCGTCGCACAGTAGAGTATTAGCCCTTAAAACCTGGCCAAAAATATTAATCTTTTGATACCTGTTATTTAAGTGATAAAATAAGTTTATTTATGCTTGTTTATATATTTAAGGGTATTTCAAAGCCTCAACAGAATTTTACAGCTAAAAAGACCAAAAATTAATGATTAATAATACTAAATAGTTTCAATATTATTTATAGCATCCTTTTTTATGTACATGTATATTTGTATGTATATATGTAAAATCCAAGTACTGGATATTTAGTTAGCCTTGACTGAGGTTATGAAACTTTCATATTTATATTAGATCACCTGGTGGTAATAGCTCACAATCTGTGTAACTTTATTAGTTGGATTACAACATGTAATTTAATTAATCTTTTCAGGTTTGTATTGTTTAGTTGCGTTATGTAAACAGTGTGTTAATATGCTTTGTATATCTTTTAAAACGTTAACGTGTAATCTTTTCAGATTAATAAAATCAGGTACTATCCGACTTTATGTATATTATGTACATGTATCTAATGTATATAGCCTACTGTAGTTATTCAAAACCATTTAGTGCAATATTCGGAGTATAATTCTCTTTCTTAATCACAATGATAAAGAATGATAACAAACATAACCATCTGGACAATTGTTATTAACTTATTTGAAAATTAAAAAAACACAACTAATTTACCTGAATATATATTTGGGTTAGAACTCGTAAAAATACAAACTCATTACAATGAAGTTTCTTGTATTTTTATTAATGGTAATTCACTTTTTGTATTTAAAATTTAAAAAGAGTACCAAGTGTCATGGCCGCAAGTGAAGTGTAACTTTAATTTCGTTCTGTGCTTGAGACAATATTTTCATATTATCAGTTCAAATAATGTCGTCAAACTTTACAAAAACTAAGTTTACAGACATTACTTTGTTTTATTAACAACGTAAGTGAGGTGAGTGATAAAAATAAAAACTATAGACATAAAATAATTTAGTGACTGCCTGGTAAAGGCAGCAACGTGGCCTTAATCCCATAGTAATTGTTCAGTCGCGGATCAATTTCATAAATTAAAATTAGAATCTCGCAGATCTGTTCACATTTTGTTTCCATGGCGACGAATAAAGAGGATGTTCAGTAGCGTAACATTTAAGGCTTAAGTATATTCAAATTCACCAGTCACCGCCGCCATGATCGGCTATAGCCACCTAGATTAGGAAAGAAGGTTGAAACACCATCTGTCGGCAGAATCGCTCTTCACTTCACTTCTCTTCGCATCTTGACTCCGAGCTGGCAACATCTCTCCACTCTTCTCTACTGAATCCTAAACCTACGGACATTCACCAAAAGGTCGCCGTTCACCGCAGGACATTGATATATTCGCCCAAGGCCCTAGATCGCCTAGTAACCAGATACACTCGGAGCCAATGAAAAGAATCCTTCTCTCCAATTGTAAGTCCGCTCTTTCATACAATTAGCAAGAGTACCTGTTCACCGGTCGTCGTCATCCTCAGAGATTTAATTTCATTCATCTTATAAGATAAAGACTATAAATTCCACTGTTAAGATTTGTTCATACGAAGCATCATTTCCAGTTAATCATTAAGATTTAATAATTTCTTTGCATAACATTATTCATTGTTCATTTTTGTCTCTTTCTTTGTAAAAATTGTTTATTCGCTGTTTTTTCTTTAATTATCAAATGTCTAACCTTAATATATTTAAATTTAATAAACCACATGTTTCAGTATCTCGCCAATTTATTTAAAACCCCGACGCTATTCTACTAATATATTATATTTCATTATTTATCTTTTTTTGTTCTATTCAGTCTAATCACGCCCGTACATTTTGGTGCCGAAACCCGGGAATTTAATAAGAGCATTAATTTTTCTCGGCAGATACTGAACCATTGGTGTTGCACGGCCATATTGCCTCATTGTTTACTTAGTTATTCGGCCATATTGTCTCATTGTTTACTTAGTTATTCGGCCATATTGTATACGGTTACTTCCGCCACATATGTGACTATCTATTCAATTCTATTTAGGTTACAATTGTTTAAATTTAAGGCTCATTATTCAATACCATTATTCATTGTAATTTCTTTCAGCCGTTTTTTATTAAGTGTTAATAGTTTAAAATGGCCAATCGTCGCCAATCTAATTTTAAGGGAAAATCTCAAAAGGCAATATTTATCAGTTTATTAAAAGACGTCCAATTTTTCGCCAAAAAATGTAAAACAACTGTGAACAGTAACGAAATCTCATTAGCTCAAATTTATTTTGATCAATTAAAGCAATTAATTTCCAAAATGCGTACCGCCAAGACTGCCCTACTTATCGAATATAAGGGACGATCGATCCCAGCCGATATTCAGGAACAATTTATTCAGGTCCAGTTAGAAGCCGTGGAGTTAGAAGCAGCGATATTCGAACTATGTAATACCGCTGTCCCGACACCTAACCCGCCGGCCATTTTCCTTCCACCTCTTGAGTTGCCCCGGTTGAATGGGGTTATTTCAAAATGTCAACAATTAAAAACATCGAACATTCCAAATCTGGGGGATTATTTATTGTATACTATCGCATTCCAGAAACTTGATCCGGTCACCCAGAGAGAATTTAAACTTCAGCATCCGGAAGAGTTTCCAACGCTCGCCGATTTATTGACCTATATTTCCCGCCTTAAAGCTGCTATCACCGCCGCTTCACTTTTTAACACAGCCCCGGCTCATGAACTAACAGATGAGTCACTTCCGCCCAAGGCTCAATCTCCGATACGACAATTCGCTCCCGCAGCGCGACCGGAAACATCAAATAGTTCACCGCACCGCTCCCCCCGGTCAGTGTCTCCGGAATTTAAGCCCCCTCAGCCGCACGACAATTCCGCTCAACGCCACAGCGCCACCGAACCCAGACATAGTTTTTCATTAACTGTTCCCACCTTGCAAGATTCGTCTCCACCACCCGTTCGGGAATCACCTAGCCAGTCGCCAACCTTGGATCATCATTTGCTGGTACCCTGCAAAAATCCATCTCCTCATAAGACTATCTTTCCTGACCCATCGAAAGGTTACCACAATCCTGAGCGATCTTTTCGCCCTTCTCATCGGGCTTTCTCCAGAGATGTCTATCGTCTCCACTTATACCCCCTCTTATTTTCGCCGGATAAAGCCTCCGCGCGTCGATCATCAAACTCGCAGGGATCACTAAAAAACTCACCCCCATATAATCCGACCTGTCGTGATACACCGATAAATCACCATACTCTCCCGCAATCCTTTCGCCCAGGTCTCTGGGTTTTCCCCAGAGATATTTATCGTCACCGACTCTACCCCCATCTGCGTTCGCCTGAGGAAATCACCGCTCGACGCCTCTATCCTCGCTTACGTCCTCCTGAGGAATCAACCGCTCGACGCATCTATCCTCGCTTAAGTCCGCCTGAGAAAACTACTGTTCGACGCGTATACCCCCTCTTACGTCCTCCTGAGGAATCAACCGCTCGACGCATCTATCCTTGCTTAAGTCCGCCTGAGAAAACTACTGTTCGACGCGTATACCCCCTCTTACGTCCTCCTGAGGAATCAACCGCTCGATACGTGTATCCTCTCTTACGTCCGCCTGAGGAAGCCACCGCTCGCCGATCACCAACCACCGGTACAACCAGGCCTACCAAGGGACTCTCTTGCACCTTCGAATCTCTTCTCCTCTCTCTCGCCTTCCAGCAACCCTCGCCGATCACCGTCAATAGGGATGCTCGCCATTCAAAAGTTGGAAGCACCAATTTGTCACTTCTCTTACATATTCACCAATCTCATCTCTTACATATTCACCAATATCCTCTCTTACATATTCACCAATCTCCTCACTCCTATCCACTACTAGTCCTTGGTATTCTCTATCTTGCTAATGATATTCACCTAGTAGCCCAATATATTCTCCTACTTAATCCTACTCATTCTCCCGCGTCCACAAATTTTTCTCCTGAGTTTTAGTTCTAATTATTCCACAACGTCTCATTCCGATTCACCTACATCACCGTCATATTAACCTAGGCCTCCCTTATATTCTCCAATTTTCCCATCTTATTCTCCAGCACCCCTTTGTACATACAAACTTCTTCCTCATAATCACCCAATTCATTAATCACTGCTGCTTCTTAGCTATTCACCCCCATCACCTTATATTCTCCCACCTCTTCATCATATGCTCCTACTTCACCATCATATTCGCCTACTATTCTACAATTTCTCCATCTAATTCTCCAGCACCCTCAACCAGTTTATCAATCACTGCTCATTCTTATCTATTCACCCACATCACCTCATATTTTTCCACCTCTTCATCTCATGCTCCTATCTCACCATCATATTCGCCTACTTCTCCCTCTTATTCTTCAACTTCACTATCTCATTCCTTCTACCTGCCCTTCGCACTCACCGACTTCGCTCTCACACTCACCTCCCCATCTTATTCCCCTTACCTCATCTTCATGTTCACCACCTTTTCTCTCATATTCGCCATCTTCACCATCTTTCCCACTATTCTCCTGCTTCTACAAATTATTCTCACGGTTTCTTTCCAATTGTTCCCTAACATCTCCCTCCTATCCACCTACGTAAGCTTTACATTCATCAACATTTCCCTCTTTTTCGCCAAGTTCACCAAGCAACACTGCTTCTTGCATTCTCCTACCTCATCCTCACATTCCCATACTTCCCCCTATTATTTCTCAAACTTATTCCTTCTACATCCCCATTGTATTCTACTAATTCTCTCTAATACCATCATATTCACCCAGTTCATCAAGCAATACCGAGTCTTGCGTATTCATCAACCTCTCCCTCTTATTCTCCGACGTCTCCCGCTTTCTACCATCCACAATATTCACCTACAAGTCCCAGCTACCGCGGCTCTCCCCCATTAACATTCAACATCCCCTCATTGCACAACTATACCACCCACATATTCACCCAGGTCACCATCTTAGTCTCCATCGTCACCATCTTCTCCAAATCATTACTCACCTCCAGCCCACCATTGTAGTTCGGTGTCTCACTCTCTCCAGTCCACCAATAACTCGGTCACACGCATACGCCCCCTTACCCTCTTATGATGCCACTATCGTGCCATGGCGGGGGGGATGTTCAGTCGCGGATCAATTTCATAAATTAAAATTAGAATCTCGCAGATCTGTTCACATTTTGTTTCCATGGCGACGAATAAAGAGGATGTTCAGTAGCGTAACATTTAAGGCTTAAGTATATTCAAATTCACCAGTCACCGCCGCCATGATCGGCTATAGCCACCTAGATTAGGAAAGAAGGTTGAAACACCATCTGTCGGCAGAATCGCTCTTCACTTCACTTCTCTTCGCATCTTGACTCCGAGCTGGCAACATCTCTCCACTCTTCTCTACTGAATCCTAAACCTACGGACATTCACCAAAAGGTCGCCGTTCACCGCAGGACATTGATATATTCGCCCAAGGCCCTAGATCGCCTAGTAACCAGATACACTCGGAGCCAATGAAAAGAATCCTTCTCTCCAATTGTAAGTCCGCTCTTTCATACAATTAGCAAGAGTACCTGTTCACCGGTCGTCGTCATCCTCAGAGATTTAATTTCATTCATCTTATAAGATAAAGACTATAAATTCCACTGTTAAGATTTGTTCATACGAAGCATCATTTCCAGTTAATCATTAAGATTTAATAATTTCTTTGCATAACATTATTCATTGTTCATTTTTGTCTCTTTCTTTGTAAAAATTGTTTATTCGCTGTTTTTTCTTTAATTATCAAATGTCTAACCTTAATATATTTAAATTTAATAAACCACATGTTTCAGTATCTCGCCAATTTATTTAAAACCCCGACGCTATTCTACTAATATATTATATTTCATTATTTATCTTTTTTTGTTCTATTCAGTCTAATCACGCCCGTACAGTAATAGACAGGACTAATACTACAATAGATAGCAAGATCAAGGTCAAGGCTTGGCTCTCCACCTTCTCCGGTCTTCAATCAAACCCCGGTTACGTAAACTTTTTAGTTTTTATTTATTTTATATATTTTTACTCTTCTTTTCTTCATTAAAATTTAATTAAATAAATATGTTCATTATAATTAAGATAATTGAAGTTAATTTATAATTGATAATTTTTTTTTCATTTAATAAATTAATCATACAATGATGAGTGTGGACAATACGGGAAGTGATTTGTCGGAGGAAGAGACTCCGTTCTCCGAAATCAGTGAGACTGATTCTCAATATTTAAAAAGACGATCGCTTCAGAAACGACAAAGAAAATCTGCCCCTGGCTCAGCGGGCAACTCGCCTAACAAAAAAAAAAACAAAGCGGCTATGTTAAAACCAGCAGCCACTCAGAATAATACATCTGAACCACCAAAAACCCGCAGTAAATCTACTGCAGTCAAACAACCTGTACCATCAACCAGCAGCAACTCTGGTCCCAAAGTTAAACCTCCTAAGGACAATCAAGAAAGTCAAAAATACGATGACCCGGTACCTCCTCCTATATTTATCACCAAGATAACAGATTTTTATAATTTCGGAAGAGAAGTAGCGGAATTGATCGGGCAGCCAAATTTTACATGCTACTCTCGAGTAAATGACATCAAAATCAACACCAATAATAAAGAATCCTACAAAAAATTAATAAATCATTTAAATAGCAACAACTATGATTTTCATTGCTACCAGCTCAAAGAAGACAAAGCATATAGGGTAGTTTTAAGAGGGCTTCACTCGACCACGCCTAAGGACGCTATCAAAAGAGATCTTGAAGAGATAGGTCACACCATCAGAAACATCTCTTCAGTGTTGCACCCATCTGAAAAATATCCCCTTCCGTTGTTTTTTGTCGATCTAGAACCGGCTAAAAATAACGTTGAAATATTTCAAGTTACTAGACTTGTCTACTCAACAGTAAAATTCGAGTAGCCCAGACAGAAAAACACTCTAGTGCAGTGTGCTAGATGCCAAAACTTAGGTCACACCAAGACCTATTGTCATCATCAAGCCAGATGCGTGAAGTGTGCTGGCTCACATATAACGGAAGCATGCCAGAAATCCAGAAACGAGCCTGCGAAATGTGTTCTTTGCGGCGGGGACCACCCGGCGAACTACAAAGATTGCTTGGTCTATAAAAGTTCATTACGACAGAGAACACACAAAATACAAGAGAGCAGACTAGAAAATAACATTCCTCAGCCACCAGAAGTTAGCAATTCCACTATCTTCCCGGAATTGCCAAAAGCACCGAACAATTTACAACAACCTATCACCACAGTTCTACCTCCGGAAAAGGAAAGAAGAAGAATGAACCAGCACCAGCCTCAATGTCCGGCGCCTCAAACCTCCCAACATAAACCCCAGACTTCCTATAACAAGCCCAAAAACTCCCAACCTAAACCCCGAGATGCTCGACCCAATCCTAAAGTCCAAACTCCACGTCAGCAAATATCTCTCCACCCTCAAAACTTAAGAGTCAAACTTCCACCACAACATCCGAATTCTGTCCCTACCCTAGTTCAACACACGTTGAAAACAGAACCAGTACCTCAGGCTCAACCGGCAACCAACCCCCCTATTTATGTAAATTATCCACCCCAACCTCCAGATCTGTATCCTATCCAAATGCAAAACCCCAACGACATTAATTCAATCCTAACATCATTCCTGAAAGATCTTCAAGAAACCATAAAACCACTCATCATCCTATTGACAAGAATCCTAACCGAATTCCCACTTAACCGTCCACAATGAGCATAAAACCCCTAGCTGTCCTATTGTGGAATGCTAATGGACTAAATAATCACCGTGACGAACTTGACATATTTCTACATGACAAACAAATTGATATTGCTTTACTGACTGAAACACATTTCACACACCGCTCACTATTCTACATACGTGACTACATCACTTACAGATCAGACCACCCAGATAACACTTCACATGCCGGATCTTGTATTCTCATTCATAAAAATATATCCCATTCCCTGATTCCTTCCATTCCAACTGATGCTATCCAATCAACCTCTGTAAACATAACGACTAGTCCATTCCATTTCACACTTTCAGCTGTATACTGTGCTCCCGGTAGTTCCATTTCCCATAACCTTTTAGATTCCTTATTCCTATCATTTGGACCGCGCTTCATTGCTGGAGGAGACTACAATGCTAAACACCAACGATAGGGTTGTCGAACATCCAACTCCCGTGGAAATATTCTATCTTCCCTCACATCCTCAAAGAGCTACTCTATCCTTGCCCCAAAAAATCCTACTTATTGGCCTACATCCCTCAAAAAACGTCCCGACATCCTTGACATATTTGTTACATCCCAAATTTCACCCGCACATGCCAACATTGAATCCTTGGACGACCTGTCATCAGATCATAGTCCAGTCCTCCTTTTCTTACACTCAAGTTTCGCTCCCAAGCCTTCCCCTCCCACACTGATTACAGGACGTGTCAACTGGGATGATTTTTGTTATGACTTGGAGGACAAACTGGACTTAAAAATTTCACTGAAGACAAAACAAGACATTGATACAGCCATAGAAAAACTTACAACCTCAATCAGAAGCAGTTTACATGATAACATCACAAATCGTACAATTATTAACTATCAACAGACTGATTTGCCACAGCATATTCGAATCTTATTAAGAGAAAAACGCAGAGCAAGATCGAAGTGGCATAGAACTCGATATCCAGCAGATAAAACTATCTATACAAAATTAACTAACAAACTAAAAGCAGAAATCAAGAAATTCAAAATTCAAAATTTAATTACCTGGACTGAAAATCTAACAACAACCGACAAAACATTATGGATGACCACTAAAAAACTCCTAAAGTTCAAAGAATTTAGTCATCCACTCCTTACTGAATCAAATAACTGGACAAGATCTGACGGAGAAAAATCACAGTTATTCGGTCAATACCTTTCCAAAATCTTTCATCCACATCCTGATATCATTAACCCAACTCACATTAAACATATAAAAGAAGCGTTAGATGTTCCCCTCCAAATGTCCCTTCCTCCCAAAGCATTCCATCCTACAGAAATATCCAACATTATACACAGATTACCTTCCCGCAAAGCTCCTGGACACGACCTCATCACAATTCATATCTTAAAACACCTTCCTTGAAAAGCCATTCTATTCCTTACCTATATATATAATGCTGTACTCCGCTCCACATATTTTCCTGACCTCTGGAAACTATCCATTGTAAAAATGATACCCAAGCCTAAAAAAAAAACAGAATACCCTTCCTCTTATCGTCCTATCGCTCTTCTACCTTGCATGGGTAAAATCCTAGAAAAACTCATCCTCAAACGATTGTACCCCATCCTTGATGCAAATCACATAATTCCAGATCACCAGTTTAGATTCCGAGCATCCCACTCCACTATTCAGCAATGTCATCGTGTGGTGGATGTAGTCTCCTCTGCATTAGAACGTGGATCATATTGTTCGGGTGTCTTTCTTGACGGCGAACAGGCTTTCGACCGAGTCTGGTATCCGGGATTGCTCTATAAACTCCGTAAATTTCTACCGCCTACCTACTTTCTCGTCCTTCAATCCTATCTC
Source organism: Troilus luridus (assembly GCA_964056705.1). Classification (NCBI taxonomy): domain Eukaryota; kingdom Metazoa; phylum Arthropoda; class Insecta; order Hemiptera; family Pentatomidae; genus Troilus; species Troilus luridus. The sequence goes on from OZ057412.1 coordinate 108,251,424, forward strand.
ACAAACAGAACTTTCCAAGTAAACCACAATAATGTCTATTCATCCCTCTTTTCCCAATCTGCTGGTGTTCCTCAAGGTAGTATCCTTGGCCCAATCCTTTATACAGTTTATACAGCTGACATCCCAACTCATCCTAATACTATCCTTACCACATATGCTGATGATACATGTGTATTATCAGTCAATACCAATCCAGTTATTGTATCCCAAAGCCTCCAATCCCATATCACTGATCTTGAAGAATGGTGCCAGAACTGGAGAATTAAAATAAATTCTCAAAAATCCCATCAAATCACTTTTACCTTACGTCGTAAACCAATGACTTCCTGCCCTTCAGTATCCTTTAATAATATCCCACTTGTGCCTGTAGAACAGATCCGATACTTAGGGTTGCATCTCGACAAACGATTAACCTGGAATCCTCATACAAGACTGAAAAGACAAGAAACCGCTCGACGTTTCAGGCTTCTTCAACACTTACTAGACAAACGCTCTAAGCTCCCAATCAATTACAAAAGACTCATCTATATGACCATCATACGACCTATTTGGACTTACGGAGTAGAGCTTTGGGGCTCCACTAAGCCATCGAATTCTTCTCGTATCCAATCCCTACAATGCAAAATCCTTCGTAAAATCCTCAACGCTCCTTATTTTGTTAAGAATATAGTCATCCATAACGACCTTAATGTCCCATTTGTTGCTGATCTGGCCCGATCCCGGTATCTATCCTTTCATAACAAACTTCATTTCCACTCAAACCCTCTGGTTTCAAACCTAGTTTCCTCTTCAATTCCCGATAATCCTTCGAGGCGTCTGAAAAGAAGATGGCCACGTGACCTTCTTAGTTGAACATTCGATTTGAGTACTATCAGTGGGTAGTTTCTCTACTTGTCATTATATCATGTCATTATGTATCACTCAGCCAATTTACTTGTTATATTACTGTAATATAGTTGTAAATAGCAATAAATAAATAATAAAAAAAAAAAAAAAAAAATTAAAAACAATTAGAGTAAAGATCTTTCGAATTTCGAATAGTTTGACACGGTTTCGAAGACTAAGTATATCTCAAAATTAGGTTATTTCATGCTTGAAAATAAAAAATTAATTTAGATTTTAAAAATTTAATTTTTTATTAAAAAAAAAGATAAACAAGCCGGTTTTGAATTAAAAATTTGTAACGCACTTCTAAAATTGCCAAACGTTTAAATTAGTCCCACTAATCACAAGATTTAAGTGTAAAAAGGTCGAAAATGTTCAAACAATGCTATTTGAGCTTTTTTCCTTCAAACCCCATTAAAAATAAGATTTTTTAAACTCATTTATAAAACAATGGCAACTACATGCGGAAGATTTTACTGCATTGATTATTTAAGTGTTAAAAATATATTAATATGGTACCAAAAAATTATCCCGGACGGACTCGGAACATGATTAAAACATTACCTTAAATAAATATTTTGCTTTTTGATCAGACAAAAAACAGTAAAATATGCAATTAAGTGGTGATATGAATTTCCAATAAACCATGAAAACATTAGTTACTTACCTCGCAAACAACTGAGGAAAAAATATCACTGGTCAATCAAACCATAAAAACTATGTAACTAATTATATTGAACAAAAAAAACGTACTGAGTGATCCGTCGCGTCGTCGAAAACTTGTGTTTAACTGTCGTTTAAGATAAGTCAGAGCGGCTTACCGTCCCGATATTATTCCGAGCAGATATGCCAGATAGTTATGAATGAGGGAATACCAATTTTGATAGCATTTATTGAATTTCGGTATTTCTAGTTTTGGCTAGGTTTTAAGGGCTAATACTCCACTGTGCGTCGGGAGTCCGAGGGTCTCGTGTATTATGTCTGATTTCGTCCTTTGTAGGGATGTGTGCCTTACTATACGCCTCAGTATATGGTTATGAAATTGTTGGAGCCTTTTTGCAGTTGTAGGGGAAATATTATTATAGGCGCCCCATAAAGGAGTGCGATCGAATAACTGCCTATCTATTCATCGAATAGATCATTTCTTTGAGGCTGAGTGATAAGTTCGGTGACGTTAAGAGGGGATTAAGCCTGTAAGATTTTGTTCTAACCGACTTGATCTTCTTATTATTGTTAAGTGCCGGTCGAGGGTGACGCCGAGCTACGTTATCCTATTCGCAGGTTTGTTTTCTGTCCCCGCTACTCTTTACATTTTAGGTAGAGGGTGCTTATTCCTCTGGAAAGTGAAAATAATACAGTCTGTCATTTTAGGATTAACTGTAATGTTTAGTCCATCCACTTCAAAACCAAATATTTCTTTATATACGAATTTATTATCTTGCACGTTAGATAATCGCACGGGATTAGGCAAGCAGCGTCTTCGGTGAAACCCATCGATATTCCCACCAATTTACACAAAACCTCGACAAATTATATACCTAAACCTTCCTGGTGAATCACTATATCTATATATGAAAACAGCACGAAAATCCGTGCAGTAGTTATTGAGTTTACCGCGAACAAACGCGGCCGAGGACTTTGCTTAATAATATGTATAGATAAATTAAACATTATATAATATTTAACTGGATATTCAAATGTGACCTATTTAAGAGAGGGTCATAAAAAACAACAACAGAGGAAAACGTATGATAAACAAATTGAGCTATTAAGTAATTAATTCCAGTTAATTATATATTTCATATGCAATGAAATGTAATTTCTCATTAGAATTTTTTTTGCCTTAAAAACTTTTTTTTGTTAAATACACCGCTTTTTATATAATTATTATTGAAATTGATTATTTATCTAAAATGGTTAGTATATTTATCTAGAAGACTATTTAGCTTTGTTGAATAAGTGATTTAATTTTTTACTCAAAGTTAACCTTATAATTCTTAAAGATACTAGACTTGGAACTCTAAGAGTGGCTATAACTTTTAACTCAACAAATTTAAAATCACTAAAAATAAAGTACTTCCTAAAGCACGGCAACAATATGGGTCATTAAGTGAAAAAAACCCAGACGATTCCATCGAAATTAAGAGCGTTATGATACCCCACAATCTCCACTCAAAATTTAGGTTTTTCCTTTTTGAACTATTTTTTTCTTAGATATGGTTATTACAATATTTTCCTTTTTTCAAAAATAACAAGTTGGATAGGAATTCGAAATATTTTCTATCCCCCGCTGGTGATTTTAAACATCATGTATAATTTTACGATTGGCTATAGACCGTGTGTATGATTTACTGAACTGCCGTCAATCACAATTGACTTTAAATCTGAATCTCTATGAAGCTATGTCGATCCAGTTTTGATCAAACTGGACGCCTTAAATGTCAATAATTGTCAACAAAAAAGGATCATATTTTCTATTTTTTATATTTAGGTACTGAAAACTGATCAAACTTAATTTTCCAATATAACCACATCCGTAGAAAACATTATTAGATCAAATTATTTATTTATTAATTTTCTAAAAATGATTAGGAGTTATACTTTTCTTGAAGGGGTGATGATCTACAATACGATAATATTCCCACAGTTACTCAACTAAGTTTTGAAAGGAATTTACTTGAGTCTATGGTGTAACTGCTCAGCAATACACTCAATAGCGAACTGTTGACAATAATTGAGTACGGCCCACAACAAAACACAGGTCAAATTAGGCTGGTTTAAACTTTAGCCCTGGCTTTCGATTGTTACTGACACTATGCTAAGGCCTGAATCCTCACCAAAACAGGAATTACATCGTTATCGTAATCTTATTTAAAACTTTCTTAGTGGTTTATAAAAATATTTGATGAATTAATTCTAAAACCGCCCGTATCAGAAATTAGAAAACAAATAGTATGGTTTTAATGTTGTTAATTGGCTTCTCATGGATTTAAAAAAAAAAAAATTTACATAAAATAATTTCTTGTCATTCCAAAACTCTAATAATAATTTTTTCTTTGCCACAAATAGCGAAATTTATGATTCTGAATTAATCAATAAAAAAATATTAAAATATTAACACGCCCAAATTATATTTAAGGTGCCCAGTTAAAAATTACTATGAGGTAATTACTTTTCAGTCATTATTTCCCTCATGTAGCTTTATAGTGTATGCAATAACGAAGCTCTTTCTTTACCAGGACTGCTACTTATTAATACCAGATTGCTTTTTCTTAAATAACTGCTATAAATATGTTAAAGATTAATTTTAATTTCGAAAGATTAATTTAATTTAATTTAAATTTTCGTGGCCCTCTATAAAATAGTCATGATACACATTTAGATATAATAAAATAGTCAATATTTCTTTAAAATAGTCAATAAAAATTAGTATTAATATACAATTAAAAAATAAAAATAAAAATTAGTCATATTTTTGGCCGTCAGATATCGCTGGCAACACCTTCATAACGTATTTTTTTGTCAGTTAGACCTCTTGTCATTCTTGCGTCAGCTTCCCGCTGGTCAGGTATGCCCATTTTTATTACTCATATCTTCTCCTCACCCTTTTCCTTCTCCAAATTACACACCTTTTTCTCATATTAGCTTTTTGGCATCCATCATATGTTATTATTATTTGAGATTTCATTAGCATTTAACATCACTTTTTCATCATATGTCATTCTATTTCAATGCTCATACCATATTGTTACTTATATTTCTATACGTTCCTTGTATATTTATGTCATACTTTTATACCACTCCATACTATATGTATGCATTTCAAAACTGTTATACTCTATATTTATATCTTGACTTGCTACTGTTATTTTTCCTTTATTTACTCTTTAATATCATTTTGGCTATACCTTCTTTCATTTTACTTATGTAAACTCCCCAGGAGTCTATTATCTGATTTTTATATTTTTTCTTTTTAAATACTTTCTGTTTACTTCCTTCCTTTATCTTTGTAAAAAAATCTTTTTGGCATCACCACCGTTGTGTACATTTTCTCTGTAATTTTTTATTCATATATATCCCTCACTTTTGTTCTAAATTTCTACCTCTCTACATATATATTTTTCTCATTTATCATATACTTAGTCTGCAATGTATTTTTATAGTTCTGTTATTTTGTCTGTTTTTCTTTCTTAGCCCTGAAGAGGACCCACAAAGTGGGTCGAAACGTCGGCACGTAAAATAAGTAAAATAAGTAACCACTTATTTAGTGTCTTATTTGACTGCACCCCCAACTATTTTCTTCCTTACATTAATTTTAATACTTTTATTATTTTGAAAGAAAGGTCAAATAGAGAAATTCTTTCCTAAATAAACGGCCAGAGGGGCACCTGTGTCGCAGTGGCTAGTACAACACTATGATACCCGGGTTCATAGTCCGACGGGTGGGCTAACAAATTTATTTAAAATTCCTTGGTTTGCCGTCCTTCGGAAGGAGCGTAAAATGGCGGTCCCGAGTCTGTGTGGTGACAGGTACTCCTTAAAAATCCCCATTCTAATTATACCTAGATAGGCAAAATTTAGGACTCCCACTGTAGCATCGTCCGATTAGCCATAGTAGCATAAAGTGACGTTAGATGAAACAATGACAGCTAGGGTAGCCGATCGAAGTACAGATGAATACTTTCCTTTTGTTTAAATATTTATTATTCTTAAATACATTTTGTTTCCTACATTAAAATATGAAGTAAGAAAAAACGTTAAAATATATAAAAAAAAAACTTAAAATTAAAAAGTTCTTTATTAGGTGTATTCTTTTTTAGTAACCAAAACTCAAAAAATAGTTTTTTGTAGTTATGTTAGTAATTTTTTTTAATGCCTACAATTTAAAAAGAAGAGGCCATTTTCATTAAAATATTTGTCTGTGGTGTTAACTTTTACTGATCCAAACTGTTCTACGTTAACTTCGTAACAACACTCATGAGCCTATACTGATGAAAGTGGTTAAGGTCGAAATAAAAAAAAAATTAACTAATGAGTTATTTCACACATTACTTTAAAAATTTATTTTTTTGATATTTTATAAAATAAACTATTATATAGAGATTATAATTTCAGCTTTATAATGGAATACATGTATTTTTCATTATGAGAGTTGTCTAAGTCAAAAACTTAGTAATAACTAACTGTTATTTTTGAAAGTGGTATAGCTACATTTTTCATGTATCAAATCGAGGTACATAACGGTTTGCATTTAAATTTTAGGAAAGAGTGATGCTTGTAATACCTTTTATAATATAACTTTTAAATTTTATTATGAAATAATATTCATATTTTTTTTTTTATCCACCTAGACTTATATCACTTGCAAGAATAACAGCTTAAATTATACATGTCCTTCTTAACATGTTTTTGAACCACCATATTTTAAATATATTATAAATATAATATAAAGTATTATAAAATATACAATATTTGAGTATTTCAATATTTTAAACCGATAAAAGACAACCGAGCAATACATCCTGGTCCAGTTAGCAAATATTGGATTTATTTAGCCCAATTTGACTCAGCTGTGCATTGACTCAGTTGAGCTCTTCTGAATTATTTATTGGCGGAAAAATAATTTATATTAAAATTATTGTTTCTAATAAAACTCTAAATGTTTTCATGCATAAAGTCATTAATAACATAATCAGTTAATTTTGAAAATGTAAATTGGGTAAAGTCAATTTAATCTTTAAAACAATATTTTCTTATGAAATTCACTCAAAATGCCACATTAATAATTAACCTAAAGCTTAGGTGTCTAATAGCGTGTTGTAAAAATGTCAAATGCTCATTTTTTCCCCATTTCACCATATATTAAACAAGAAAAGTATTTAGGTGGGGAAAGTGGTATATGGGACTGGATAAGGACTCAGAACTAATCCAATCGTGCCAAAACTATTTTTATACACTTTGCCAGTTAAATTAAAGTTGTAAAACGTTCAGTTCATCAGCCAAAACACTCATTATTGCCGTATAATTATTATTAATTTATTTTTTAGAATTCCCCAAAGAAGCGTGAGAAATGATTCTCATGTTTTTATTAAATTAAGGAATTGATAAATTTTGTATACATTCAATTATCAAACATTTGACGAAGTAAAACATATGTTGACAAAAAGTATAATAATCCAGCCAAAATAAATTAAAAATGAGCCGGGTTGCCCGAAAATTTTAAATATAATAATTAAATCAAAACATTTCAATAAATGAAACTGCCCGAGAGGATGAAATATTTTAAAAAATACATACAATGCATATCATGAAACTATAAACAAATTTTCAAGGAAATTCTTAATTAGATAGTGATCAATACTTATTTCATACATAAATAAGCTTATACCCCAATCCATAGTATAAAAAAATGTAAAAAAATATAGAACTCTTGCCAGCAACGGGATTTGAACCGAAGACCTTCCGCATGACAACTCATCGATCTACCACTTACCGCTCCCTTTTATTACGCCGACCACAAAAAAGTGATTGAAGCAACAGTTTATTCAGACTATTAAATATAATTTCGGAGAGTTAATCATTTTATGAAATTCTGGCAGGACTTACATATACATATTTATGTGCATTTACATTCACAATGGGCGAATATCAAGTTATAAGGGTCATTAAGGAAAAATGAAACAATTAGTTCCTCGTTCATTAAGTTAATAAAGTACCATTCGTTCTTTTTGTTTTGTTTTTCATTACGTTCGTTTCAATCTCGGACTCGACCTCTAGATGATTAGCGGCAAAAAAGAGTTGAAATATTTTTTTTTTAAATGTCCAACACCGAATGTTTGGCGAGTGAGAGCAACTGTTGATGTGATGCCGTGATGAGAAAACTTCGAGCAGTCCCGTGGCTGTGCTTCTATTAAATTTATTATTTAATTGAACATTAAATGTGCTCAAATTTAAGTCATTTAAAATTACGCTTTAAAATTATAATATTAAACATTTATTTAATATTAATAAAATTATTATCCTTATAAAATTACGCTTTAAGTGCTTAAATGCCTCGTTAAATGTCCTCAAATTACATTAGATGATGTGAGACGGATACTCTTTGTTGTATATATTTCATCTAACTAAAAAATCAAAGATATCATCTCATTTTTACACCGTAGGTTACTTCCGTACAGTATAAGTGGTTCAAGAATTTTAAACAAAAATTCAGATGAATTACCCATGATTTTAGCTGGAGGCTTTAATGTATTTCGCAAAAGACGAGTCAGCACTATTGATTACGTTTCTTCAACAAGATTTACAGTTGTATGTTAATAATAATCGAAGGGAATCTACAACAAGATATGACACAACAATAGATACAGTATTTACAAGACACCTCCATAAAGGTAAAAGTAACACTTTCGTTGCTTATTTAAGTTACCATCGGCCTATTGTAACTTTGATACCATCAGAAACATCATCGAGTGTTAATATTACAGAAATAACTGATGATACTGAATTGTAATATTTTATTTGGATTATAATGGTCTTTTATGTATATTTTTAATGAAAATAATATTATTTTTATCACATAAATCTAAAAAAAAATCTGTATTCCCTTCCATTACACCCTTTTCTTACACTTAAATAATTAATTATTTCCCAATAACATCCAACTTCTATGTTTCACATCTACCAGGCGTCCCGCGACGGCTTATTTCTTTTTTGTTGAATCAAATATTTTAATATTTAATTCAACAAAAAATTCTGTGATCTCAGATACTTTTTATCAGTTAAAACCATTCGTCAATTCTTCTTCTACCGCAATTCACTTGGCGCGGTAATGAAATGTTCGCTTATTCATTTGTTTTATAACATATGCAATAAATTAGATCTCTTGTTTAGTAGCGATGATGCTTATATATTATATATAAAAAATATTTATCTCACTTAAATAATTATTCATCAAAAAGTATGTTTTTATTACCCTCCTCATACACAACTACTGCCAAAAAAAAAAAATATATATTTGCTTAATAATATTGGTAATAATTCTCGTATGATTTCTAAAAAATAGGAATTCGGATTAACATCTCAAGTTCATCCTTGATGTTTTCATATTTTTGGGAAGAGTTCTACAATTTTCTTTTTCTTCAAATTTTAATAAAATTGTTCTTTAATATACATTATTTTGGATACTTAAGACTGAAAATGGACTTATACAAATGAAAAAGTGGAATTTTCGACTTCTACTATTTCTATGACTTTGACAGATTTCAACAGTCTTTCATGAAATGCAACGATCGGCATTTACTTAAATTTCAGAAGAATGCGTTTTTGAGTAAACATTTATTAGCAATCAGTAGGATGGCAAATATCTGAGTTAACATTTTTTTGTTGAACTGCCAGTTTCTATTACAAACATAATATAATCGTTTAATGTTCATGTTGCTTTAATAAGAAAGTTATAAATGTTTCGCTAAAAACAAAGATTAAAAGTTGCATATTTCAGATTTTTTTTTTTTATGTAACTGGTTTTTGCTCCTCGCGCAGATCTCATTACATAGTAGGGGAGAATCCCACGTGCGGATAGTATGCGGAAATTCCATGGAAGTTTCTCCCGGCTAAGTCCAATGGACTCGCTTACCAACAATCCCACCAGGCTTACTGGAGGGATGTGACATAGGTTAGAACACCCTACTCACATTCAGTTTTACTTTTAAAAAAATACCTCTATCAGTCATTGAAGATTGGTGATATCGGCATCGAGCCTTCATGTTTGCTAAGCCATATTATTATTATTATTAATTATTATTCTTTCTTATCTTTACCGTTTTCGACAAAACGAGTTTTTCACTTCTAACGATAAGTTAGCTGCCGTTTTCTTTTCATCCATTTTTCTAAACAATGGAAGACCACATTTATCTTTTCGTAATGGTATTGTGCTAAGAGTGATGAAAATGAGTTCGCTTCATTGATTCTTTTGGTAAGTTTATGAAGACTTCCTGTTAATGACTGTAATAAATAAATAGGAGAAGAAACCAATATTAATCAGACTTCATTGCAACTATTTATAAATTCAAATATAAGCCTTCATGAATTACATTTAAACATTTGAACTAATATGCATCATAGTTGTAGGATCGTTATTCATAAAAAGCTTATACAAAGAATTAACCATTGAGGAAGTGTAATAAAACAACTTTAAATCTGTCACCATCTTTTATTGTAAAATAGTCGTTTCAAACGGAGTCTCTATTATAAAAACACCTTACATTCTATTTATTTAAAAATAAATGTCACAGTCTATGGCCTATATTAAATAAAGTTTGAATAAAATACGATGATATTTTTTATACTTTCTTTAGTCCACTGCATTATTTGTCATAATATCTCTGTTTTATATATACGTCTTTAGTAATGTTTTCTTTTCCCAAGTCCCTTGTATGTAGATACACCTGAAACAAACTTAACAGCTATAAGCTAATATTTACAGTTATATAGATATGAAAATCTCTTTTACTGGATAGGGTGTAAGAGGTGGTTCAGGATATGAAAATGGAATAATTTCATTGAATAACAGGATTTTGGGTTCTAGTGAAGGAGTCGTACTTGCTGGTTTGAATTTTCTCCCCCTCGCCCTTGGCTTTTTGATAATACCATTTAGTCGTAGTAGGATAGATGGTATCTCTGCTGGTTTGAATATTTAGTGATACAATATTTTATTTTAACTGTACAAACAGACCTTTAAGGTGACACTTCTTATTCCCAGAATTATTATTCTCTAGTATTCCTTTGTTAATTTCTATCTGTAAAATACCCTGAAGAATAAAGTAGAGTTTTCCGCGCCCTCTCTCTTTATTTTCTTCACACTCACGGGTGGACTGGCCTTCACCAAAATCTTGAAGACCGGTCATCTCGAATTTTTCTTATTATTTAATTTTTAGTTATCATATTTTCCCTCTATTATGCTAAAAGGTTTTTATTGACCTTCTTGTAATATTTGAATTCATATGAAAGGAGACGTAAGTATAATATGGGGCATACAAATTTGAAATGGACTTGTGAATACATTATTTTATAATATAATATAGTATTTTTTTTCAATTTTAAGGCACTAAATTGAAGCAAAAAGTATAACGCTTAAAATGAGATAGTAAAATTTATTTTCTTCCTACTTGCACTAAAAAAATAATACAATCTGAACTGTACAATCTGCAGTGATACATTTTGAACAACGAGTACTGCAATTAAATGGACAGTTTTGTAATTTGTACAATTGGAGTTCGCCCACCGTTAGAAGGATACCCGGAAGGTATCATCCTGGTTTGCAATAAATTGTGTCTGGTAATGTTTTTTTTTTTTTTGGTAATTATTCCGTAGGTTTGGGCTTCGAGTTGAGCCACAAGTTTTAACTTCACATTCGTTTCCCTTAAAATATTTTCCAAAAATACAAGTCAACATGAGCTTTAGTATGGAAAAGGGAATGTAATTATGGGGTATGTGTATACATCGGTATTCATATCTAGAAATGAAGGATTCGATAAAAATAAAATCAATAAATCATCTATACCTCGAACTGTTAGTTAAACTTGAATTTAATAATGAAATTATTACCGAAATATACTCATTACCCATAATTACATTCTGTTTATCATATAAAGCTCGCAATAAATCGTAATATTTTTGGAAAATATTAAAAATGAACCGTGAAAAAAAATAAAACTTGTTATTCAACCTGGGGAACAGATACCGTTTTATTCTATATTAATTCAGGGCGGAAGAAAAAAATATGGTATAATCCTATATATAACGATAAACTTATTAGTACATTGATAACAGTTTAGCATTAACGTATTATTAATAACTGAACAGTTAGAGGTCTATAGGGAAGATCATTTTGAGGTGAATCTACAGAGACATCCCAGTGGAGTAGGGCGTAGGTTAGTAGTACGATAGATCAAAAGCTTTAGGGGGTGTAGTAGCAGTCCCGTGCACAAAGCCACCTTCATACCTTCGTATCCCCGCGGGGGAATGTCACATTAGGGGGATATTTCAACTGAACGGAAGGAATGATTGAATCGTGAATCTACCAAAGCATATAAACAATTTCAGTAAGAAGACTATATCACCTTTACAATAAAATATTTTTTTTTTTACAAACAGCATATGGGTTTATGTTGAGAAGAGAAAGATTATAACCATTATGTTAATTTAAATTAACCATTATGTTAACTTAATTATACCAATATAATAGAACCGACCAAGAGATCCCACTTCAGAGTCTTAGTGCTTACTAGTTGACCCGAAATACTTGAAATTTTATAAACAAAGATGATCTGCCAAAACTGTTTACATATAATAAGTTGAAGATAGATACACATCAAGAATAATTTAATAAACAATAATATTTCGAAGCACTCAATATTTAACAAGTGATAATTTTCTATATTATTCGTATAATTAGTTTGGTGATTCAGAAAATATAACTATATACACCAATAAGCGTGACTTATTTATTATGTATTAATTAATTGGTTATGCTTATTAGGGTAAGTTAAACGATTTAATAGGAGATTTAAACTTCCCAAAAGACGAAAACGAATTCTCGAGAACCAAGCAATGGGTCAACTGACGTTAACATTTTTCCATAGTTTTTATAAAAATACATAAAAAATGTCCAATTCCATAGTTCAAACTTGTTGAATGTTGCGATGTTAATTGTACTATGAAAACTTTGGACTTAAGATACATATAACAATTAAATATGGAGATTATCATAGTGTAAACACTGCATTTTATTCCTTTGGAGCAAACCGTGGATATAAAGGGTACCTATGAAGATATTAAGTCGCTTTTGAATGCTTTCCAGTAAAAATGATATTTGAAAGTTGTAGCGTTACTAACTGACATGCATCAAGTATTACTGATTTCTTATATGGATGGTGTAATCGAAATGAGAAATCTTAGTATATAAGAAAAATATAACGGTATGTCCAAACAGAAGGCTGTGTCCAGTTGAAATGAACGTTATACACAAACTCTTATAATTAAGGGAGCGGAGTGGCTCAGTGGTAGAGCACTTAGTTGCCATGCCGAAAATCCTGGTTCAAATCCCGCTAACGGCAACATTTTTATTTAGCCTGTTAGCAGCCGGAGATGGATCATATGAGCTCTAGGATCCTCCTGGGGCTCAAGCAGCCTCTATAAAGTGAGTGCCTAAAATAAGGGGCGAAATTTTGCGGTTTAGCGTGATCTAGGACAAATCACCTCCTTGCACAACCTTTATCCATGAAACAGTAGTCTCTACTAACGCTCACGGGTTGTAGTGGAACAGTTATTTCAGATTCTAATTACTAATGAGAATAAAACTTGTGAGGCGCTTACGAACACGAAGTGAAGGGCTTTTAAAGTAATAAAAAACTGTAAAATTGGGTTCAGGAAATACTAAAAGTTAATGTGCAAGATTATTTCTTTCCTACCAATGGCGGAAAGGTCAGCGAAGAAAATGGTTAAAGATTTCGGCTAAATATTGTCGCTGGGGAGAAAAAAAATCTAAACAGACATGCCCATGCATGCAGATTATTCTTGGATATTGGCGGTGGTATCCAGTTCAAATGCAAATCGCAAGAAAGACCGGCTAGAAAAAAGTAAATATTCCATTTTACTGATAAAAATAACATTTCTACTATTGATTTTATTCCATCCAGTAACGCTAATGAACGGTCAAATTGTTAATAGAAAGGTTATTAAAATAAGATATGAGGCCTCGTTAATAAAAATTAATTTTTGTGATTTTTTTTTTAATTAATAAAAACGAGTCATATTTATTAAAATGTTTTAAATTTGTATTTATCACACCCAAACAAATAGAGCAGTTTATTAATATTGGTATCACTAGATAAATATTTTCCACAATGTTTCCATAATAATAAGTTTTGGAATAGTAACTTTAGTCTGACGATTTATAAAACGACCATTTGAAAAATCGGTGGGGGGGCTAAGGAGATGTGACAAAGCTAAGGTAGCTTTAGTGCTTTTTAGTAATGGAGGAAATGGCGAGGCTTCTCTATGCGCGTCCGACTTCTGCGCAGGTCACTTTGAAAATTGTCCATTTTTTCTATTTAATTTAATAGGAAATGCTTCATTTTGGGAATTATTAGACATGCATATGAAATTTACCATGGATTTATAGCTCTAATTAAAATTAACATAAATAGTTTCAGAAATGGTTATTTCTCGATATAAGGGAGATAATTTTATTGTTTCCCTTTTTCTCGTCTCAGGATCTAATTAAAGTAAAGCGTTCCGTTAGGAATTTTTTTTTTTTTTAAATGACCGGTTTATTTGTTAAATTGAACAAAATAGTAGAATTCAAGAAATAAAACTATAAAGTCGCAAGATAATTTAATTTTAAAGAAAAGAAAATATATTTCATTCAAATATTGTAATTAAATAACATAAAGAGTAGTATCAACATAGCATATAGAGTAGTTCGTGTTGCAACTTGCAACTATACACGGCAAGCAAGAATACTAAATTGATATTTTATATATTACATATACACAAATTTACGCATAATAAATTGAAAACGTAGAATTTTCGAATTCCGGGAATTTCCCGGAATTATAGATTTATACAAATTCTTGGAATACACATGTATTCATGATATTTTCTTTTCCGGTCAAAATGACCGGTTCGTTTATTTAGGTATAACACATAGATATCTCTGAAAATTAGAAGTGTAAGAACAAAATCATTTATAATATTATTGTATACACAAATTTAATAAAAATCATGACATTATCGTAAAATATTAAATAAGACTTAAAGAGGAAATGTTATAAATAAATGATGCAACCAGTCATTTGGACTGGTTCGTAATTCTAGTGTCAAATGGAGGTCTTTTAAAACTTATAAAATATAGTTTCCTACATTTTTAACACATATATTGGAAACCGAACCAAACGTTTATTTTGTTTTTAGGGTTATTCTTAGTAAAAATACACTTTCGATTTTAAATTACTTCCTTCAAGTGCATTCGACAGTAGTTACTATATGAAGAGTAGTATACTAACATTTTACTTCGTAATGTAAATAACACAATTTAAAAACATTAAAACCTCCATTAAATTTATGCACCTGTATTCTCAGGTAAAACTTAAATGGATTGACCTATTGCTAAATTTAAAATTGAGAACTGGGTCTATTTATAACAAATAAAAAAATTAGGTAGGAAAAATATTTTAAAAATTAATAACTAAATATTACAAATTAAAAGATAAATATTTTGTGGAATAATATCAGTTAACCTAATATATATATATATATATATATATATATATAAAATTAAAATAAAGATAATAACAGTCACTATAACATAAAAATTTGTTAATAACTATTTTTATACTTAATTCTGAATAATTGTATAAGTTCTAAAGCAAAAAAGATTACTATTCATCAAGTATTAAATCTAGATTTTTTATCAGGTTTGTCAAATGTAAAAAGTAGTTACTTAATTTAAGAGGAAGAAAATGCTCCGGGTATAAATAAAAAAAATATCTTATTTAGGGAGAGCTGTTTATTTGGAAGCCAACGTTTCGACCCACATTGCAGGTCTTCTTCAGGTCTAAATATACAAGAAAAAAATAAATTAAAATAATAAATGGTACAGAATAACACTATAAGGTATGTATTATATTGATAGAATAATGTTATTCTGTGCCATGCATTATTTTAATTTATTTGTATCTTGTATATTCAGCCCTGAAGAAGACCTGCAATGTGGTTAAACGTTGGCTTCCAAATAAACAGTTCTTCCTATATAAGAGAATTCCTTTACCTGAACCCGGACCATTTTCTTCCTCATATATATATCTATAAGGTCAACTAATATTATTAAATGCTACTTAATTTAATTTACTTTTTTGTATAATAAGAAAAAACTTTACAGAAAACTTTAAAGACAAGTACTTACTTCAACTTAATAAACTTGTTTTTTTTTTCTTGTAAGGGTTGTAGGTATTTTAATTGCGTATTAAAGTTCACTTCTTTATATACACACATTTCAAATTTTTAATAATAGAAGTTCTAATAAAAATTAATTTAAAAAGTAATACGTAATTCTCATCTCTTTATAAGACGAAAAAGTTTTTAGTGATTTTTTTCCCAAGCCCCTAGGCTATTTTTATTTCTGTAATTAACTTAAAAAGTTATTATTTAAAAGCATATCTTTTACTACACCAGGTGCATTTTAAGAGGGAGCTGAAGATAAGAAAATTGAAGAATGCCATTGGCTTACAGGATTATACATTACATTATTGGCGCGACAGACTCATAAAAAAGTCCTTGGCCTGCTCAACCGCTCTACCCCAATCGTCCCGATCGCCTGCTCGAGTGATGGAGACCTTACACAGCCTCAGATCTTCACAGACGGCATCCTTCCATCTAGCTTTGGGCCTTCCTCGAGGTCTTACAGGATTATAGATACTAGTAATAAGTACTTTGGTTTTTTTTTTTCCTTCTCAGCCCCCTGGTTTTTATTAATTTTTGATAATAACATGCTAATATGATGCATGGCGTCTCTTTTACTGCACAGGTGCATATTAAGAGAGGAATGTGGATAGGATTTTCTGGATTTCAATTACATTGTAGGAGTAGAGGGGGGGGGGTCTGGTGATGGGGCTCACTAGTTCTTTCTGATTGGAGTTAGTCAGTAGTTTACTCAGCCCATGTTGAGTGTCTGTAGATGTGTTTGCCAGCGCTGAGGTCGGCCTATCGGAGAAATTGTTGGAGGCTATGAAAGGATTTGATATGCCTCCGTGTGATGAAGTCCGTTACCGTTGGGAGTTCGAGGGTCTCGCATATTATGTTGATTTATTCCTTTGTATAGAGGTGTGCATTACTATACGAGTTAGTATATGGTTTTAAAATTGTTGGAGCCTTTTTGAAGTTGTTGGTGAAATGTTATTTAACATAGACCCATAAAGGAGTGCTGGTCTAATAACTGTCTTATAGATAATTAGTTTGAGGCGGAGTGGTAAGTTCGGAGAGGTTAGAAAGTGATTAAGTCTATAAGATTTGGTTCTAACTGACCTGATCTTCTTATTAAAATGTTGGGATAACGTCAAGTGCCGGTCGAGGGTGGCACCGAGATACGCTATCCTATTGGCAAGTTTGTTTACTCTGCCTGCTATTCTATAAACCTTAGGTAGAGGGCGCTTATTCTTTTGGCAGGAGAGAATAATGCAGTCGTTCTTCTTGGGATTGACTGTAAGATTCAATCCGTTCGGTTTTCTAGTTATTTCCTCACAGGCCATCTCCGCCTTCAGTAGAGCTCTCTCTGCATTCAATGAGCTACTGTAGATGGCGATGTCATCGACATACGCCGCCACAGTAGCTTTTTGTATTTGGTACCAACTATTTTCGCCGTATAAACTGAGAATAAAACAGGTGATAGCACTGATCCTTGTGGTACACCACACGTAAGTGGAAAGGGGTTGGACAACTCTTTGCTGACTCGTACCTTTATGAATATTGTGTCAGAAAGTATATATGATAGTATAGAGCTACTCGGAAAACTCGTTGTCCTGTGTCTTACATAGAAGACTATTGGATGCTGAGTCAAACGCCTTCCAGCAGTCTATAGACATCAAAGCTCGTTCTTAACTGTGTTCTGGCTTACTTCCGCGTGTAGCTTCGTCAGATGGTGGTCCGGACACTGTTCGGCCTGGAAGCCGTTCTGTTCCGGTGGGATTAACGCTATTTCTGAGCAGTATGTTCTGATATAATTAGGATAATTTTCTCAAAAACTTCGCCCATGTGCGAAAGAAAGCTAATATGCCGGTAGTCGACTGGCTGAATATTATTTCTCGCTGGCTTCAGGAGTGTAAAGAGGATAGCTCTTTTCCATGGCTTAGGAAATAATCTTAGCCTGAGACAGGAGTTGTAGGGGTTCGTCAGGTGAGCAATGCGTTTTCTTAGTAATTGTTTCGGGAGTTTAGTTTGTATTCCGTCGTAGCCTGGGGCTTTATTCCCTCGCGAACGACGGAATATCGTCTTCAGCTGCTTCGGAGATGAAACATATAATTATTTCCTACTTCTTCGTTGGGGATTTCGGTCGTACTGACTGTGGTCGCCATGGTTTGCTCGGAGCTTTTCATGCCACTGTGCAGTCCGCCATTGTTTCATGAGATTGCGAATCTGAGTAGTAAGGGAACTCACTACCGATTTCACCTCATGAGCCCTGGTCCTATACCATTTATTCTTTCACTTATTGCGCAAGGCGGTAAGTGGAAGACTGTGACGCAGGGCTGGTGGAAGTGGTCTAAACTTTGGTATGGACGTGTCTGCGGCATCAGTGGTATAACTGTGAAAAACCGTAGATAGTCGTCAATTTCATTCCGCGTATGGAGAGTGCGAACTGTTGACAGATTAATGTAGACCTTTGCTTTGTAGGCCTCCCAGTCGCCTTAGCATTCGTCATATGTATGAATGTGTAGGTGTTTGGGTGCACCACGATGTATGGCGTTTTTAAGATAATTTTACATTTTCAGGCGCAGTTTCTCTTGGGCGCTTCGCCACTGGATGTTGGCCAGCACAACGGACACAAACTACTGCTCGAGAACAGTGGTTTTAGTGTGCCCAAACTGCTGAGATCTGAAGCTTTGGACGATTCCGCTTCTTTGACTTCGCCATTGATATGGTTGTACTGTGAACCTTACACTATGGATTGCTTTCACTGCCTGTACGTCTTCAAGCTTGACACTAGCTGAGGTTGTGAGTAGGATCATTTTTCCTACCGTCCTTGTAGGTTTTTCTTAAACGGCGGATGTCAAGGATCCCCTGAAGCCACTACATCAAATAAGATTTTATTGATTCTACGTCATATTCCAGATCCAATTCCGTAGATGACGTATTTTTAGAATTTTGGTCCACTAAACGTAGAATAAGTGTGGAATGGCTGGCTTTGAGACTTTAAAAAATCTATTATTCCCGATCGAGCTTCTAGAGTTAGGGGAAAAATTCGTATTCCCTCTTTAGTCTTTTGAATTTGAAAATCACTGAATCCGTTTTCCTGTAATTTTAGTACAGCGCTGGCTGTGCTGGTCACGCCGTTGACCACAATAGGTGGGGGTTTCTTTGGCGCATTATCTTTCGCGCCAAGTTTCGCGCATTATAACACCCGCACTATCACTTAGAATTGAAAAACAGTTTGATGTACTAACTGTGAAGTTGGGCATTTGAGCATTCGGCATGGCTTCTTCGGGTTGCTCCATTCACCATCTTCTGTCTTGGTGTCAGTTTTATTCCTGGCAGACTTAGCTGTTGTTGATGCCGCTGAGGTAGATGCTGCTGGCGTCGCTTTAGATGAGCTGGTCCTTGTTGTAGGCTTCATCATGGTGTAGTATACTCACTCACTGGAAAGGGGGGACTTGCCAGAGTAACGCTGCCCGTACCCAATTGGGTGGCTGCACAAGCTTTTTCCACACAAGGTGTGGGCTGTGACAGCTCGAGGACGCTATCTAAACAAGTCTACAAATAATAGAGCTGAAAGTTGGTCACTGTAAGGTATCCACTATACGAGAATAGATATCACTATGACAACCAACGGGACTCACAAACATTTAATTACCTTTAGTTATAGCTGTTAGGCCACGAATTGTGAAGCTGCTAAAGTTAGCTATAAGTTTTTGAATTAATTGAATTAATGTATTTTGGATGTGTGTTTATGGTTTCTTAAAGTGACTTATAGTATAATTAAGTAAAAAAGAACACTTTTCTGATGAAATACAATTAAATTGCCGGAACAAGTAGAAAGACGAGGAAGCCTTTATTTCTACTCTTTTGAAAAGAAAGGTAAGGAGTAATTCTAATATTTCCTTGACTGACGGCCAAATTCACAACAAAAGGATGAATTGCAAAGATTCAAAAGTGAAAACATTATTAAAAAACAAATTAATTTAAATAATAATATTAATTTTGAAAAGGTTGAAATAACAGCTGGCGATCTACTATCTCAATCTACACCACAACCAGTAACTCAACTTTCTACTCATAATTCTATGAATATTCCAACTCTAAACAATGTTCCTAATGTTCCTGTTAGTAACATGTTTCTCCCCTCTGCTTTTCCTTAGACCCGTTTAACGTCGCGTCATATTATTATATCACATAATTGTGAAAAATAGGCACTAATCTAAGTGGTTTGTAATCTAAGTGCAAATTAAAATTCTGAAATAAAGACTTTTTTTAAAAAATAAATAAGGTCTTTATTTTATCTTTTTTGTATCTTATAGTAAATTGAAAAATGAAATAGGCTGAACTACAGAATACGTGTAGATTACAATTATACAATTTGCTTATATATCAAGAAAATCATTTTATTAATTAATTATTATAGTTAAAAATTGAAGAAATCTCAATAATTCCATCTCCGAAAAAGAAATGAGATAAGTCTCTTCTTAAATAATTAATATCACCTATTACATTAATACATATATACATATTTAAATGTTTAACGCTTTTATTACGAAGTATTATAAAACCAAATGATAAAATAAAGTATAGTTTGACAATTAGAACATATTCTAGGAAGCAATTTTATTTCCTTTCATTTGAACATTGGACGCTACAGGTCCGTGCAGCTTCGTTCGCATCTGAACTGATGAATATCGATGTAATTTTAACAGTCATTGTTTATATATCAAGTTTATGCAGTCAATATTTCAATTATCCTTCGTTCAAACAGTGTTTCGATTAGTAACTACATGCTAGGTGGACAAAATTCATGTTTAAAGTTCTAAAATACTTTTTTGGAATATTGTAAACAATTCTTTAAAACATTGTAATCTAATATTTTTTTACGCCTGGCACATTCCATCTTGTCAGTAATAGGGTCCAAAGTAATGAATCCATTGCAATGGACTAAATCAGTTGTACTCAAGGGATCATTTCAACCTCACAAAAATATAGTTCAACTAATTTTATCGATCTAACTGTTGAATATGGATATTAGTTGTACTGGTAAGTTCTATTTTTTCAAATTAAACAAATCTTCTGATAGTCAAACTATATAAACTTTTTTATTTTAAATGGCCGAAGATTTTTTCCTCATTTTGAAACTTTGAAGTGTTGAAAATTACTTGTATCCATTTGTATCAGGGCTATTTTTTCTATATTTAATAGCTACAGCTTTCCTACGAACAATGAGACACATTTTAGCCTGCACACTCAAGTACGACATATTTTTTTTTTTTTTTGGAGTACTTTATTTCGAAAAGAAATTTTGTTGAAGAATGGTTGAAGCACCCAAAAGAAGAAAGAAACTCTTATTTCTTACAGTTTCTTTCGACCAAAATTAATTTTTAAATCATTACAAAGGACTCAGAAAGAAAATGAAAAATGGTTTCTGAAATGAAAATGAAGAATGGGCAAGCAATTCTTCCAAAATATGTGAAAAATGTGTTGTCGGGGGGAAATAAAATTTGTTTAATGGATGGATGAATGATGAGCTTTAGTATCATCTAGTATATATATATTATACTTATATATTAGTATCATATATGAATATATATATATATATATATATATATATATATATATATATATATATCCTCTAATCATCTTAAATTTATTTGGTAATTAATTAAAAACCATTTTTAATAATTAAATTATTTAATTAGTCGAAATAAATGTAAAATACCGAAAAATAATTTTGTCCATCTAGGTCCTACTAATCGAAACACTGTGATTCGGACGCAATTCATCTATGTGATTAAATGTTAAGCTTCTGATAAGAATAAAAGAAAAAATTAAAAAAAAAACTAAACTTTTCAATTACAATCATTATATTTGTGTTTTAAAATAACATGTTTAAATAACCATGTAGACTATAATAATCAAATAAAACTGTTTATTAAAATAAAAAATCCATTTCTTAGATGTCATACAGAGATGAGCGATATCACAGCAATAATAATTCTCATTAATCAAGCGTGATTGCGCCCCTTTGGCAGGATTGTTATCGCCAGCTATATATCAGTGTCTACAAATAAATGGAACAATAAATATTCCTAGTGGATTAGATTTATCAAGGAAATAAATTTATTCTCCAAATTGTCATCTAAAAAGCGTTTTAAAAAACATAGTTCATTGCGGTATGTTTAAAATAAAATACGACGTTTAAGAAAACTATCAAGGAAACTGTTTTTATTATTTTTATAAATACATATACATTTATCTGTCTATTTAAAATAGGGATCCTTTATTATTTAAAGAATTTGGATTGAACGGAATGTTGTGTAATCATTCGGCTGGTTCTTTATTGAGGATTACACAAGTAATTTATTTATTTTTTTTAATTAGGATCTCATATAATTTTACCTTTATGAGAAGCAGGAAATTAAACATAGTACCTAGATTAGGAAATTATTTCCCCTTAATGTTATATGAATAAAGTTTAATTCTGTAAATATCAGGTTAATTATTAGGACTAACATCCCATGGAACATGGAAGTTAACATGGAAGTTACATTGGCAGAAGATTTGGTTATAGTGCTATAAAAATAACTTAATTTTTTTTATTATATTTTATATCATGTTCTTTAAAGATCTCATCCGCACCCTACAAACATAAGTTTTCCGGCCCGAACTTAATATCTGATGAAGAATCTGAGTGTACAGCAAGAACAACTCAAAATCACAAAACGCTTCCGCTTTATATTAATGACATTGAGAATTACTCAGCACTAATTTCATTCTTATAACAATTTGCCGGTCCAAAAAGATAAATAAATAAATTAAAATAACTATAGCATGAAAACTTCCTACACTTCAGATACAACAGAAACCTTAATGCAAGACCAACAAGTAAGAAAATTCCTAAGTCTTGATTAAAAAATTCTGAAGTGCAAGGAAGAATAGTGTTTTTTACAATCGTTTGCAAATCAATACTTAAGTCTTCCCAGCACAGTAGAAATAACCTTAATATCAGTAACCCTTCGTCGTATACTCTCTATTTCTTCTATTTTTTTTTAAATTACTTTATCCTCGATTACTAAACTTAAATACAATCAAAACATTTCTAAACGATAATGCAATCTTCAATATTCAATCGATAACTCAGTAATTACACAGAGTAACTGACTACATATCTACAGCACGAGCAGAGGTTTATGCAAGATGAATATTGCTTGTTTTCGCTTAAGCATTAAACAAGGTTTGGACCAGGGGCTTCTCTTTGAGCTCCAGACTGTACTACAGCACACCTACTACTAAGTTTTTCAGTCTTTTCCTACAGACAGATTTTGAGGACCGGTATGCCTTGGGGATCAATGCTTGCAGTACCGGCACATGGCTTAAAGACACAGGGTTAACATCCTGACACCAGCATACACAGACTAAACCGCATAACACACAGATTCTACAAAACTCATTACATTATTTATAAAAGTAGCATTATTGGTCCCAACCATGTAAGAATAGAGTCTATATTAAAAAAGAAAGAAATAATTCCACTTATATCTATCTACTTACCAAAACCATTTTGGATCAATTCAGTACAGATTCGTCAGATTAAGAAATGGAAAACTAATAAAAAATGAGTTGTAATTATGATAAATGTTCTATCTGATTTCTGCTAAGCATAAAATACACTCATGCTGCAATATTTAGAGAAATAATCCACAAGAATTCATAGCCATATGCCGTTCATATTGTATTTGGTAGAGATTTTTAGCTGTAGCAGTACTACAATATTATTGTTGTCTTTTTTTACAGTTTATTACGACAAGCAGCGGCTAGTACTGTAACGAAAATCTCTACTATAACCTGAGAGATAAAAATAATGGGTCAATGGATGTATTGTATAACGAAAATAATAACGAAAGGGACAAATTGTCAGTTGGAGCCTTGTCATAGTGTTGAATCTGTTGAACAGTAATGAAGAAAACAAATTTGTTTACGTAATTCATTAGGCCCATTGTAAATACTCACACGGTTTTTGTACAAAAAGACATTAGGCGCCTAAATTTATTATTGTTACATAATAAATATAACCTAATGAGGTATGGATACATTTAGGACAACTTGTTTAGTTAAGGTAGGCATATTAAAAAAATATTTTAATGAAGTGTGTTACGCAAGGAATCGTTTCTTAAAGTTTTTTTCGTAAGAAGATGTGTTTTTCGTCCATAGTAATTTAAAATGTAAATATTTTTTACAGATTTGTTCACTTATATTTTCTAATTATTGACTTAATACATTTATATTAAAAACTATTGTGTTTTGATTGCTAAACCATAAACAGTTTGTAAAATAACACCTAGAAACACCTGGGCAGGTCTAGTAATGGAATAAGTTATAATATTAATAATAATAAGACTTAGCGAACCCGAAGGATCGATGCCGATACCACCGATCTCTGCTTACAAACTTACGTCTACAGACCACTGCCCAAACAATCGAGCAATCCTCGAGAGGTCGCGTGGATGACAATGGTCATCCATTCCTTTTCCCCATATTAATGATTAATTTTGTCTTTATTTTTTTGATATTATTTACTGTAATTCTGACTTCTAATATAAAAAGGTATACATATGTGTGTTAAATTTTTAATTATTAAGTATAATCTGCACACTACAAATCATTGCTAAAGAAAGTCCAGTTCTGGTAATTCTCGTACTATAATCGTCAAACCAAAGACATCGCATGAGAAAACGAAATCTATGCTCGCTAATTGCCAAGTAGCAGGCTTCTATTCCACAATCCTTTGAGTTATCCCAAAATTTTCGGGTACTGATCCTGCTACAACGCCAACAACCGATCAGAAAAATAATTCCAATGAAGGCTTTAATCCGGTTTCATCGGTCGAGCGATCATCTCTTTCTCTGGTGAAATTATTTTTAATTTTCTCAATATAGAGATTTCTACACTCCATTAACATTTTCACAATTTTATCATTTACGAAAAGTTGAAATGCATCAATTTCCCTGTTTGCAAATTTGCCTGCGAGACAGGGTTTTTACTTATTTTTACGAGGCGCTTTTTTATTCCATCTCGTGATTCCTTCTATTCCTAAGAATTGATCACCATCACTTTCATCTGAGATGCTCCCTCCTGTTCTGCGACAGAATATTGATTCTCTGATAACAAATCATCGTCACAATCACAAAAAAGAAAACTACTAAAACACTTACATGAATAGTCGCGTGGACTATCATCCAATTCCACCTAGTCCCGGAAATGTGCCAGTCTTCGCCTTTGATAGGGTCCGCTGCTCCACTTATACCGGTTTCTCCGCTTTTTCATGTTCGGTGTAATTTTCCTGGATCGCAAACTGCGGACTATCTTCACTTAGTAGGGTCCTGTAGTGAATTTCCCACTCATTTTCCATAATGGGAGATAGTAAATTTCCCTTTCTCGTAGTTCTCATCTTGTTCAGTACCCCCCAAGACTCCCGGATTCGATTAAGTCCTAAAGTACAGATGACTCGCTGGCAGCATCTCTCCCATGAGTCGTTTTTCGCTTTTGCCACCTGTTCTTTTACCTTCCGGTTCAGGGTTCTATATTCTACTCAGTCATCGTTTCTAGTGGAAGAAAGATACCTTCCGTTGGCCAGCTACGTTTCCCTTACTAGTTGGGCTATTTCCTGTGTCCACCTATTTGGCAGACGCCCCTCCTCTACACTAAGAGCATCCTCTTTAGCTGCAAAATGGACACATTCTTTCAGATGCCCATATTTCTCATTCGCTGTTCACCCATACGAAGAGTCAATCTTCTCATCCAACCTCCACTTATATAGGTTTTTAACACTCACATCACCCAGAAGCTGCAACTTGTACTTTAGCGTCTCCAAACTAATTGTGCTCAGTTTTTCCAGGCTATCTCTTGACATCCTCCAGGGGAAGAGAATCTTGGCTCTAAGCATGTAGTGGTCACTGCCACACCCATACCCTGGAAACCCTCAAGTCTTCGACCTTAAATGAGCATTTTTGCCTTGTAATGCAGTAATCTAACATCGAGGACTGGAATCCCGGCTTGCTCCATGTTCTTTGGTGGATCTTTTTATGTTCAAAAAAGGTGCTTAGAATTTTTAGATCGAATGACTCGCAGATATCTATGAGCCTCCGACCATTATCTGTCACCACTATATCATCAAATCGTCCGATCACCTGACTGCCGACTTCTCGTCCTACTCTCGCATTGAAATCCACAGACAGTATGATTTCTGCATTAGGATGCCATCACTTTTTCTGTTTCTCTCAAGCTCTCCTCAAAAGCATCTTTACTCGCATGAGGTGCATGGTTTCCTGGTGCTTAGACCCCAATAATCACAACACATTTGACCTAGAGGTTGAAATCCACTCCCATCAACCTTTCGGACATTTCCTCGATATGTGTGATCCTAGTTTTTAGCTTTCTCTTCACTATCATGGAAACCCCTGCTTTTGCTCTTTCCTCCTTTGGCACACCAATCTCCTGTTTCTTGTTTGATAGGCTCTGTACATTCCAAGCTCCAAAATAAAGGGTCCATGTCCATTTTCAAAGTATTTTTTCCCCTGAACTCCTATAGGGAACGTATAGCTCTAGGTAACAGACGGGTCGCAATGGCTGATACCGCAATGTCCTGTTTTCTCCGATAGGATAGCTGGAAATATGATGAATACCAGCCCCGGATCATAGCCAGCCCGGCGGGGGAGCATAGTTAGTGGCGTGGCCTAGTTCATCAAATACCTCAGCGGGCCCTGAGACTACTTCGGTGATGTGGCGAGGAGCGTCGCCACTAAATAGGTGATGCCCCCTAGTGCGGGACTCTGCGTAGGAGAAGGACAAATCCGAATAAAAACCCGGGTGGATAGAACTCGAAAATCAGGTGATGGCAGTATGTCTTAGGGAAGGAAAATCCTGAAAGAAAACCTTGGTCCTCCAGGTTGGGGGTTTTCGTTAGGGTTAGCTGCTCAAAGATGTAAAATCTGCTCTGCAAAAAACAGTGAACAGAGAGCCTCGGATTCGGATGGATCAAACGGGAAAAAAAAGAAAACATTTGTAGAGTTGTAAAAAGTCTAGCTAACCATTGCAGAACTGAAGTAAAAAAATTGGCCGTCGACTATAGTCGACGGTCGGCTGTGCGTGCCCATCTCTGGCCGTCGACTATAGTAGACGCTCGTACCGAAGTGCATAATTTGTTAGTTCATAAAACAAAAACCAAACATCTTCTCAAGGAAATGAAAACCAGCTACGGCGCCTCTGAGAGTTACACACGTTGCCTAAAGTTTATCATATATCCAGAGAATGTCAAGATTAATTCTTAATGACCAGTGCGAAATAAATAATAACTAGCCGAACCGATCAAACCCTGCAGTATATCTACTCTTAATGGTTATTAAAACAAACGAGTTTTTAATTATTTGCATATACACAGCTCTTAGTCCAAGTTGTTATAAGATCCTCAATGTGCTCAATGCAAGAAGAAAGGGAAATAAAATTACAATACACAAAAACGAATTTGAAACGAATTTCGGACCAGTCAAAATAATTTAAATATTCAAATGGTAGATTATTAAAGGAATTACAACAACAGAAAGCTATTACAAAATAATCTACAATCTAATTCTGTCCAGAAATCAACGCGAAATTTCATTCCCGTCCTCAATTCTACTTTCATTTGGCTAGATGAAAAGTAATTATCTTCGTGAAATGAATTGGTCGGGCATTTCGATATTGAAAAACACATTTTCCTCACAGAACAAAATGATATTTCTTATTTCCGGGAGAATTTAATATATACTCGTAACAACAGAAGGAAAGAAGAAAAAGTCATTAAAAACTATTGAGTAAGGATCCAAAATGAATTATAACTTTCACAAGGCGTGACATAAACTTGTTATTTCATACCAAATTGGTAAGGAAAGTGTGAATAATTCTAACCCCAAGTAAGAAATACAGACACAACAACAATTTGTGTTGCCGAACACTAAGTTATACCTAAAGTTCAAAGTTATACTGTGACAAACAATCGGCCATTAGCGAATTGAATGAACTGAAAATGAGAAACATACAGCAACATAATATACCACTTAATAAACCTAATTGGTAAATTATGATTTGCAACTTGTTGATTGGAAAACATCTAATCATCTTTTCATTTAATACGATCCTAATCCATCTTTGCGTTTAATTATCTGCCCACTGTTATCAAAGCAGAAGGAACTTGTGCGTTTGAAACAGAAAAATAATAGTGTAAAATTGATCAATAAATACAAGTTCCGTCCATCTTACAAGTATTTTGACGATGAAATTGTTTTGGCGCAATACACGTTAGATATGTTTTCATACTTCTTCTTCTTCTTTGACTTCCTCTTATGCCATTGCAAGCGTGGAGTGGCCTCCACCCAATGCAGCCATGTCTCGTGGTCTCTACTCAGCCGCCTCATTTCCTGGAAGGTCTTGCCCCTCTCACCTCCGATGCGCTGTATATATTCCTGACAGGAAACTCTGGGACGGCCTCTCGTCCTCTTCCTAGTGGGTCAAGCTTCCATGTCCTTCCTCTGCTCCCTCTCTTCGTCCATCCGTCAGATGTGGCCAAACCAATTTAGCTGTCGGTTTTTTATAGAATCTTTTAGCTCTTCTCTGATCAGCGGTTCATTCCTCCTGGTCTTTCCAACGATTCTCCGCAGGAATATCATCTCCCCCGCCGTCACTCGTCCAGCATACCCCAGCATTCACTTCCATAAGTGAGGGTTGGGAGGTAAACTGATTTGTGGATGTGCATTTTGGTTTCCTTTCCAACCTCCTTATTTCCAACTATACTGTTGCAAATGAGGTAGTAAACCTGGTTGGATTTAGATATTCTGTTAGCTACTTCTGGGTCAATTCTTTCCCTGCTGCAGAAGATTGTCCCAAAGTAGGTGTACTCTTCTATAAATTCAAGTACCTCCCCATTACAGATCAGCTGGATGGCCTCTTGTTTCTCTCTACCACTAGTACTTTGCTTTTATTGGCATTTATTGTCATTCCTTTGTGGATGAGTTCTTCCTCCCATTCCACCAGGCCTTGCCGCAGCTTGTCTATCGTGTCCGCAATCAATACTATATCATCGGCATACAATATGCTTTGAAACATAACATTTCTTAAGTTCCACATGCCGATGACCGTCCAGGCTGTACGGCATATCTCCTAATGCGTTTTGAAGTAAGAGGTATCAAATTACAAGAAGGTATTAGAGAGAAACGACGTATCATTACTTAGGTGATGAGATTCTTCATTATCATTATTTAGGGTATAAAATTCAAAACCAAAAAATGTTGTCCTTTTGATCCTGTTTCATGAAATCTTATTTTATACCTTAAGGTATTTAGGGTCCTAATATTGATAAAAAATACATTTTTTGTCTATATAGATTATGTAGTATTCTCAAACGGGATTTGGCCATTTTTTTGTTTTCTTATCTATTATTAAAACCTTGGCCCACCTAATTAACCTTATCTCTTATCAACACATTGCTCAGTGTATAACACTCTGTATAATACTCTGTGCTTTGCAATAACAAATGAATAATTTTAGTTATGAAACTTTGTGAGTGTTTCAATTTATTCCTAAAATGATTTATAATTAAAATATACTATATTTTGGCGACGACAACAACGAATTATGCCTAAATTACTTCGAAAGTCATTAAAGCATTAAGAAGAGACAGCTAGTGATGAAGATGGACCGACTAAACAATCCGATGAAAACAGAAAACAGCAGGCATGTATAATAAATAATGACACTATCAGAACAGGTGCATCCTAGTGCTAAATAATGTAGGTAAATTGTTATTTTCAAATTCTCATTAAACTTAACTGGTGAATAACATATGAAATTTCAAATTCTGTCGGTTTTGTGTCGACGAAAAGAAACGAGGGAGTGTGTTGTATTCTTGTGTTGTATTTTTTGGCGTGGTCATCATGATCATATACGTTCCATTGAAACTTATTGCGTCCTACATAGAGTAGCCCTAAAATCAAACGACTATAGGATAGGCCGTGTTATAGGGACGCACTTAATCGTTTCGTATAATACAGAGTTGTTTTGACACGTTTTTTTTTTTGCTTTAGGGATAAAACAATCAAGGCTTCTGTGAGTGATGAATAATACATATTTTGTCTATACAAATTAGATATACATATATAATTAATAGCGATTAAATACTGCCACCTTCGGAACAGGTTGGATATTTACCATTAAAAGATACTAATGGTTAATTATGAAGGTAAATTGATGTTTTGAAATTATCGCTAAAAATCATTAAGCCTCTCCTAGTGTTTGTTCTAAATAAACTTTTTAGATACGCTATGTTGTTTGTTTGCAGAATAGCTCCAATAGGAAGTAGGAAGAAGGAAGATTAGATATATAATGCGAGAGTCCTCACAAGGGCTCTTCAATGCACATCAATAAAAAAAATTATGATATAAGCTTCAAAATATAAAATGTTTGCGTTACTTTATTTAAAAAACTCTCACTCCTAAGACGACTACTTTACCACAAAAATAAACTATCGCTAAGTAACAAGATTAATATATACAACATGGTACTTAGACCAATATAGACCTATGCCTCGCAGGTGTGGAGCTAATGCAAAAAATCTCAATTATAGACCATTAAAATCTTCCAATAAAAATTCCTTAGTTATATTACACAAAGATCTCAACATACCACTCATGGCTGTCACAATCTTGAAAAACTACAAACAATAACAATACAAACCCAAACTTACTGGTTCAAGCATTACTGACATGTCAGAGATGTGAATCTGTGGTGATTTCTAGTATTAAGATAGCCGTGAGTAACCTCTCAGTTAAAGTTGTTCTTACCACGTATACCACGTACGAGGCCAGTGTTTGTTGTATACATATCTGATGTGAACTTGTAGCAATAATATTTAATAAATTCAGTGTAATTCGAAACATGTATGTGTATCAATAGACCACCTCGAAGACACAATAGAATCCCATAGTGGAGGTTTTCAAAAGAAGACCACAGATACAATATGTGCCAAACGACAATTTCTTAAATAATTATTTTAATTATTATTTTATAAAAAGTATAAAATAGAATGTCCTTAATGAGTGGGAGTACGTAATCAGCAAGGTATTTTCAAAGGAAATAGAAAATTACA
Organism: Troilus luridus; assembly: GCA_964056705.1. Classification (NCBI taxonomy): domain Eukaryota; kingdom Metazoa; phylum Arthropoda; class Insecta; order Hemiptera; family Pentatomidae; genus Troilus; species Troilus luridus. The sequence goes on from OZ057412.1 coordinate 108,282,454, forward strand.
AATAAATTTGAACAACCCTAAATTGATCAAATCCATCTCATTTATTAATTCATAGCTTTAAAAAAATACAGTCTCACACAACTTTTTTAATCGAGTTGAATTATTGATCAGAACTTAATTATACAAAAGATTTAGATTGATAATTCGTGATTTCCTAATTGTGCCCAAGCTACAACTTCTCAATTTGGACTCTTTTCATTGGCAATTGGCAATACGATTAAAACTTTTAAATAACGATGTCAAAGGTAAAAATTTAACGTAATCGATTATGAGTTCAGATTCAGCAAATTTTCAGACATGGGCTCATTGTTCGATTTTCTATACCACTTCCTTCCCCTTATTGTTTTAATTATATTACTTAATTATTATTAATTGTTTAAATTAATAATGGGATTCGTCCAAAACTTTTTCACTCACCGATACAAGTTGTTTAAGAAGATGAATTTTGGAAAAGCATATGGTTTTAATTCACTTGTTGGTGCTTTAAGGTTTGCTAGAACCACCATATATATATTGAACTTTGTTCTATCGCCTTCAATATGATAGTCAGTAACTACACTGCTCAAAATCCGACTCATGAGAAATAACTAATAATACTTTATTATAGGGTGGAGAATTTTTATGGAATAGGAGTTGAGAAAAACAGAGACTCTCCCGAAAAAGGACATCCTGCTAATATTAATGATGATAAAATGGTGTTCATCGTCAGAGGAGAGTTATATAAACTACTTTGGCTTGTAATTGAGGGGAAAACTTAGAAGGAAGGGAAATATACTTAAAAGAAAGAATTTGGATGAGACTGGATCCAACCATCAAGATTTTTGATGGGCTGTGTCAACCCTACGAGTCGCAATGATGAACCTTCGGGAAGATGGCAGTTAGGAGAATTGGAAGAAGAATTAAACGACTATTTTGAAACAATTTTCGTTGTAAACTGGCAGAGAAAAAAATGAGAAAATTGTGGTTTTATCATTCCCTCGCTAACAAAGTTTTATGGTCATAATTGAATTTTTTTTTTTTTTTTTTTATTATTTATTTATTGATATTTACAACTATATTACAGTAATATAACAAGTAAATTGGCTGAGTGATACATAATGGCATGATATAATGACAAGTAGAGAAACTACCCACTGGTAGTACTCAAATCGCATGTTCAACTAAGAAGGTCACGTGGCCATCTTCTTCTCAGACGCCTCGGAGGATTATCGGGAATTGAAGAGGAAGCTAGGTTTGAAACTAGAGGGTTTGAGTGGAAATGAAGTTTGTTATGAAAGGATAGATACCGGGTTCGGGCCAAATCAGCAACAAATGGGACATTAAGGTCGTTATGGATGACTTTATTCTTAACAAAATAAGGAGCGTTGAGGATTTTACGAAGGATTTTGGACTGTAGGGATTGGATACGAGAGGAATTCGATGGCTTAGTGGAGCCCCAAAGCTCTACTCCGTAAGTCCAAATAGGTCGTATGATGGTCATGTAGATGAGTCTTTTGTAACTAATTGGGAGCTTAGAGCGTTTGTCTAGTAAGTGTTGAAGTAGCCTGAAACGTCGAGCGGTTTCTTGTCTTTTCAGTCTTGTATGAGGATTCCAGGTTAATCGTTTGTCGAGATGCAACCCTAAGTATCGGATCTGTTCTACAGGCACAAGTGGGATATTATTAAAGGATACTGAAGGGCAGGAAGTCATTGGTTTACGACGTAAGGTAAAAGTGATTTGATGGGATTTTTGAGAATTTATTTTAATTCTCCAGTTCTGGCACCATTCTTCAAGATCAGTGATATGGGATTGGAGGCTTTGGGATACAATAACTGGATTGGTATTGACTGATAATACACATGTATCAACAGCATATGTGGAAAGGATAGTATTAGGATGAGTTGGGATGTCAGCTGTATAAACTGTATAAAGGATTGGGCCAAGGATACTACTTTGAGGAACACCAGCAGATTGGGAAAAGAGGGATGAATAGACATTATTATGGTTTACTTGGAAAGTTCTGTTTGTGAGATAGGATTGAAGGACGAGAAAGTAGGTAGGCGGTAGAAATTTACGGAGTTTATAGAGCAATCCCGGATACCAGACTCGGTCGAAGGCCTGTTCCACGTCAAGAAAGACGCCCGAACAATATGATCCACGTTCTAATGCAGAGGAGACTACATCCACCACACGATGACATTGCTGAATAGTGGAGTGGGATGCTCGGAATCCAAACTGGTGATCTGGAATTATGTGATTTGCATCAAGGATGGGGTGCAATCGTTTGAGGATGAGTTTTTCAAGGATTTTACCCATGCAAGGTAGAAGAGCGATAGGACGGTAAGAGGAAGGGTATTCTGGGTTTTTTTTAGGCTTGGGTATCATTTTTACAATGGATAGTTTCCAGAGGTCAGGAAAATATGTGGAGCGGAGTACAGCATTATATATATAGGTAAGGAATAGAATGGCTTTTCTAGGAAGGTGTTTTAAGATATGAATTGTGATGAGGTCGTGCCCAGGAGCTTTGCGGGAAGGTAATCTGTGTATAATGTTGGATATTTCTGTAGGATGGAATGCTTTGGGTGGGAGGGACATTTGGAGGGGAACATCTAACGCTTCTTTTCTATGTTCAATGTGAGTTGGGTTAATGATATCAGGATGTGGATGAAAGATTTCGGAAAGGTATTGACCAAATAACTGTGATTTTTCTCCGTCAGATCTTGTCCAGTTATTTGATTCAGTAAGGAGTGGATGATTAAATTCTTTGAACTTTAGGAGTTTTTTGGTGGTCATCCATAATGTTTTGTCGGTGGTTGTAAGATTTTCAGTCCAGGTTTAAATTTTGAATTTTGAATTTCTTGATTTCTGCTTTTAGTTTGTTTGTTAATTTTGTATAGATAGATTTATCTGCTGTGTATCGAGTTCTATGCCACTTCGATCTTGCTCTGCGTTTTTCTCTTAATAAGATTCGAATATGCTGTGGCAAATCAGTCTGTTGATAGTTAATATTGTATGATTTGTGATGTTATCATGTAAACTGCTTCTGATTGAAGTTGTAAGTTTTTCTATGGCTGTATCAATATCTTGTTTTGTCTTCAGTGAAATTTTTAAGTCCAGTTTGTCCTCCAAGTCATTACAAAAATCATCCCAGTTGACACGTCCTGTAATCAGTGTGGGAGGGGAAGGCTTGGGAGCAAAACTTGAGTGTAAGAAAAGGAGGACTGGACTATGATCTGATGACAGGTCGTCCAAGGATTTAATGTTGGCATGTGCGGGGGATATTTGGGATGTAACAAATATGTCAAGGATGTCGGGACGTTTTTTGAGGGATGTAGGCCAATAAGTAGGATATTTTGGGGCAAGGATAGAGTAGCTCTTTGAGGATATGATGGAAGATAGAATATTTCCACGGGCGTTGGATGTTCGACAACCCCATCGTTGGTGTTTAGCATTGTAGTCTCCTCCAGCAATGAAGCGCGGTCCAAATGATAGGAATAAGGAATCTAAAAGGTTATGGGAAATGGAACTACCGGGAGCACAGTATACAGCTGAAAGTGTGAAATGGAATGGACGAGTCGTTATGTTTACAGAGGTTGATTGGATAGCATCAGTTGGAATGGAAGGAATCAGGGAATGGGATATATTTTTATGGATGAGAATACAAGATCCGGCGTGTGAAGTGTTATCTGGGTGGTCTGATCTGTAAGTGATGTAGTCACGTATGTAGAATAGTGAGCGGTGTGTGAAATGTGTTTCAGTCAGTAACGCAATATCAATTTGTTTGTCATGTAGAAATATGTCAAGTTCGTCACGGTGATTATTCAGTCCATTAGCATTCCACAATAGGACAGCTAGGGGTTTTATGCTCATTGTGGACGATTAAGTGGGAATTCGGTTAGGATTCTTGTCAATAGGATGATGAGCGATTTTATGGTTTCTTGAAGATCTTTAAGGAATGATGTTAGGATTGAATTAATGTCATTGGGGTTTTGCATTTGGATAGGATACAGATCTGGAGGTTGGTGTGGATAATTTACATAAATAGGGGCGTTGGTTGGGGGTTGAGCCTGAGGTACTGGTTTTGTTTTCAACGTGTGTTGAACTAGGGAAGGGACAGGATTCGGATGTTGTGGTGGAAGATTGACTCTTAAGTTTTGAGGGTGGAGAGATATTTGCTGACGTGGATTGAATATTTTAAATCACAAATAATTTGATTAAACTATTAAAATTATGATAAATTAGAATTATTAGATAAAACTATTAAAATAAAAAAAAATATTAAAATTATAACCAGAGCTCATTTCTTTTGATAAATGTACTGTAATGTTTGCTCTCACTGGCCATCCATTAACAATCTATTTATAAAATTTTAATATCAAAATGATCCTCTTAAACATATTTCATCACTTCTTTCTTATCATATATCTTATTTTCTCCATTTCTAAAATTCACCTAACAATTTTTTTTTGTCGCAATAAATTATCTAAACTAATTAATCCATAAATCATAATGTTTAATTCATAAATAAATTTCATAATATTTCCGAATATTATTCTAACAAATATATTTTATATCAGTACCGTGGTACTGAAAATTTGATTATCATTCTCCATATTTTGAAGTTATATCAAAATCCTCAAATATTTTCATTTTTACAATAAAATAGAGTAATAATATAAAAAAGTTTAATTATAGAATTTTAAAAAATAATTAAAAAAGCAACAAAATAAAATCACCCATAAATCCGATAAAGAGAACGCGTAGGTATAGTGGTAGATTCGTATTAATACTTAAAATGAAGCTTTTGTTTTTCCTATTAATAATAGGTTATACAACATTCGACTGATACTTCATAAAATTTTATTATAATAATTTTATATGACAAATTTATACAACGCTATTTGTTAAGAAAGTTGCTTGTCATGACAAAAGTGAGATTAGTTAAACTTTAATACCTACCGCTGACAAGACTGCTGACGCTATTATTGCTGAAGAATACGATGAGGCGTTGATAAGACCCTTGCGATCTCTAGGGGCATTATCCAATCTGAAGAAATTAGAATAATTCCCAGTTCAGCAATCAAGGAACAGGCACGTAGACGAAGAATAAGCGCACGAGGGGACTTCAGTCTCTTCCGAAATAATTGTTTGTCTTAATTTACTTTAGAAAATCAGTTTTTGTTTATAAAATATAAACATTATATTAGGTTTAATTAATTTATATTTTAAATTTTAGTATAAAATTGAAACTCCTTATCTTTAAATCAGTGTACTTTCCTGTACTCCCGTAGGGCAGACTGGAGAGCCGAGTCACCACTACAGAGATTAACTTAAACGATGAGGGAGGAACATAAGGTCAACTTGATGAGGGAATTCCCAGAATCGTGCACATTAAAATGGTTTGGCCAAGTAGTCAGAATAGAAGGTCATAAGAACCTGCAGGAAACGAAGGACTACTACGTCCCAGAGGGTAGAAGGTTCCGAGGACGAAGAGAATATCATCCTTGGACTATTTTGGACGCCTTTCCAGATAAAAGGCAACATCAGATGAAAGGCACAAAATGAAATTTTATAAGGAAGATTTTTTTTCATATAATATTCTCATTATCTAATGGGAGTATTGTATGAAATATCTAAAATATTTTTCTAAAATATCGGATATGGGGCATAAAGGGGTGTTGGGAAAGAAGAGGAAGAAGAAGTCCTGCCTTGAAGACAATTTGGGTATTCTCAGGAGAAGGTATTTTTGAACGTGAAATTTGATTCTTTCCGTAAAAAAAAAACGAATATGAAAATTACTAGGATTGCGAAAATTAATCTAGTAAGTAAAAATCGTTTCGAGTATAGATCCAGGTTAGGTTCCTGCAAGACATTTTAAAATATGTGGCACTAAAAGTTAGTATTTTTATTTTCTGTACGAATTTTGTCAACCAAAAGGGTTCTAAGCAAATTTTTTTTTTCGGTTGGCTCTACAGACCTTGTAGATCTTTCGCCGCCTTTACCAATCCTGGGCCGCTGATTTCCAGCCTGCTACATGTAGCTCTGCAGCATCTTTGTTGACCCTGTCCATCCATCTGGTCTTTGGCCTCCCACGTGGTCTCTTGCCAATTATTGTGGCATTCATAGTTGTGTAGAGGCGCCCGGACGGATCACTTCGAGCTACATTCCCCGCCCATCTTAACCTTCTTGCTTTCATATCCTAAGATATTGCCTGACCAGTTTCCGTGTGTAATTCCTTATTGGTCCTTCTCCTCCATGAGTTAAGAGTCTCATCCCATACCGCTCCTGTTATCGTGCGAAGTATTTATCTTTCCCATCTCTCGATTCTGCTTTCCAGGGTGCTGGTGAGAGCCCAAGTTTCACATCCGTATATCATAATCGGCTTTATTACATCATTATACACCCTTAATTTTAAATTTATTGAGATGCTTCGGGATTTCAATACTCTTGAAAGAGCGAAGAATGCTCTATTTGCACTTGTTATACGCTGGTCTATCTCAGTTGATAGGTCATTAATTGAGGTTATTGTGGAGTCGAGGTATTTGAAGGTATCTTTTGGGAATCTACTTTTGGGAACGATTTGCGATCCACGCAGATGCTGTTTCTGGGGTGGACTTTACGGCTTACTATCCTGTATTTTGTTTTTCCTCATTCACCTGTAAGCCGATTTGGTCTGCCTCTTTCATAAGCGCCTTAGCGAGTCTTTCGATATTCCTTTCATTACTTCCGAGGACTGCTATATCATCGGCGTATGCAAGAATTTTATGTACCTTTCCGACGTGCACCCCGCCATTCTCTCTTGATGTTGCTCCTATCACCTTTTCAAGGGCCATATGGAACAGTAAAGGTGAGAGTCCGTCTCCCTGCCTCAAACCAGTTCCAACTTCAAAGGCCTCAGACAGATCTCCTTGTATCAGGACTCTGCACGGGGGTCGTCTGCACACGCCTTCGTCAATCTCACCAACTTGCCGGGAATACCCAACTCAGCCATGATCTTCCATAGACAGCTTCTGTCCAAGGAATCATATGCTGCTTTGAAATCAACAAATAATGCGTGTACACATTGTTCTACTTCCCATCGTTTTGCGAGTACCTGTTTCAGAATGAACATCTGGTCTAGCGTACTCCTTCCTCTCCTGAATCCTGCTTGCTGGTCGCCTGCCGTGTTTTCATAATACGGATATATTCGATTATGCAATATGTTGGTCATTATCTTATAGGCGACGGGAAGGAGCGCTATTCTTAGCAAAATAATATAATATACTAATAAGGAATGGGTAAATGTTGCAATATCTGAAATATTTTGCTCATTCATAATTAATTGAATCATTTATTTAAAGGGTAGCCCATTAATTAAGGTGCCTGTGGTCTATAGATGGAGTTCACGACCAGCTTTGGCAAATAAGTTATTTAGTCTGTTAGCAGCCACGAATAGACTCTACAAGATTAAGTTATTCTTTCAGTATAAAGTTGATATTAATAGAGGTCTAGCATGACAAGGGAAGTAGAGTGCCACTTTTTCAGCTTTATCGACATTTAATTTTTCCTTATTTTATTTATTTACTATTTCCAATAATCTTTGGAAAGATGATGAAATACATGTTATCTGATGATTTTAAAGAACTAAGGGAGTTTGACACAATTAAAACTTCCTTATTTAGTTTGATAACAGGCACGAATCGACTCTGTGGAATCTTGGTCTCACCCAGTCTCGATAAAGTGGGTATTCGTAATAACTGGTGGAATAAACCTGGCGGTTGAGCGTGATCTCGGTTAAATCACCTAGCACAACCGTAGGCTTGGTAACAGCCCGGTCCCTACCAAGTACTAAACCCAATGCCATTCACAAGTTTTTATTTTTCATTCAAAGCGGTAGCAATTACCTCACATTTTGCCCTTAAATTTTTTTTCTTGAAGAATATACAAAAAAACCTTTTTTTTTCATATTAACCGGACCATGTTAAAGTGGAATGTCGAGGGATGACGGATGGATCGCTATAGGGACTGGATGGATTCTATGCTGACGCCTGGGGGTATTGCTCAGATAAATCTTCTCATGGCAGAAAAAAATTGGTGTTTGTCGGCGGAGGTGTAGTGAGAAAAAACTTGAAGGAAAATGCTGACTTTAGTATAATCGAGGGTAGCACAATAGAGTGGTGTGGATAAATGCACTTTTAGAAGGTATTTTACAAAACATAGAACTAGGCATGAAACTATTTTTTAATCTATCAACTATTAGCTCGTAATATATATTCAACAGAGAACGCTATTTTCAAAAGAATTTGAACTGCACTTTAGCTTTTTAGCTGCTCTCTGCTAAGTATAGTAATGAACAGTTGTTATTGCCTCTCTTTATGTTAACTAACATTAATTAGTAACTAACTAATGAAAGAAAACTAGACCCGAACTTTATTCTTGGTACTGTATATATGTTTAATATTTATTTTCTGAAAATGTTTTTACACAAGTATTTGAGGAAAAAAATACTGCCTCGTTTGGGATTAAGCTATTGTTTTATTTATAAAAAATTTTAAACAATCTAATACATTGTGAAAAAAATATATTAACTGTTACTGCATCTGACATTTAGTTTTCTCCAATTAAATTTGTATTAAAATACAATATATAATCAAAAATATAAAAATATAATATAAAATCAAAAAAAGTAACGAATGGGTTTTAAAACGATCTGAATTTATTTGTCTCTTCTATTTTGCGCTAGGAATAAAATGATGTGGCAAATTTATAATCTATTATTTTATTCGAAATTTAATAAAAATTAATAAATAAACAATAAAGTTTTATTCTTTATTCGTATTAGAGCTTTCCTGTTTGTTTATATAATATGTCTAGAAAAAAAGAAAATATATCGGATCTATTTTTTTTTCAATAATAGTAATAATAGAAACTATATTTATTCTGGTACAAATCCTTTTAAATTAAAAAAATAACATATAGCCTGTAATGTCTTACCGTAGAATACAATTACAATTAATTAATTATAAATATTAAATTATTAAATGATATTGGCGTAAGGAAGTAGCGACCCCCTCGCCCGACCCTTGGGTCGCAATCAGCTACTGGTCCTCCAGGTTGGGGGTTGAGCGGAGGGGCCAGCAACCCCACCCTCAGAAAAAAAATACTTTGCTTTGAATCATCAAGGAATTAGCTTCGGGTCTGGACAGTCTTCAAGGTATCGACCCAGCGCTCTCAAGGATTTAAAATTGGCTACTTGGAATGTACGTACATTATACAGTCCAGGATCACTGAAGGTTCTATGGAATGAGCTATCTAAATATAAGATAGATGTAGCAGCAATTCAAGAGATGAGATGGACAGGATCTGGCATAATGGAGAAGATATGTCACATCATTTACTATAGTTGCGACAAAGATCAACATATTTTTGGTACAGGCTTTGTTGTTGGTGGCAAGATGCGACAACTAGTAATCGACTTTAAAGCTATTAACCACCGTATCTGTAAGTTACGATTCAGAGGCAGATTCCGAAACTATTCAACAATCGTGTCATGCACCAACAGAGGTGGGGTAAGAAGACACTAAACAAGAGTTTTATAGTGGCCTCGAAAGTGCTATCGAGGAGTGTCCTCGTCATGACATAAAAATGGTTTTGGTAGATCTAAATGCACAGATCGGTAGAGATTCAGTTCTTTGGTCCCTAGCTGGAAGACACAGCCAGCACAATATGTCCAATGATAATGGAACAAAGCTTGTCAATTTTGCATCATCGCACAATATGGTTGTTGGGAGTACCTTGTTTGACAGGAAAGATATATATATGACAACATGGGTTTCTCCGGACAACCATTCCAAAAACCGAATTGATTACGTTCTAATAAGTAACAGACAACGTTCTATACTAACGGTGGTCAGAACGTACAGAGGACCAAACGTAGATAGTGATCACTACCTGGTAATAGCACGCATGCATGCCAAAATAAGTATTGTTCAAAAGACCAGAGGGACCCGTTCACATAAAATAAATACTCGGAAGCTGCAGGAGCTAGAGTATAGAACACGGTTCGCACAAACGCTGGATGTAGCTTTAGAACGAGGGTTTGAGGACAACGAAATTGACGAAACATGGTCCCAGTGTAAGGACACAATTAAAAAAGTCGCCGAAGAAGTGTTGGGCTTGGAAGGGCCACCACGGAATCCTAGAAAGGTGGTCTGAGCACTTCGGATGTTTGTTGGGAAATGTTCAAAACCCTTCCCTGGAAGATGACTCGGATTCAGATTCAAACACTCGTTTTAAAGAGTGTGAGGTTCTTGACCCACCAGATGATGAGGAAGTCGAGGATGCGATTCGGAAGCATAGGAATCGAGCGCAAGGATGTGATGTCATACCAGCTGAACTTCTGAAGGCTCTTGGAAACGAAGTGATAAAGGTGATCCGATATCTTCTTCAAAGTGTTTGGTTAAACAAATCTCTTCCGCGTGACTGGTGCATTGGCCTTATCCTCCCTCTTCACAAGAAAGGAGACCAGGAGCATTGTGATAACTATCGCGGCATAACACTCCTTAGCTCTGCCTACAAAGCCCTCTCCAATGTGGCGTACCAGAGAGTACTCCCCCATGCCCAAAGAGAGATAGGAATGTAGCAATGCGGCTTTACAAATGGTAGATCTTGTATTGATCAAATATTTGCCCTGAGAATTCTAATGGAAAAGACCAGAGAGTACAATATAACGACCCACCACCTTTTTGTGGATTTCAGAAATGCCTATGACAGTATCTTCAGGGGGAAACTGTATCAAGGTATGGAAGAAGTGAATGTCCCCAGAGTATTGATAAGTCTTGTGGAATTGCTGATGAGGGATTCGTGAAGCCAGGTCAAGATCCAGAATGACTTGTCTGAAGTATTCAGGACAACTAGGGGTCTGAGACAAGTGGAAGGACTCTCGTGCCTGTTATTCAATTTCGCACTTGAAAAGGTCATAAGAGACTCAGGATTACAAGTCACTGGTACGATTCTGACTAAGTTCATCCAAATAATGGCCTATACGGATGATATAGATATAGTCGGAAGAACACAGAGGGATTTACAGCAAGCGTTTCTTGTTTTGGAGAATGCTGGACGGCGAATGGGTCTTCAAGTGAATCAGGCAAAGACCAAATATATGCTTGCTAGCACTTCAAGGCAACCAACACCCTCTATCACGTTTGGCACCTTCACGTTTGAAAGTGTCGACAGTTTTGTCTACCTTGGCTCTTTGGTCAAAGCGGATAACTCAACTTTTTGAAAGAATTTTGACGTCTAATATATGTTATTTTGGGATAGCAAAAATTTTAAGAAGCCATCTGATACCAAGAAGAGCCAAGGTGAAAGTTTACAAGACAATGATAAGGCCTGTTTTAATTTACGGATCGGAAACCTGGCCTCTGTCCAGGGCAGATGCCAATAGTTTACTGCTCTTCAAAAGAAAAATACTAAGAAGGATATATGGAGCAGTTTAGAGAGTTGGCGATCAATTTAGACTCAGCCAGAATGAAGAGATATATCGGATGTATAATGATCTAGACGTGGTTCAGTATATAAGAATAGCTAGGCTTAGATGGGCTGGACATGTGGCCAGAACGGAGGACAACGCTACTCATAAGAGACTGCTATTTGGGTGCGTTGATGGAAAAAGGAAACGTAGAAGGATGCAGGTAGCATTGTTGGATCCAGAGCTTGGAGGACCTTGGCACAGGACAGAGAAGAGTGGAGGCGACGCCTTGATGCGGCCAAGACCCGTACTGGGTTGTAGAGCCAGTGTTGATTGATTGATTAAATGATAATAAAAATAAATAGAAATAAATTACAAGTTAGCTCCAATAACAATTATTCTTTAAGAACAGAATAATAATAAGCTATATGATAAAAAATATAATAATGATTATAACGAATGAAAACAATCAATAATTACATATATACAAATTTTATGAAAACAAATTAACAAAATAATGATAGAAAAATACAAACACAAACAGCTATAAAAATTCATTTTAAAAAGATATATTTGGATGTGTGACAAGTCAAATTAGAAGAAAAAATATATTAAAACACGCTATTCATCCATCAATTAAAAAAAATTAATCAAAAAACTGATGAACAAATAGTTTCGGGAATCGTATGGATATGAAGTGAATGAATATACAGAAGGTGGGAAGATTATTGGAACGACGAATGGAAGAAGGTATTGAGTTCATCAGGGACGAAGATCGGATAACGAATGCTCTGTAGTGAAAGCAGTGTGGGATGATTTATATAAATCCGAGAGGCGAGAACGAGTAGGTACTAAAACAATAGATACAAATTTCAACTTTTATTTTATAATTTTTTATTAGTTTTTTTTTAATTTTTAAATATGTTTATTTTGAAGAGAAAAGATTTGCCCTGGCCGGGATTCGAACCCTGGTCGTCCACCTCTCCATGACATTTGAACTACCAGGGGCCGCCTCTCAGTCAGGACAAATCCATTCTCTTCACCGATCCCATATCCCCGTGTTCTCGCAATTTTGCGATGTATACACGAGGAAGAATGTCATTGAACATTACTTTAATGAGAATCTTGTTGACTCACGTTATTATATTATTTATACTTTTTTATTAATTGTTTTTATTTTTAAATATTTTTATTTTGAAGAGAAAATATTTGCCCTGGCCGGGATTCGAACCCGGGTCTTTTCTCTTAAAAAAAAACTTTTAGTTTAATACGTTTATTTTTATATACGACATAGAAATATGAATGATCTAATATAATTGAATAGAATTAATAATTTCTCATAACCATTAGGGTAATGGGCTGAATGGTGTTAACAAACGGCGGACAACTAGTCCACTATAAATAGATAAGGAAATATATAGGTTTATTGAGATATTAGCAGAGATAATATGGATATACAAGAGACATTCATATGAACTAAGTATGTGACTTATTGCTATCATTTTAACTTATGGACTATGGACAACATCTACCTTAGACACTATTCTCTAACATACTATAAACTATCTACTAGCTACTCTCCTAGCTCCTACGTCCTACCTTCTCTCCATCTTAACCTTAGAGCTAGTATATATATACATGTAAAAGAAGAGGGGAGGACAAGGAAGCATTGATGAAGGTTGCTTGTTACAGAACTATTTTATTAAACTATTTGCTTAAAGCCATTGACCGGTAACTATACCACAAAACATTTTGAAATGAAAACATTCTGAAGGATTGATGGTTAGTCTCTAACTGCTTATGTTATAAAATGAGGCATTGTTGATTTAATCACTTTATATATTTATTTACTTGATGTTATGAAGTATTGATTGATAAATAGACTGTTGAGAAGTAATTTCGACTCTGGATTACACGGATAAGAACTTCCAATACCTGTCAGTTAAAAATAATTTTTTTTTTTTTATCTTACAAACGATAAAAAGTCCTAAACGATGACATCTTAAGAAAGGCAAGTCCCGATAATTAAGAATCCTCATTGAAGGAGGTCAACCATTTTCTTCTTCAATGCGTCACTCCTTAGAACCTTGTTTTTTCCCCCATTAATTAACTAATTAAACCTCGATTCTATTGATTAACTAATATTTTTTTTCAAACAGACGCTCGAGAGTTTTAAAAATTCTAATAAGACCCCTTGCATGAACTTAGAACCACCTGAAATAAGACCCCTGACATCGATATCTGTATCGATAAACACATTATGTTGACTTGGTTCAATATACACAGTAACAGTTAGTAACTTTGACGATAAACAGTCCCCATATAAAAGCAATGTATGACGTTGAAGGGGCATTGATCGAACCACAATTCTACAAGACAAATACTGGAGATCTCCCCGTAATACAATGCCTGAAATGAAGACAGCTTATCTGAACTGTTGATTTTGTGCAACTGCAAAATGACCTTATTCATATGCTTTCCAAGAACGTTTGCTGCTATCCTGTATTTGTAATGTCATAGTTGCGATAGATAAATAAAGCTGATAATATGAAATTTGGAAATGTAATTTTAAACTAATCATTAGACCATTGTATAAAATAACCATCTGTTCTTTAAGTAATATACCATGCCCCAGATTTTCTATTATATGTTCTACTAATCGATCATGTATACATTAATTTTTGTGTTTTCTTCGTACAGATAAAATAGACAGAACAGATTATTTTTCTACATTTCTAAATATACAATACAAAGCTTCAATTAAATGAAATTAAAAATAAAATCGCTTTACCTCTACAAGAAATAAACAGTAAACAACAACCAGCAGACAGGCAAATGGACAAACATAAGTTTGCCAAGTTTTTTATTTGTTTCTTTTTCTTCAGACGTAAGTTCGTTGAGAGCTGACCTTTTTTTTAAGGTAATACAAATCCACAGAGAAGCCAAATAGTTCAATTCTCTAATTGGTTGCCAGAATTAAACCATTCTTGCGAATCGTTTTCTGTTTTATAAATAATTACAAAATAATAAATAATTATTCTTCCACCCTATATGTCCTTGTTTGGACAGGCGTGTCCAAATGGCTGTTAGCGTAAGGTCCTGGTTTCGCCGACATGTTAGCTGAAAATATGATTAATACCAGCCCCGGATCATTGCGTGGCGTGGCCATGTTCATCAAATACTCCAGCGGACCATGAGACGAATTCGGTGACGTGGCGAGGAGCACCGCCACTAAATAAGCGCTGTTCGCTAGTGCGGGACTCAGGAAAGACAACTCCAGAACACTGGAGTGAAGAGGAGGAGAAGGGTCTGCCAAATTGGTAGACACAGGAAATAACCCAACTAGTAAAAGAAAATAAGCTAGCCAATGGAAGGTACCAGGAATGATGACTGGGGGGGCATATAGAACCCTGAGCCCGGGGATAAAAGAGCAAGTTTGACAAAAGCCAAAAACGACTCATGGGAAAGATGCTGGCTGCCATCGAATCAATCGTACTTTAGTGTTCAATCGAATCCGGGAGTCCTAAAAATGATGAGGACAGCAAAGAAGGGAAATTCATTCTCCAATTAAGGAAAAGGAGTAGGAGAATCATTATAAAACCCTCCTTAGTGAAAATATATCTTAGTTTGCGTTCCAGGAAAATGACACCGAGCATGTAGAAGCGGAGGAATCGGTTGAGGTAGAAGAAAGTGATGTTAAGCGGCCTCTTTCAAATGCGAAGTCTGCCACAACTCCAGGACCTGGGGTAATTGCTATGGGCCTCCTGAAAGCTAGAAGCGCGAAACTACGAAACGGTGGGCTTAAAAATTAACTTCGAGAAGACCGTTGGTGATCCTGATACTCATGCGCTTCTGGTGGACAGGGAGGCCTGTAAAAAAGTAAATGTATTCAAGTACCTTGGTTTTTTTGTTTTTAATACTATTGGGTCTTCTGAGTATGACATTAAAAAAAAGGTGGAGCATGCTCGAAAGGCTACCAGAATGCTACATCCGGTCCTCTGGAATACAGAGATTTCTATAGAAAATAAACGCCGTATTTTCACAACCATAGTCGAATCTATCCTGACTTATTCTTCGGAAACCAGGACGATGAGCTCTCGGCTGTACTCAAAGGTGCAGGCGGTTAAAATGGATTTCTAGAGGAGGTATCTCCGTGATACCAGGCTGGATAAACTAAGAAACGAAGAGATTCAACAGAGGATGGATGTGGATATGGAAATGAAAGTGTCGGGACACGCCGCCTAAGATGGTACAACCATGTGAAGAGAATGGCGTTCAAATGTTGGCTGAACCGAGTTTTAGATCGGGTTTAACCAGAGAGGAGAGATCGCGGACGGCCCAGAATCCGGTGGATGAAGGGAGGCCAGGAGGAGATGGCTGGTCTAGGTCTCTAAGAAGAGGGTTGGATGGATCGAGAGGCATGGAGCTCTGCTCTGACAAGTTGAGGCCACCCATGTTGGAACGCCTTTAAAACTAAAAAACTATAAATAATTATAAAATCATAACACTTTTAAATCATGAGCTAAAAACAAAACATTATTTGACCTTATATATCGTGCAGAAAATAGTCTGTGTAGAGGTGAACAAAAAAAAAATTCCTTAAAAAAGTTATACATAAATAATTAAAAAATTTATCTATCTCCACTCGAACCATTTTCTTAAAGGGTTAAGACTATTTTTTTTCAAATAAATATAACTAGAGCACTTTGAAGCTATTTTACGAAATCTGTGTATCAGACATGTCAAACTATTAAAATGAAGAAATGTCATAATACACATTAAACACAGCTAAAATGTCCATTGACATAACGCTGAGTTTTGTCAAAATATTTACTGTGGTTTTTGGGTAAACAGGCAAGTGATAGAAAATAAACCAGTATTATAAACTTAAACTTTAGGGCGTATTAAATAATTGTTATATTGTACAGGTCATACATATCTCGAATAATTCGTCGCAGTATCAAAACATTTTTCATTTTGAGCTAAACATAAAACACGCATAGTTATTATTAAACCGAACAACCTCCTTGGAACCTCGTAATCGAGAGTAAGACCAAGCTATAGTTAAATTAACATTCCACAGTAGATTCAATATACATAGTCAGAAAGCCGAATTTAGATGGGAGCGCTGGTTAGACGAAATTACCTCCAGCGAACCAGAATCAGGTAATGGCGACAAGGTGCTACGGATGATTTTCAGGAGCCTTGAAGCAACAGGACGCATCAGATCAAATTAGGCTTTGTGCTAGCACATTTGAGCTTCTTCAACACAGCACATAGAATCTGTGCTATCGAAAAACACAATAACAGAAAGGCGCATGCTGAATTGGATGGATTATATTCTCTTTTGGATTTGATTTGTTTATCTAAAAACAAAAATTTTTCAAGGATAAAAAAAAGGATAACGAGGTTTGTGAAAGTAAGCGTATTCTCTTTAGAGCCTCATAAGAAATTTACGTTAGAGACCATTACAGAATAACCATTTTCTAGACGAGCATTTACCAGTATCCTCACTGAAATCTTAAACTTATTTAATGGCAAATCTACTAAATATTTCATTAATTAAATTACCTTATTTAATTAAATATGCTGTACTAACGTTGATAGATTTAGTTAAACATATCGCGTTTATTTGAAGGTGATCCTTCAATTCATGTTTGTTGATAACATTGTAATTAAAAAGTCATTAGTCGTCAATCACGAATAATCAACATGGATTTTAAGTAGTGGATGAAAATCGCTTTAGTGTTTCCCTCGTTAATCCGAAACATGCGATAACCTCTAGCTTTCGTTAAGATAAACGATATGTCAATTTTAGAAAATATATTAACATGAAAACGGTATAAGTAATGAGGATTAGAGATTTCGGAAGAGCTAAATCAACTTAGCTAATCAACTACAGTCGATTAAGCTAAAAGTACCTTGGAGACGAAGAAATTTAGTGAGTTGCAGAATTCTTTCTGCAAGTCTTGATGGGCTCAAAAGTAAACGGACACATTGGGTTTATGAACAAATAAATTTTGAGCCCAGTTAATAAGAATTTCGGCTTTCAAACTCTCCGCCTTGGATATTACCGGAATTAGTTACCAACCCTAAAAACATGCTGGCAATAATTACTTTACTTTTTCTCACGTGCCATATTCTTTTCGGACATTGGATATCTTCAGGGCGATTCGAACGTATGCAATGGGAGATATAAATTATTAATAGTCGGATCTATTGTATCTCTGTTATTCTTATTTCTTTTTATGCCTTCACCTCTCACCGCAACGATTTTTCCTTCAATCAAGTTGTTGATAACTCTCCCCTCTCACGATATGTCCAAGTGCATTTTACTCTTCTTTTTGGTTATTAGGACTTACCTTTCCTTTGTAATGCCTGTGAGCATTGTGATATTTTTGACCCTTGACTTTGACAATCAGTTGGCACAGAACTGTTCTGACAGTTCTACCCCTCATCTAATACTGTTCTTCTTCTTCCGTGGCAACCACAGTTCTTGGAGAGACATCTTTGTTGCTACTCGTACTGCTACTGCCCTCCAGTTAGGAATACCTTGGATGAATCAGATGACTTAACATCTATCCACTGCAACCTAGGGCTACCCACTCTTCTAGTGTCGTATGTTTTACATTAATCTTCTTTAGAGGTATCTGGTAGATGGTATTAGAAGTATCTGGCTCATCCATACAATACGACCAGCACAGCGGAACTGACCCACCTGGGTAACTCGTTCCAATTTACGAGCATTTCAGGGTTCTTCTGCATTTCCACCTGTATAGTTTTACAAAAGCTTTTCTGCTAGCATCATATTATTATTAGTCTTCTATACACTTGAAATTTTTTTTTAGATAAACGAATCAAATCCAAAATAGTCTATAATTTGTTTTTTCATTTTAGAAATAAATTTGCAGTTAAAAATGTCTGGAGATGGAATCAGTAAAGCTTCTTCATCATTTTTATTAGTTAAAGTGGCGTTGAACTCAACTATACAATATACTATACTATTTAAATGTGTTTTGAAAAAATTTTAAACAACTTCCTCAGAATTTGTTCATCAAGAATTGATTCGAAATTTATAGATTTACCAACGAGTTTAATATTATAAGCTTATATATTCTATTATCTTTTTATTTTTAATTAATTTTTACTTTCTTTTTATGTATTTATATAGTAAAGGAAAGAAAAGTGGACTGTATAATAAGGAATGTTTTTGTTTCTAATTGTCGATTGGCACAATAGACCTTGGAGATCCTTAGCTGAGCCAATGACGTCTTCTTGCGGGAAGATAGACAGCCTGTCTCATAGTTCCTTTGGGACCGATTCACCTGATTCCTTCACATTGCCGTACACTCCAGCTAAAGAACAGTGACAAATCGGTAAAGATCCACGGATAATGGCAGTTTCGAACCGGAAGGTGTACTATATTTCTCTCTACTGCTCCTAAACCTAACCTCGGTTTTGGCATCCTGCGACCACAACGCGATTCTCGATAGAGGTAATGGGTCATCACTACAAACATATTTTATAACAACTATTTAACTTTTTAAATCATCTAACTTGTTGAATCAAGAGTTTGGGATGCGCTTTAATTTTTTTCTTTGAAAAAATCAATTACTGACATAAGTATATTGTATGGTACATAAGCCTATATTAGGATATATTGCCAGTCATTTCGGTTGCAGTTGCTTAAGAGTCTAAATAAAAAACAGTCTAAATAAAGCTAAACACGTTATTAAATAATAATCGAATAGTTATTTAATAAATAATATGAAAACTAATGTTTAATTCTTAACATTAAGATCTTAAAAATAAACTTTTTTAGTACTAACACTGGTTAGCTTCTTTATTTGTCCTTATCCTTGTCATTATGCATCCTTCATTATATTTACCTGCTGTATTGTCATAATATAGTTGTAAATTTCAATAAATATTTTTTTTAAAATAAATAAACCTGAACTACCATTCTTAAATTCAAATCAATTAAATATATGCCATTGAAGATTACGTTTTTCTGTCTTTAACCAGGGTGGAGCATTTTTAATTACTATAGTATTAATAAATACATTATTTAATGCTTTATATTATAATAGCATGCCATTAAGAGTGCTAGAGTAAAAAGTAACACTAGGAAATAAGACTCTTGGTTTGGATTCCACTAGTATTGTTTCGATATTGTTATCAGTATTGACAGAGATTGATGGAAATCTTAGTTCCATTATGTCGGCAAACAGGGATCATGTTGTTTTCCGGTGAAAAGAATATTTTTTCCACAACCATTTTATTTTTAAAGAAAGGAAATGGACAAAAACAATATAACATTAATAATTTACAACGAAATTAATGATTTGAAAGTTAATTTAATTCAGCTCCTCCTTGGATGATATTGTTAGTTAATTGTAAAATATGGTAATACTAAGCTGAGATGTTATTCATAAATATAATGCTTTGAACGATAAATTAAACAAGCAAAACCGTAAAGGACCTAAGTTCTAAAATTTAAAATATTGTAATTACATCTGAAATTATGACAATGAAAAATGTACTACAAAGTTTAAAGAGAAAGAGGGGGTTCCATACCACCGAGTAAAAAGATTTGAGTAAAAAACAGAAGAGGTAGAAAAATCATTGACGTGGAATGTGCAGAGTAGAATATTATATCAAAAGTTCGATTTTACATTTGTTTAAAATGTATTTTTGGTCCTTTTAATTTTTTGTTTTATTTTAATAAGTAATAGCCAATTAGGATAAAGCTGTGATTAACGCACTAAAGAAAGTTCGTACAAACCCAAATGTTGTGAGTTTGAATCCCGATTTGAAAACAAGGGGGAAGCCACTCAGCATTACTTTTCTGAACTTTAACATCGTTCCCGTGAATACTTTTAAAATGCTATGACCAAGTAACAAACCATATAAAGGCGTGTGAAGGATATAAAATTAAGGGAAATAAAACTCATTTACTTTACCACTAATTTCCTCTGAACATATAAAATAAAGCATTATTATTTTAATTAATTCAATTCGAAAAGGAAAATGTATCTATTGAAGAAGGAATTCCTGTTTTCCAGTGTTAGAGATTATTCCAGTTCTCAGGAAATGGTATTCTTTTAAAACTTTTTTTTTAATAGAAGCGTGCCTGGTTGATAGCTGATTAACTAAACCTGAACTGATTAATTATATAGCGGCAAAGAAATAAAATAGTAAAATACATCAATAAAAACTAACCGACTTAAGGCTGTATACTATACATATTAAAACACATACTAGAACTAAACAATACTCTAGTATTGAACGGAAATGATATTTTTATTAAAATATTAACAAAGATGATTTCAATTATAAGCTTTTTTCATTGCGTGATTAGTGCTAAATGAAAGCAAAGTTAAAACAGTTATTAAATGCTCTATTAAAGGAATAGCAACACCCACCGGTAAATAAGTACCCTTCAGGCATTAGTTTTAACAAGACTAATGTTAAATTAGTAGAGCTACGTTGGGGTCCGGTCAATGAAAAATAAACAAACTATTAAATAAGTGAATCCTATTTTGTATTGTGTTTTTACGTTTCACCCCAAATTTTAGGCCAACATCAGGCCGGAAAAAACAAATTGGGTTATAATAGTGATTGCCAAAGTAAAAAAGTTATAAAAAGAAATTAATAGAAAGATGTCAAATAAAAAATAAGAAAAACACATAAAGCAATTGATGAAAACTAAAATGCGACTAGAATGAAAGAATGGTTATTAAATATGTGAAGATAATAAATTATAAAATAAAAATAAACGAGAAAACAATTTAACACGAACAATTCAACTAACTTATTTTGTGTTATCTTTGACTTCAACCTTGAGCAATTCAATCCATCATTAAAATTATTTAAGTTTGAAAATAATTTCTTGGAATGAAACAAATACAATCTTAAAATGAATTTAAATTAAATGAAAAAGCCTTTGGCATTTTTAAGTTAAGACAAAATAAATAAGAGTAAACTGTATTTTTTTCGTAAAAAATAAAGCCCTATGTGATTTAATTATTAAGAGTAAATTATAATGATGTAAATTTAAACATGAACGGACAGCAATGTGAGTTCTGATCCGGTAAATCCACCTCACTGATTTTCCCTAGGCGGCCGATTCTCTAATGGAGATTTATCGACTTCAACTTCGGCTGTAAAAGAGCTACTGTAAATCAGCCTTAACACTCTTACAAGCCAATGACCTCACCACGAAGTGTCACAGCCCAAAGCCACGTAGCCCACACCACAAGTGAGTTTTTAAAAAAGTTTTTTTTTTTACTGTATGCAGAATGGTAAATTCTTTACTTTATATTTGTACATGAAAAGTAATAAAAACAACTTATGATTGAGATATAGACGAGATGTACAATGGACTCACCATTTTATTTACAAATTCGAATAATATAACTATGTATTCATCTTATTAATATATTTTGGCACGAGTATAATAATTATTTCTTACATAATAACTAAATAAAAAAAACTCAACTACTTCAATCCGTGAATGGTCTGGGGTTCAGTATAAGGTAGAGTCATTACTGTTTTGGACAATGGTTATGGAGGGGGGTTGATTTATCCCAGATCACGCTCAACCGCTAGATTTTTCCCCTTATTCTGAGTACTCACTTTAAAGAGGCTGGGGAGAGCCCAAGGAGGGGCCTAGATTAGTAGGATTCATCTCCGGCGCTAACAGATTAAATATAAGTTTGTCAGCAAGCGGGTTTTGAACCAAGGACCTTCGGCATGGCAACTCTGCGCTCTACTACTGAGCCACTCCTCCCCCTATAATAAAAATCTTTAATAAAATAATCAATATATTCTAACTTTCCATTACGTAAATCGAGTATCGATTGTTTGAGGAAGTCAAATAAAATTTATTTCATTACTTATCACTTTGGCTAAAAATACTCAAAACATACTTTATTGCTTATGTATTTACTGTTTCTTTTAGTTTCCGAATAAAACATGAGATTCTATTTTCTAACCCTCTCCCCCTCTTGCATTCTCTAAACAGGTATTATTAATTTTAAAGCTAAAAAAATGAAAACGAATAAAAAAAATTAAGAAATTATCACATTAGTAGTAATATGCATCGAACAGATTTGGATTACCAGCATATTCTATTTTATTTTCGATGGGACCAGGTTTTATTCTAAATAGGATCAAATGTAGTTCTGGTTGCAAAAAAAAGAAAAAAAAAAAAGCGAATTTCTTCACTTCTGTCAATATCAGTTATTCCAGACCATTGGTATATCACCTCAGCCTCACAGAGATAATCATTGAAATCGCAATAGCAAAAAATTTTCCTTTTCTTTTTAAATGAAAAATCCATATCATGCATTACAAAACGATTTAACATACGCAATACCAATCGCCATAAATTAAAAAAAAAATGTAATAAAAACGCTCTTGCAGAGGATTATTAATGTTTCTATCTATGGAATGAATAATGATCCCTTCTAAACCTGACTATGCCAGTGCTCGTACATTTTCATGATGTTTTTTAGACGGTTTACGATTCATTTGATTACGTTTACTGTTATTTTTGAACTAAATAATTGAACTGCGGCAATAACAAATCGTGTATAAATTTTAAAAAAATTATTTTTAATAAATATAAAAAGTATAAAATTATTATACCATATATAAATATAAAAATATTTATATATGGTATAATAATAGCATAGCGTATGTTTATATTTTATAGTATAGCACGGAAAATTTTCCTTTATTATGTTCTTTCTGATTCCTACAAATTCGCCTCCCCAGGGAAAGCTAAGCTACCTCCGCAGATGCATGAAGATTGAAACTTTTTCGTTTATACGTTATTAAAACTTTTTCTTAGCTCAACAGCCCATACAAAATATATATATATATATATATATATATATATATATATATATATATATATATTGTTACGGTCAGAGCGGGAAGGAGGACCGGCTGAGAGGATTGGGCAAACAATGGGATTAAGCGGAAGGGATTATAGAATGGCGTAGAACCTTCTCGATCGGTCTAGGTGGTCCTCGTCCTTCCGAGAATTGTCCCACCCCGACCTACCTTGCCTATATAAAAAGGACAGCTGTTCGGCCGGCCCCAGTCAGTAATAAGCCGAGTGAGTAATAAGTCAGTGAGTAATAAGCCGAGTCAGTAATAAGCCAGTAGTAATAAGCAGTCGTTAACTAGTGATAGTGCGTATGAGTTACAGTGAGTTAGTATCAGTCTGTAATAAGTGCTTAGTGAGCAACAGTGATAATTAGTGGCCGTGTAATAAGTGTAATAAACTGTGGGTCAGTTTGCCATATTTGGAGAGTCTTACGGTCGGTGGACTTTAGTTAGCGAACTGTAAGTGTTAATTTGTAATTGTAAACTATAGTGTAATATTATTGTATTTGTACAAATTTATATATAAATAGTTTAGTTATTTAGTATTAGCAATATCTTATTATCTTAGAAATTAGATAATATTTAGTAGAATATTGTTATTGTAAATTGATATTAGTTTAATAATTTAGTTGTTTTTAATAATCTCATTGTATTCTTGTTAATTTGTTAATAAATATTAGATTCTTGAATTAAGTAATAGTTTAGTCCATTTTACACCCAGTAGCCCGTAACAATATATATATATATATATATATATATATATATATATATATATATATATATATATATATATATATATATATATTAGATTCTATGGAAAAATAAAAATGTTATTCTTACATTATTGACATTTCGAAAAAAATATTACAGCCCAAAAAACATCAAAATTCCTAACCTACTTCTATCCAAGAGCTTGTAGTGGATTAAATTAATGATCAAACAACTATACGCCTAAGGTGTGCCACACGATATTTATATTCTGAACATAAACATCAACCGATATAACATTTTTACCACATGAAACCCAAAGCTAAATTTTTTTTGTGACATTGTGAAAGATTTCGTTACAAACAGACAAAATATTATATATCAGATGGTTGGTAGTTATGAGGATTTAAAGCGCTTACCATTTAGTTCATAAGTGCCTACATAGAATGATATAATATATTTTTATAGACAAAAATGAGCATAAAATCATAAAGAGACATAAATTATAGGTAGGATGAAAAGGGAAAATTCCAAATGCATAGCCTTAAGTCTCCGAAATAAGAAGAAAATCACACCAGAGAAGACTAAGAGCAGCACAGACTGTTTGGACTGTTGGTATGAGATGTGTGATATACTGCACTTTTGATATTATAATTGTTTCTGTAAATTATAAATACTCAGATAAAAAAGGAAACAACTTTGTTATCTCAACCACTATAATTCCCAAAGATCTTTTTCGATGTTTTTTTCACTAATGTTACCTATTTCATTAAATTAACAAGTGTAGATAACTGCTGTTAAAGTCAGACTACATATTTTATTAATATCAATAATTAATAACTCTCACGAGATTGACTGCAACCTTAATAATTTAAACCTACTAATCAAACAAGCCATGATAGAAACTATCCCCCAACATTCTTCACAGTCTTACCGTAATTAAATTTACCGTCTCCTCTACTAGCACTCATAAAAATTAAAAATAGACTTAGGAAAAAATACCAACGTACCAAAAGCCCTCAAATTAAGACAGTTTTTTATAATTTTAACAACTTCGTTAGATCCCGTATCAACCAATGGCGAAATGATAACTGGGCAACAACTTTAAAATCGTGTAAACCTGGTGAAAATAAAATGTGGAAAATACATAAAATTCTGACCAAAAATGCTACTAAAATTCCCCCACTGAAACAGAACAATAGTTTTGTCTACACGGACAAAGACAAAGCCGATTTATTAGCACGTAATTTCCAATCCACGAACTCTACCACTTCGCATTTTGGCTCTAACCATCACAATCAAAAAATAAATAAATCTGTCCGGAACTATTTAAAAAAGTCATTCGAAAATAATTTCTCCGCTATTTCACCCAAAGAAACAGGAAAGATTATAAAAAAATTAAAAACAAAGAAAGCCTCAGGAGACGATGACATCCCTGTACAGGTTATAAAAAACCTGAGCAGGAAAACCATCTACCACATAACGAAAATATTCAATTCAATACTAAGGCTTAATTACTTTCCGTCCGCTTGGAAAATTTCCAAAACAATCGCCATCCCAAAACCTAACAAAAACCCTAATAATTTTACAAGTTACAGACCAATTAGCCTGCTAAACATTTTGTCCAAAATCCTGGAACGTTTGCTTCTAAAACGAATTCTTAGGCATGTAAATCAGAACAAACTGATCAAATATGAACAGTTCGGTTTTAGAGAACACCACTCCACTGTCGACCAACTAGCTCGTCTTACCGACTTCATTACACAAGGGTTCAACGATAAAAAACATACAGGCATGCTCATGTTAATCTCGAAAAAGCTTTCGATACAGTTTGGCATTACGGTCTTATTTACAAATTAATCATGTACAAATTTCCTCCATACCTAATACATATCATAAATTCCTTCCTCTCTAATAGACAATTCTATGTTCAAATAAACACTTCTAGCTCCAATGCACTTCCCATATCCGCTGGACTTCCTCAAGGCTCCTGCTTATCCCCAATCCTATTCAACCTGTTCATATCAGATCTCCCAAAACATACAAAAGTAACCACATCGCTTTACGCAGACGACACCGCCTTGTACACAGCATCATGCCGAATCGATACAATAATAAACCGATTACAACAATCTTTTAAAAAAATAGATAAATTCTGTCAAAAGTGGAAACTAAAAATCAATCCAATAAAATCGGCCGCCATAATCTTCACAAAGCGCAGACCTAACATAGATCAGCACATCATCCTAAATTCCGAACACATCCCCTGGTCTAAATCCGTAACATACCTCGGTCTAATTCTGGATAAGTCATTAACATTCACAGAGCACATCAACAGGAAAACCGAAAAAGCGAAAAAAACCATCTACAAAATGTTACCCTATTTCAATAAAAAATCCAGGCTAAGCCCTAAAAACAAACTAATCCTTTACAAAACAGTAATACGATCATTGATAACCTATGCCTCACCTGTCTGGAGTTCAACCTGCGCCACAAATTATAGAAAGTTTGAAAGGGTACAAAACCTATGCATGAGGATTATTAACAATTATCCCCGCTACACGAAAATATCGACTATGCTTAGAGATCTTGAACTTCCCACTATAAAACAATATGTGTTAGCCCAAACAAAAGCATACTTCGAAAAAACTCCATCTTCCGAAAACCCATTAATCCGAGAAATCGGTAACTATGAAAAACATTCATTACGACGCTACACGCACAGAAGAACAAAACATATTCTCCTTTCTTAACAAATTACTATTTGTAGGTATTGTAATTTAATTATCTGTATTTCGTTTATAGCTATTTTTAAGTGTTTACTTATTTTCTATTTAATTATTATTATATTTATTTACTTTATTATTATCAATTTCATTTATTTATCTCATTATTATTATTATTTATTTATTTATTTATTTTTCTTTTTTTTTTAAGCCGGTTTTTTCTACATTTTTCCTGCTATTGTAAAACTTATTTATAAAAGATAACTTTAATTAATTAAAATCAATGTTCTTTAAACATGTAAAGGAAGTCCGGAACATGTATTCATACTTATGCAGTTATATGTAAAATTGCAAATAAAGTTGTTGTTGTTGTTGTATTTTATTAATATTATTGCAAAATAGACATCGCGGTATTAAGAGGATTAGGCAAGTAAATTTTGAATACACAATTCTAAGCCTGGTAAGGATCACTGTAAACTCTTCTGGTATTGCGACGAGAAGAGTTCTAAAGTTATACTTTCCTCTTTACAGTTTCCTTGAAGGGCTTCAGCTTCAAATACCCCGACATTCTATGTTTTTTTCTTTTCTTTGAGAGTTCTGGGCTGTTGGCAAAACTCAATTGCAATTCTGGCGTTGAGGGAATACATTTTTTATTATTTTATGACTGGAATCTGATAAAACTTTTTCATCAAAGTAGGAGATGTAATTAAAGTCCAAAGAGATTTATAATTTCCTTTAACCAAGTTTTTCTTTATCATACGGGTAAATTACAATTGATTTCTAGTTAAAATACTAAAATCTGTAAGGGATGAGTAATTAAATGATTGCTAGTTTATTTGTTTATTAATCTAACATTTCATGCTTTATGCTGTTATAATTAATACTCTATTTAATCGGAATTTGCTACAATGAGAGGCCTAAATTAAACGTACTGACTCGGAACCCATATTTTACGCTCTTACGAAGGGTAGAATAAATATTTAATGCTATATTTTTACGGAGGATTGGCAACGGTGTTACTATTGATTCAATATTGTGACATAATGACGTATTAGTTCTGAATGCTTCTGATGAAATTCGTGTTTCAGTATTGAGAACGGTTTCGAGTTGAAGAAAATCGGTTTTTGGCGGGAAAACCAAATAAAGTTACCTTCCTCCATCTTGAAATATACCGATCCCTAACATCTGTGGCAAGGTACTTTGATCTGCTATACCAGTTATTTATACTTTCTTTTAGTAAGAATGCGTGGCATTTTTCTAAATATAGACCGTTCTTCATTAGACCTTAACGATCCTTATCTTTTAGCTACAAACTTAGATAAAGATTGTTTAGTTAGTGTTTAGGTAGGTAAAGAATAGTTCTTTTTCCACTGACACGAAAGCATTTGCTAACTGAAAATGAAAACTGAAGTCGTGTAGGAGGAAAAACAGGTCAGATTTAAGACATTCTTCTGCCTAGGAAACAATACGACATACCAAGGTTACTGAAACCACTTAAAACAATTTTTCTAATTGTTTAAAATTGTTTCTAAGCCATCTGCTAGTGAAATCGATTTTTGTATCATATGTCATTTCAGCACAATCCAGTTTTAATGATAAATTACTTAGACCAACTTCATCAATCACTTCTTCACTGCCTGATTTTGTCACTAGAGTTATTTTTAAAATATGAGATTATTTACAATATGAATATATATGACAGAAAATAACAATTTGAAATAGTTCCGGATTTTCCATATTATGGTCAAAACTAAGTAGGTAATATAAACTAGTACTATATTTGTTCCATTCTTTGTCGCTTTTCCGTTTGACCAACTCATTCTCAAATGTTTGTCGTCATCATACGGTTGTCATTCAGTACCATATTTAAGTAATACAATCAATAAATTGGAATATAAATAAACATTTTTATATATTGTAAACTTTTCTGAAGTTATTCTTAATTATATAGTTGTATTGAAACCTTATGTGGCCTTTTAGTCACCCCTGAAGACATTTCAGAAATATAAAAAATCAGAATTAAACCTGAAACGAAATGAAATCGAGACAACTTATGGTAATTATTCCACTGCATGTAGCTTTTGATAGCGACCATTTTAGTGACGTCAGTGTTACGTTGGCGGTTTCCCCCACCATTTCTCCTTCTTTCCCATAATTTTTTTTATCCATTGTAAATTGAGATCGTTAAGTTAAAAAGGATGTGGTGATTCCAGGGGAGAGGCAAACAAAAATTCTATAAAAAAATAATAAGTATAAACATAATTAAATAATAAGTGTAATTAAATATAGTATTGTTTTGTGTGTTCTGATTTAATAGATCGAAATTGTGATAATTTATGTTAATAATATCGTTATATTTATTTATAATAATTATAATTAATGTTAATAATTACTCCCTAAATTCCCATGGCCAATATTTTTTATCAATTCATCAGTTGTTTCTTCTGGGTTAGACCGTGTAGTCAAATTCTTACCTGCATCAGAAACAACTGATGAATGGATTTATATTATAAAAATAATAATGGATTATTATTAATTATATTACGAAAGAACTCCGTAATAATGGGGAATGGGGAATGTCCATACTTCGGTAATACTTTCGTGAAGAAATGAACGTCTCAACTATAAATATATATATATATATATATATATATATATATATATATATATATATATATATATATATATATATATATATATATATGTATATATAGTCAGTGATGGAGGGCAAGGTGGAGAACGTATAGACGTAACACCGACGTCACTAAAATGACCGCTATCAAAAGCTACAAATAGTGAATAATAACCCAATTTTCTATTCCGCAATACTGAATTCTAATTATTCATCAAAATCTTCAATATTCTTCAATACGCTTTTGAATAATTTTATTATATTTTCTCTATTATTGTGGAAAGGTTTATTTTTTTCTTCCTTTTATACCTATATTAAGCTCGTCATGAAAAAAAAAAGGATACAATGAATTTTTATGAATGGTCCATAGACTATTTTCACTTTAACTACCGACTAATGCTTATTTTAACGTAAAAGCATGCTAAATACTTTCTAAATATAATAACAATTATTATTAAATAACCACTGAAGCATTATAGTAGATCTAAGATAAGTTGATTCTATTTGGATTAAAAAGCTTTTAGTGGGTAAATCTATCGGATATTGGGAAGAAGTAGCTCTTACGTCATATTAAATTTTCCTTATTCTCTGCTCTAAGATCTTTGACAGCATTGTTTTGGCTTCTTGGTGGCTGATTATTTTTCCTTTTTTCCTCGAAGGAGAAAATGTAATTAAAGTCCCAGGAGATTTATAATTTCCTTTTATGATGGTTAGTTTAAGCTGTTATAACACCATGTTTTTCTTTATCATAAGGGTAAAGTACAATTGGTCTCTAGTTAATAAAATCTGTAAGAGATGAAAAATTTAAATATATAATTGCTAGTTTATTTGTTTATTAATAATAATTTTATATTTTATGTTAATATAATTAATACTATATTTAATTGGACGATGCTACAATGAGAGGTCCAAAGTAAACAGTAAAAAGTACTGACTCGGAACCCATATTTTACGCTCTTTCGAAGGATAGAATATTATTATTTAATGCTATATTATAGGATTGGCAACGGTGGTACTATTGATTCAATATTGCGACTCAATTACGTATTAGTTCAGAATGCTTCTGATGACTTTCGTGTTCCAGGATTGAGAACTGTATCGAGTTGAGGAAAATCGCTTTTTGCCGGGAAAACCAAATAAAGTTACATTAGTCCATCTTGAAACAGACCAATCCTTAATATCTTTGGCAAGGTACTTTATCTGCTATACCAGTTATTAGACTTTCTTTTAGTAAGAATTTGTGGCATTTTTCTACATATAGACCATTCTTCATTAGAACTTAACGATCCTTATCTGTTAGCTTCAAACTTAAATAAAGATTGTTTAGGTAGGTAAAGAATAGTTCTTTTTCCACTGACACGAAAGCATTTTCCTAGTAACTGCAAATGAAAACTGAAGTCGTGTAGGAGGAAAAACCGGTCCGAGTGGAGGTCAGGGAAAACTGTTTATTGGAGAGCCAACGTTTCGACCCAAGTTGTAGGTCTTCTTTAGGGCTAAATATACAATATACATATAAATTAAAATAATACCTGGTAAAGAATAAAGAATTTATTTGTATCTTGTATAGTTATTCTTTATACATGTATTATTTTAATTTATTTGTATCATGTGTATTTAGCCCTCAAAAAGACCT
The DNA here is from genome assembly GCA_964056705.1 of Troilus luridus. Classification (NCBI taxonomy): domain Eukaryota; kingdom Metazoa; phylum Arthropoda; class Insecta; order Hemiptera; family Pentatomidae; genus Troilus; species Troilus luridus. Next base: position 108,313,480 of record OZ057412.1, read on the forward strand.
GCAATGTGGGTATAAGCGTTGGCATACCAATAAACAGTTCTCCCTATATAAGAGAATTTTCTTAACCTCAACCCGGACCATTTTCTTTCTCAGTTTTCGAATCGCGTAAACAGAAAATAAAATATACGACTATGTCTACGGTCTTAAAGTAACTTTGATCAATAGTACTGAAATTCGGCCTACCGTTGGTTTGAGATTACCTCATTTAATGTTTACCAACACGCAAGGATCATTTGCGTGAATTTAGGCAGATGGAAGCTACTAGCCGATACGGCTGTTGATTAGAACTAAATGAGTCGATGGCGTTACAGAGTGGTTTGGGTTTAGGTCTTCTCAATATGTCTTCGGCAGATAGTTTTTTTTTTTCTGTGCGTTCCCTCGACAGTTACGGATATTCTCCTATACTCCTCCTACGGATAATCTCCTCGCGGTGTGAGTACGCTTCCTGCAGCAACATTCTTGGTACACATTCATTCTTAACTAATAAAACTGAATTTCACATGCCCTAAAAATAAATAAGCATCTATTGGATAATCAATGGTATGAAAATTTTAAGTAAAACTAGAGATCCCATCATATTACTTGTAAATGCTATTAATGTTGTTATCAAAAATTGATAAAAGCCAAGTGGCTAGTGAAAAAAAGAAACATAAAACAGAATCGACACACGAATGATATAAAGGAATTACCTAATAATGTACCGCACCACGTCCACGGAAGACATTTCTCTCTCTTGGAGACGTCGTAGTCTACAATGTAACATTAAATGAATGATGTCTTTGTCGTAATTGTATGCCAAGGGATCAATTCCGGCCAACTATCTAACCCAATATGGCATTTCAAACTTCTTGTTTCTCATCAAATAAAAATTCCCAGACGGATTATAAAAGTCAATCCCCCCCTTCTTTTCTTGATTCTCTAATTCTCCCTCATTCAAGGGGATCCAAATATACGATGAACGATGTTTTATCAACATACGAGAATCTGAGACGCTTCCCAGTCGTTACAGCGCATATCTTTTTAGGAATTTCTTCGTTACTAAGGCCAGAAACGTTACAAGCCCATCTTAATTTCCGTGACGATATAACTTCAATAATATTAACCGTGTTCATGGTTCGCAATTCCGCGTTGTATAATCTCTTGAATTCTCCAGTGGTCTCATTCTTTTTTGGACTGAGTATTCTACGCAACAAATTATTTTAGAATGCCTTAAGATATTGTTCATCCTTAAGCGTTAGCGGCTACATTTTACATCCGTAAAGAAGAGTTGGAAGGATGAAGGATTTACAAATTCTGATTTTTAGATATTGGGAGACATCACAGGAACTTAGAAATCTACCTTTAATAGCGCCTTATTTCTTTTTGAATTTCGTTTTTTTTAGTTACCATACACCCTATTTATAATTCCGATCGTTGATTCATGCTATCGAACTGCTTCATCATGTCAGAGAAAACCGCAGCTGTTTGTGATCTAATTGGAAAGGTATATTGGACTTGTACCGCAACCAAATGAGACAAATACTTAATGAAAACCATATTTGAAAGGTTAACCAAACCATTAATTTCTATCATTCACATTAACAACACTTTAACACCATTCGTTCATCCATCTTTTGTAAAGCTTGGTTAGAGTAATGAGATGTTAACTGTTACGTAATATGTTACAGAATGTTCTAATATTTTTTTTAATACTTTTCAATTTTTTGTTTTCTTAAAAAATGTTTTCAATATAAACGACTACTTAGTTTTGGTATAAAATGAATCAAATATAAATATAAAATTATAGGAGACGTATGCTATAAATTAGGCAGAACCATGTCGAATCTTCGGTAAAATAAGAAAAAAAATTTAAATGATAGAAATAATTTTAATATTTTAACATATTTGAGCCATTTTAAAATCATTTATCATGTTGGGAATAACGTATGTTTTAAAAACTCAAAATCCCAGTTCTCATTGGCCTCAGTTGTTGCAAAAAAACCTCGCAGATTGTAGTCGTAAAAGTGGTCTATGTAAATTGTGTTGTATATATGTTCGTGGAGAATTGTATAACTAGGTAAAATCGGAGCAAATTTGATGCAGCTCGTTCTTCATAGTTTCAGGGCTCGTAACGTGTATCCGTCGGTTAGAGCGATAACTGACTCCACAATAGTGCTATTTTTGCTGAGTTCGTCACCCAGCTGCTGGTCCACATTCGTAGCCAATCGAGTGGCTATGATTCAATGTGTTGTCGAAAGGCCAAGCTGGGCCCACGTGGATGGGAAACAGAATCCGGCCGACTGTTTGTCCAGAGGTTTGACTCCTCAGGAATTGTGTCATCATCCGTTGGCTTTGAATATGCGCATCCCATAATCCTACCCAAAATCGATCCGTTCGTACGCAAGTTGGTATGCATGAATAAATTTAATGAATTATATATTAATGTATTATATTTATTAATGAACACATTCCGCTATTACCATTTAGAGAACTTTCACACAGGTCCCAGTTTTCTCTTATGGTTGTTGAGACAAAATTATTGTTTTCCCTCCGCTCGATCTGTTGTCCGGAAAGTGATACGAGAGTGTAATATTTGTTTTCGAGTCAAACCCATGTCTTCTTTTCCAGTTATGGAAAATCTCCCGAGCTGACGATTAACCCAAGTCAAGGCATTTTGGAACTCACGAGTAGATTATGCCGGTCCTTGGCAAATAAGTATGGGACGTCGACAGAATTCAGCGACTCAGAAGGGCTATATTGCCTGTGTGTTTAGCTACGAATGCTATCCATTTGGAACTCGACACTAGCTTTTCCACGGCTGCCTTTCTAGCCGCATTCAAAAGATTTTTGTCTCGTCGTGGTGCTTGTTTCACGATATATTCGGATTGTGGAACAAATTGTGTCGGTGCTAAGAGAGAATTTAATGAATTCATAAGCTTACACTCTTCCCGAGAATTCTAACATACTCTGTTAGATGGGTTGAGTGATTATAAAGTTGAGTGGAAATCCATCCCTCCAAGTAGTCCTCATTTTGGAGGAATTTGGGAATCCAACGTTAAAATTTTCAAATCCCATCTATCGCGGGTCATAGGAGAGCAACCCCTGACATATGGGGAGTTCAACACTCTCCTCATAGAGGTTGAGGCATTGATGAATTGCAGACCATTATGCCCTCTTTCGGAGGATCCATCAGAGCCTTTGACATTGACTCCTGCACATTTTTTGGTTATTTAACTATTACACCCTTAAAATCATTGCCTGCGGACACAGTGTTGGAATTACCCTCGAATCGTCTCTCCCGCTATCAGTTGTTAGACAAATTGGTACAGTCTTTCTGGTCGCGATGGAGCAAGGAGTATTTGCATGAGCTCCTAGTCCGAACAAAATGGACACAACCTTCCTGTGCCTTACGCGTGGGGACAGTGGTTCTCGTAGATCAAAGTCCTATGAGCCCACTACAGTGGCCGTTAGGCATATTCGAGGAAGTTTTTCCAGGCGAAGATGGAGTGGTAAGAGTAGCCGTAGTTCGAACCAACAAGGGACCATGAGACAGCCGATTGTGAAGCTCTACCCCTTGCCTAGTCAGTAGAGTATTCGAGGAATTGTAAATATGTAAATAGATAATCGTTGTTTGGTTTCAGTTGAATTTCGTTTAATCTTTTTTTGGTAAACTATCCGCTTGTTGTAGAAGTTAAGAATTTTTTTTTTTTTTGTAATCTGTCCAATCCTTAAACTCCATTGTTCAGAAGAGGAGTCTTCAGGAGCGGGGGTTTGAGCTAATTTCAAATCATTTCCAGCGATTTTTTCCAGCAGAGGGCAAGTTGGAAATTTATTATTGTTTTCTTTTTTTTTTCTTCGATTTCAATGTTCTTTGTCGTGAATAATACAGTCTCTATCAGATATTTTACAGCCGTTTGAATCGCGTAAACATACCATGTAGCTGTAAGAATAATGGACATATAGTTAGAATGTAAATTATAAAGTTGTATATCATGCATACGAAAATCATGGAAAATGAAAAATATTTTCAAATTACTCACTGCGCAACAGTAAATACTATTATAATGTTTTAACAACACTCACCTGAAACAGAAGAGAACATACTTTTGAATATAGACAAAATAAAATATACCATAAGTATTTTAATCTGAAAGATGAATATAATACATCCAATATGAATATGGAGTGATGTTGTTATTATGTCCTCGGAATGTTAGAACATTATAAAATAAATAGAAGTATCTTTCGTTAGCAAAATACTACGTCATTTCAGACATAATAACAATTTTATAATACCTAGAGGAGTAGTACCTGTCTGGTTAACGGCGGACTAACCCCCAAATCACAACCTCCATGTCTCTTTAACGCTCAACAGCTATAAAATAAAACATAACTTGGTCACTAACACTGGTACCTATTTCATGTTAACCAATGAAATCCTTCAATTTTCATACCCTCATCCCCTTCTTAAAATGCACCCATTGAAGTGAAAGAAATGCTTTATAATTAAAAATAAAAATAAAATATTACAATTAAGAATAATAACTTTTATTAAGTTTGTTTCAGTTAATAGATTAAGGGCTTGGAAAAAATAATGTCACTAATTTTTTTTTTATATATAACAGATTTTTATATAGTTTTTTTTTCTGGGACCACCATTTTATTTTCAGAAAGGTTGATTTATTTTGCTTTCGTAGGGGTTTATGCTACCATTTACTTTTCATTCTTTCAGTGAAGGAAGTTATTTACGAACGTATACATACATACAAATGTATATAGTTGTTTGTTATATATATATATATATATATATTGTATCCTTAGGGATATTAAGGAACATACACTGACAGGCAAAAAAATCTACCTACTTGATTTTTTCATGTTTTCATCTAAAAATATTTCTGCTTTGGATTGGTCTTTTTTTTTTTGTGAATAATTATGTATTATTCTAATTTTAAGTTAAAAAATGCCTCTTTGTGCTGAGGATGTTGCGCGTGCTGTGGCACTTATTGATGATAGACCTTCCCCATGATGGATGGCAGCTAATGCCATCAGAGTTCTCTATGAAACTGTACGAGACGGGATAGAGGGCCCGGTTCTAGACGGCCTATGGTAACAGAACCACAGTATGTCCGTTTTTTTACTTTAAGAATTTTACGAAACCGGCACCTTATCTTTGTTTAAGCGATTCTAAATTCTTCATTCTTCGAGCTTATGAAGAAGTTCGAGGTGTTCAAATTTCTGAATGTACTGCTCGGAGAAGATTAAATGAGCATGGATTAATGGCTTTTCCCCAGTTGACGGCTGGCTTTTGCACTTTGAAAAGGTTGGCCTGGGCAAAATTACAGGCTGTAAGAACATTTTGCCTCTCAGATTAAATTTACAGATCCCGCAGCAAATGGCCACCTATTTCCGTCAAAAGGTTTCCCTTTATTTATAATAAAGTAAAGGCAAGGTTTAGTATTATGCAATTTATAACAATATTTTGTATATTAACTCGGTGGCGTTACATATATATTCATCACCACAAATCATTACCCCTGCACAACGGTTGTACATGAAACACTACAGTCTGACCCCAGACCCGTTCACGGGTTGCAGTAGTACAGGTGTTTTTTATATTTGTAATTCTCGACATGTTCAAACTTATTCGCTCTTCAAACAATATCCCCAAAGTCTCCTCTTCTACTAATACTCATATTCTCATATACTTCGTCTTATCCGAAATTACATAACTTCATAATTTGATATTTAATTTTTCACTGATCAAAAGATATCCGAGAAGGTAATGTGATAAACATTCTAACTATCGGGTTCCAAACTGCTTTCCCCATTGTTTCCATTGTTGCGGGACTTGAAGTGCACCGCAACTGAACCAGATCATTTGCACAACCAAGCATTCAAACCCGCTTGTTAAAATGTGGAAATTGGTCACGGGTCATTAAGAAAAACAATCTGTCATACTTAATAAATATTTACCTAATAATTACAATGCAATAGGATACTTATCCTTACAACAAATTAATTGTATGCTAAATACTCTTTCAAGTTTCCACGGCCACTATTTATACAAAAAACTTCAGTTGTTTCTTCTGGTTTAGACCGTGTCGGTGAATTTTCTGCCAACGTTTTGCCAGACATGCTGCTGACTTCCTCAAGGCTTAATTGAGACTGAAGACGTCCAGCTAACCCGCGGCGTTATATAGCAGCCACTTGGGTCCACTCGGGTCCACTCGTGATTCATCGGTTCCTTCCGTTAGTCGTTCGGGTTGTTTCGTGTCCGGGGTCGGAGTCTGATCTTCCATGCCTGTGATTGGCTGGTTTCTGATTGTTTGGGCTCTGATTGGCTGGACTTCGGCTTTATTGTCGCTGCTAGGTTGATTTGTTGTTCTGGTTGATTGTCTTTCTTCTGTTCTATGTTAGGGAGCCATAGTTTACTTAATTTGTACCCGTCCTCACTGTTGAAGTTTTCCGCGTGTTTAACTATTTCTATTGCTTCCAGTATATTCCTTTCTGTGGCCTTGCTACATTTCTTAACTACTCTGATTTTATCAAATTATATGGCGTGGTTAGTAGTAGTGAAATGTTCTGCCAAAGCCGATGTTTTGCTGTCCATTTTCTTCACACTTTTAATGTGTTCTGTCAGCCTTGTGGATATCAGCCTTCCCGTTTGCCCAATGTATTCCTTACCACAGGAGCATGGAATGCTGTATATCCCAGGTGTCCTGAGTCCTAAGTTGTCTTTTGGATTCGGCAAAACCTGACCTATCTTCCTGTCTGTGGTGTATATCGTTCCTATATTAAACTTTTTCAGTACTTTAGCTATTTTCTCTGTTGTGCCTTTGACATATGGGATCGCTGCTATATAACGCCGCGGGTTAGCTGGACGTCTTCAGTCTCAATTAAGCCTTGAGGAAGTTAGCAGCATGTCTGGCGAAACGTTGGCAGAAAATTCACCGACACGGTCGAAACCAGAAGAAACAACTGAAGTTTTTTGTATAACTATATGCTGTTTAGATTAAATAATGCGGTACATATATAGGACCTAATATTTAATACTATGCTACAAAGTTTTACAGTTCGATGTTAAAATTATTTTAAATAATATTAACCTAAAAATACCGATAAATACAATATCATGAAAATGGAGTAAAATTTCAAAATCATGCTACTGAGTTATGATTTTTATGCATAATTACAAATTAAAGAAAACAGACTTATTCAAACAATATAATATATCATATAAATTACTATTATATCACTTTTCATTCACTTTCAAGTTTCTTGGGAACAATGAGAAGTACTTCAATACTAGTTAAGCTAAATATTGTGATCGTGAATAGTTTCGATTTGTTTTCAACGAAAAATTGTGTGTGTGTGTCACTTAATCAACGATCATATACTGTTTTTTTCATTATCTTCAATAATTATAAAAGTAATTTTTAATTTCATATATCTCAGATGTGGAACTCAATCCCTCCTAACATCCGTCATGCTCCCTCACTACCGTCATTTAAATCCCTGCTTTTCCAACATCTCCAGGCTTCCCAAAAAGATGCTTCTAAGCAGGTTAGTCATTTGCCTAGAATGAAATGTATTGAATAATTAATTGTATTATTTCGGTGTATAATTTTGTTTTAAGAAAATGTAAATCAAGTAAAGGAAGTATTACTTGCTAGCTAATCCATTCCAGAGATGTGACTTATTTGAGATACAAGTATCTGAAATACTTTTTAAAATTTCATTTTGCATCTTGTATTTAAATACCTTTTGTTTGGTATCTTAGTATTTTGTAAATACTGTTTGCTAAAATACTTTTAGTAATAGTTATCTATGCATTAATTCACAAAATGTGACAAGATTCTATGATGATATTAAATTCAAATGTCACCATAGCTAAAATTGAACACGCAGTTTAGATGAAAATCTAAAATACTGCAGCTCTCTGCTAGATGTCATTGAAGAAAATTTAAATAGACGTTTTAAAAAGTTTTTGCAGCTAAAGCCTGCAGCAAATGATGCAATATTAGCCTCAGTGGCACATCCGTTCTTTAAAATGAAATGGGTACCTAAAGAGTAGAAAGAATATTGTTACGGGCTACTGGGTGTAAAATGGACTAAATTATTACTTAATTCAAGAATCTAATATTTATTAACAAATTAACAAGAATACAATGAGATTATTTAAAACAGTTAAATTATTAAACTAATATCAGTATACAATAATAATATTCTACTAAATGTTATCTAATTTCTAAGATAATATACAAATAATATAAGATATTGTTTATACTAAGTAACTAAACTATTTATATAAATTTGTACAAATACAATAATATTACACTATAGTTTACAATTACAAATTAACACTTACAGTTCGCTAACTAAAGTCCACCGACCGTAAGACTCTTCAAATATGACAAACTGCCACACAGTTTATTACACTTATTACACGGTCACTAATTGTCACTGTTGCTCACTAAGCACTTATTACAGACTGATACTAATACTAACTAACTCACACACACTGCCACTAGTTAACGACTGCTACTCACTGGCTTATTACAGACTCGTCTTATTACTACTGCCGCGGCCGAAAACGCTGTCCTTTTTATATAGGCAAGGTAGGTCGTGGTGGGGCATTACTCGGAACACGGACGAGGACCACCTAGACCGATCTAGAAGGCTCTACGCCATTCTATAATCCCTTCCGCTTAATCCCATTGTTTGCCTAATCCGCTCTAGGCAGATCAGAAGCCGGTCCTACTTCCCGCTCTGACCGTAACACTGCCCCCTCCTTAAAAGTGCTCTGCCCCAGAGCATAGTCCGGAGAAATCGGGCGGTCATGAGCTTCCCTCGATGGAGACGCATTTCCTTTCCAGGGGTTGAACGTGCACACCAATATGGCGACTCCAGAGTTGGCGAATATCTGTTCAAGCATGTTCCTGACAACCTTCCACTCCAGGCCGTCATATCCACAGCCCAACTTAGGGATCGCGAGCTTGGTGACACGCAGTCTCAGAAGCTTACTCCGCAGGTCGTCGAGGCTTCGCCGCAGTGCGTCATATGTGGGCTTCTGATCAGTAGCACACTTGGTGACTAAGTAGAACAGGTGTCGTCCTTCGTGCGTATGGTGGAGTGCTTTCCCGACGCTTGGTCCTTGGCGTTCCAGTTCCTCAGTTCCAGCAAACTTCTTCCTGAAGACCGTTGCAATCCCTCGGGAAGTCCTCAGATCTTCGGCGACACAATGGGCCAGAGAATAGTCCGCGGGTAACGAGAAGATATCTCTGTATACTGTCTGAGTTACTCCACGGGAACCTTGTACCTTAGGTTGTGCAACTGATACCTTACTGGTCTCCACGTTGTTGAGGTACCTGACTTGCTGGTCTTTTGTCGGGCCATGGTCTCCTTTGTATGGGGCCAGTCTATTAAAATGGACTACCCTGGGTTTTCCTTTTGGCTGCTTTCTGATCCTATAGATGACGTCGTTTATCCTATTGATGATCTCAAACGGGCCATCCCAGGAGTTCTGAAGTTTAGGTGAGTAGCCTCGCCTTCTTCGAGGATCGTGTAGCCAGACCAAATCTCCAGGTTGGAAGCCACCTTTCTCTGCCCTGATGTCGTAACGCTCCTTCATTCTGTCACTGGCTCCCTGGATGTTTGCACGAACCTTCTCGTGGATATTATCCATCCGCTTCCGTAGATTCGTGACGTATTCCTCTCCGTTAACTTTCTCGTCGGGCTTGAACCCGAATTTCAGATCACATGGCAAACGAAGTTCTCGGCCGAACACCACATTTGCGGGGGTCTGCCCCGTTGCTTCATGGACTGAACTGCGGTAGGCTAACAGGAACAAGTGAAGATACTGGTCCCAGTCTCGCTGATGGTCGGAAACCACTTTAGACAAATATCGACCCATTGTCCTGTTCATGCGCTCCACCATGCCATCCGATTGAGGGTGAAGAGGTGTCGTCCTGGTCTTCCGTATTCCCAGTGCTTCACACATTTCGGAGAAGACTGCAGACTCAAAGTTTCTTCCCTGGTCAGCGTGAAGTTCCATGGGTACTCCAAACCGGCTGACGAGCTGCTTCACAAGTACGTCTGCAACCGTGACTGCCTCTTGATTCGGAAGGGCATACGCTTCCACCCACTTAGAAAAATAGTCCATGGCCACGAGAATATATCGGTTACCTTCGTCTGTCACAGGGAAAGGGCCAGCGATGTCGATCGCTATCCTCTCGAACGGTGCTCCCACGTTGTACTTCTTCATAGGGGCCCTCATTCTTCTTGTTGGTCCGTTAGAAGCCGCACAAGTCGCACAACGCCTGCACCAGTCCAACACATCGTCCTTAAGGTTTGCCCAGTAAAAGCGTTCACGAACTTTTTCCAATGTACGGTGAACTCCAAGATGGCCGCCAGTTACACCGTCATGTAGCTCCCTAAGAACTTCGGGCACTTTCTTCCTTGGAACGATGAGCTGTAGCCTACGCTGATCTCCTTCCGCGTTCTCCAATGCCCGTTTCAGCAGCCCGTTGTCCACTAAAATGGAGTTCCATTGGGCCCAGTACGTTTTTACATTCTTCGACATTGGAGCAACATCCTGCCAGGTTGGTCTTCCTTGCCCCGATATTTTCCATTCCTTTATTTGTTTTAAATCCGGGTCCTCGTCCTGTTCCTTTGAAACCTCTGCATCTTGCCAACTGTCCATGACAACTGTAGTCCTCAACACCACTGCCTGCTTCTCTTCTTGTCGAGAACAATGCTTGCAGCCTTCATCACAAGGTCTTCTTGACAGTGCATCCGCATTCCTGTGGCTCGTTCCAGAACGATGAGCAGATTCAAAGTCATACTCTTGAAGGCGCTCGATCCACCTCGCCACTTGTCCCTCTGGTGACTTGAATCGCAGCAGCCACATTAGAGCCGCGTGGTCCGTTCTCAGCAGGAACCTTCTTCCGTATAGATATTTATGGAAGTGCTCTATGGATTTTACTACTGCCAAAAGCTCTTTCCTTGTGACACAGTAGTTGCGTTCCGGAGCTGAGAGTGCTTTGCTGAAATACCCAATCACCCTTTCTTCTCCGTCTTGGAGCTGAGAGAGGACACTTCCGATGGCGATGTTGCTGGCATCTGTGTCAAGTATGAACTTGCCCTCGGGACGTGGATAGCTCAGAATAGGAGCACTACTCAATTTTCTCTTCAGCTCCTCGAAGGATGCCTGGCACTCGTGGTCCCAATGGAAAGTCCTCTTCTCCTCGGTAAGCCTGGTAAGAGGTTTTGCGATGTCAGCAAATCCTTTCACGTACCTCCGGTAATAAGTGCAGAGCCCGAGAAAACTTCTCACCTGGTGCTTATCTCGAGGTACTGGCCAGTTGGTGATCGCTGCTATCTTCTCTGGATCAACAGCAACTCCGTTGTCTGACACAATATGCCCCAGGTAGTTGACTTGCCTTCGGAAGAGATTACACTTCTCCGGGTTCAACTTAAGGTTCGCTGCACGCAGTCGTTCGAAGACCTTCTCCAGATTCTTCAGATGGTGATCGAAGGACTTTCCCAGCACAATGATGTCATCTAGGTACACCAGGCATACCTCCCAAGAGAGACCTCTTAACACATTTTCCATCAGCCTCTCGAATGTGGCAGGAGCATTGCAAAGCCCGAACGGCATTACTGTAAACTGCCAGAGCCCAGTGCCAATTGAAAACGCCGTTTTCTCTTTATCTTCAGGTGCCAATCCAACCTGCCAATATCCACTGCGGAGATCCAAGGTAGAGAAGAGTTTACACCCCTCCAGGGTGTCCAGCGTATCGTCAATCCTGGGAAGCGGATAGCTGTCCTTCTTGGTGACATTGTTCAGAAGACGGTAGTCTACGCAGAACCTCGTTGTGCCGTCTTTCTTCTTCACCAATACAACAGGAGACATCCAGGGGCTACTCGAAGGCTCAATGACTCTGTCAGCCGCCATCTCCTTTATAATCTCCTCGGCGTCCTCCCGTTTGGCTAACGGCAGCCTCCGCGGAACCTGTCGGATGGGCTTCGCATCCCCAGTGTCAATCTTGTGCTGGACGATATCCGTTCTGCCCCGTGGTCCTGGTCCGATCTCGAAGACGTCATGCCATCGGATAATCATGTTCTTCACTTCCTCGCTCTGTTCAGGTGAAAGGTCGCGGCATGACTCGTTAACAAATCCTTTTAGTTCTTCTGGCAGTCCTCGGAGCTCGGTGGGACGACGTTGCAGCTGACGAACCACTGAGGTAGCGGTTGTACACTCCCCGACCGGTGTTCCTTTCTTCAGCGTTACCGGGAAGCTGTTCAGGTTCATTAGCCGAATTGGAGTCGTCCGTCCGACCTTGATGAGAGACCTGGCAACAAGTACGCCACGTCCGATCTCTTGTTCTTCGTGCCTTCCGGGTTCAAGTAGTACACATTGACCCTCCGGTAACTGTCCTTCGACCGTCCCATGGGTCAGGATTTGGCTCCGTGCAGGTAATGTGGTGTCTTCCAGTAAGAGCACTCGTGCGTAGAGGTCCTTTCCCTGCCGAAGGATGACTTCCTCCTCTCCCAGCGTCATCACACCTCTTGCCATATCCAACATAATCCCGTATTCGATCATCAAGTCCGTGCCTAATATGACATCTTCATCGATTTCTGCCACGAGAGCACCGTGCCTCAGATGTTGACCCCCGATGATGAAGGTGGCAACTGTCTCCCCGTAGACCTTGGCTGGCTGTCCCGTGGCAGTCCGTAATGCCCAAGTGGTTGGTAAGACCCTCTCAGCGGGAACTATCTTCGAGTTCAAAATTGTCATGGTTGCGCCAGTATCCACTAGAAGACTTCGCAGCTGCCCGTTCACCATCCCGTCAACGTAGAAACTGTTCGTTCTGCTTCCTATTGACGCAATCCTGATGGTCTTCCTGGGGCCTTTGACGTTACGGGTTGACAGTTGCCCCCTCCCATCAACCCTACTTAGTTTTCCTGTGGCTTTTCTTGCTTCTTAGATGGACACTTGCTTCTAGGGTGTCCAATTTGGCCGCAGCTCCAACAGCGTATCTCCTTCTTACGGGTCCTGAGAGCCTCTAAAACTTTCGTCACTAGGTCCTCAAAGCTGGGGACTACATTTGGCTCCGCTTCTGCTGCTCGTACGCGCGCATGGCCCCGTACAGACTGTCTAACAGCCTCGAACTCCATGGCCTGGGATAATGCGTCTCCTAAAGTTTTCGGCCGGGCGAGCTTCACTGCTTGTTGTGTCTCTGGGTCCCGAAGTCCATCGAGGAATTTGTCGACAGCCAAGCTTTCGTAGACATCGTCGGTGACCGATGGGTAGGCGTTCCTCACTAGCCGGGCAATATCCGCTTCAAATTCCTGTAAAGTCTCGTTGGTCTTCTGGATCCTGCTTCTCAGCTGTGAGCGATACAGCTGGTCCATGTGGCGGTGGCCGAAACGCATCTCCAGTCTTCTCATCAGCTCCCCGTAGTTGGACCGCTCCGACATGGGCATCCCCTGCAGCACTCCTAAGGCGTCTCCACGCAAGGCCAGGCACAATGCTGAAGCTTGGGTCTCCTGCGACCACCCGTGGATCGAAGCCGCTGTCTCGAAGAGAGTCATGTAGTCCTCCCACGGCGTCTTTCCGTCGAATACTGGAATGGTGTTGTGAGTTGGTGGCGCCCCAGCATAGGCGGGTAGAATGGTGTTATGATGGCTGCCCTCGCAGGAACGGTCGGTGTCGTTCGTCGGTGGGTTGCTCATACGTCCCTCGAGAGCTTCCATTCTTAGCCTAATTTCGTCAACTTTTTCTCCTAGCCTAGATTCTACAACAGCTACTTTATTATCTACATTTTCCATTAACTTATTCTCTAATGTGCCTAATTTAGACTCTAATGTATACAATAAATCACTTTTTACAGTACTTAGCTCATTTTTAACAGTGCTTAACTCATTACCTAGCTCATTTTTAACAGTGCTTAACTCATTACCTAGCTCATTTTTAACAGTGCTTAACTCATTACCTAGCTCATTTTTAACAGTGCTTAACTCATTACCTAGCTCATTTTTAACAGTGCTTAACTCATTACCTAGCTCATTTTTAACAGTGCTTAACTCATTACCTAGCTCATTTTTAACAGTACCTAAATCATTCTGTAAATTACCTAGCTTATTTTCTACATTGCCTAGTTCATTTTTAAAAGTTGCAGACAACTTGCTTAAATCAGTTTCAAACAGAACGTCATCTGGATTTTCCCCTAGATCTACAAAAAATTGACGCAAGCGATGTTGCAGTACACTTTTATTTCCTGAAGAATCCAGATCACGTTCTTCTAATTCCCTTTTTAGATCCGCAACTTTTAAATCCATTAATTTAACACTTTGAGAAGCCATTTTTCATACAGTAGCCCAATAATTACAAAATAATAACAATTACACAAAATATCCCACTTCTGACACCAATTTGTTACGGGCTACTGAGTGTAAAATGGACTAAATTATTACTTAATTCAAGAATCTAATATTTATTAACAAATTAACAAGAATACAATGAGATTATTTAAAACAGTTAAATTATTAAACTAATATCAGTATACAATAATAATATTCTACTAAATGTTATCTAATTTCTAAGATAATATACAAATAATATAAGATATTGTTTATACTAAGTAACTAAACTATTTATATAAATTTGTACAAATACAATAATATTACACTATAGTTTACAATTACAAATTAACACTTACAGTTCGCTAACTAAAGTCCACCGACCGTAAGACTCTTCAAATATGACAAACTGCCACACAGTTTATTACACTTATTACACGGTCACTAATTGTCACTGTTGCTCACTAAGCACTTATTACAGACTGATACTAATACTAACTAACTCACACACACTGCCACTAGTTAACGACTGCTACTCACTGGCTTATTACAGACTCGTCTTATTACTACTGCCGCGGCCGAAAACGCTGTCCTTTTTATATAGGCAAGGTAGGTCGTGGTGGGGCATTACTCGGAACACGGACGAGGACCACCTAGACCGATCTAGAAGGCTCTACGCCATTCTATAATCCCTTCCGCTTAATCCCATTGTTTGCCTAATCCGCTCTCAGAAGCCGGTCCTACTTCCCGCTCTGACCGTAACAATATGTAAAAAAACTTATGCTGACTGAAACACGAAAAATTAGTTGATCTGAAAAACAAAAATCGAAGGCTTTAGACAATATCGAAGGTGATATAAAAAAAAAGTCAAAAGATGAAACTTATTACATGTTTTAGTGGATTCTGATTCTTTTATTGCAAGTGGCGAAAACACAGGGTCTACTGGCAGCACCACTGACTTGGAAACACTGGAATACCTAAATAGATTAAATGCTTATCCTACAATCAAAAAAATATTTTTGAAATATAACAACTGTTGCCCTTTGGAGGGAATCTTCTCTTTTGGAGGTATGATAATTTTTCTTCATCAATTATCATGATTTTTCTTCATCATGAGAATTTTAATTTCTCCTCAAAGAAAAATGAGTGATAACTTGTTTTACTCAAGTCTCAATTAGAACCTCAAAAATATAATATTTTGTCTTGTCACATTAGCACGACCAACGCTAGTCGTAAATAATTCATGTAAAACAAATAAACTTAAATGCAATAAAAAGTTGTTTTCTTACAAAAGTTTTTTATCTTTAAAAAGTATTTAAAAGATACGTACTTTGTATCTAATATTTCAGAAACCATTCCAGAAAGTATTTTGTATCTGGTATCTGAAATACTTAATTCAAAAGTATCTTGCATTTTGTATTTCAAATACTTTGTATAAGATATCTTGTACATCTCTGATGCATTCAATAGTTGTTATTGATCTACCTATTCGTTTAATTGCTTAATATTTTGTTAGAATTCATACTGTTTATTTACTTATTATTATTATTTGTTTATATATTTTTTAATTATTGCTTTCTGTCACTTTTTATACGCTTTGTGATTTGTATCATGTAGCCTTCGGCCAAGATATATATATATATATATATATATATATATATATATATATATATTCACTGCAAATGAATGGTGGAGACAGTCAGAGAGAAGGAGCGGCAAAGGGAGGTAACCCTGGCTCATCATCAAGGAAAGACCAACCACTGCGGGATTTCAGAGACCATGATGGCATAGCGGCGGAGATATTTCTGGGTGAACATGAAGTAAACGGTGAGTGAAATCATTGGGACATGCGAAGTGTGCCTGCGCACAAAATATGATCGACATCCGCCGAAGGTCATACAAAAAGAGACAACCACACCAGAAGCGCCTCTCATGGACATCCAAATAGATACGTTTACCTGGAGAGGATATAAACGGATGACAATGGTAGACCTATTCAGCAAGGTAGCCATGGCATATCAGGTACAGGAACGATCGGCGGATGCGGTGTTAGGGGCGCTACTACGATGGTTTCAGTTTTACGGGGTCCCAGAACAGATCTCATCAGACGGGGGTCGAGAGTTTGACAATACGGCTATTCGGGAGGAGATGCGCGTTTTAGACGTCATATGGCACCTCAACACGCCGAACAACCTAAAAGTAGGGGATGCATTGAGCGTCTTCACAGCACCTTAAGTGAGCATCTCCGGGTATACCAGGGGGAGAAAAGGCTGGAACCCGACGTTGACATGGCCAAAGCCATCGTCGCATAAAATCACTCGATCCACGCGGTTACAGGGTTCTCGCCGTTCAAAATACTTTTCGGCTTAGGGGAGATTCGAAGAGATTTTAGAGGGGTTACGGAAGACGAGCAGTAAATGGTGACTAACCGCATGGAAATGCTGGATAAGTGGAAAAAGACTCACAGTAGGATGCGAGATGAGAAATTAAAAAGGGTGGCACGAGAGAATTTGGCGGTGAGGGACGCGATAGGGGAGTGGTAATCGGGACGATCGTGTACCGGAAACAAGGAACTAACAGAGGGAAGGAACTGTCGAGATACGAATGACCTTTTAGGGTGATCGTAATCCGGGAGCATAATGTGGTTACGATCGAAAGTATGACCTCACCACATAAGAGAAGGACAGTTCATGTAGAACAACTGAAAATCCTAGGACTGGAACCACCAGTCGGGTAGTTTCCTGGAATATCCTCCCGAAGATACAGATACGTAAACATGTGCAAGTTATCGTATCTCAAATTTTGTAAATATGTAGAGTTTTTTATTTTTACTTTTCTATTTTAAGTTTGTATTGTTACAAACGTAAAATAGAAAATTACAAGTTAAGTTCTTATTTATGTATACGATATTTATATTTCGTTCCTGTTCCCTGTGGAATTCCATCCCTTCTTCCATCCGATGTTCCAAGACCCTTCCTACCTTCTAACGAAGAGCATTCATAAAATAATCAATAGAATATTATCTATTTTGTTTATTTATTTTTATTTTTATTTTTTATGTGAAATAACGTGAAATCTACTATACAACAGTAAATCATAAAAAATGTTAAATAAGTATACATAACCCATTGATCTTATAAAATGGGTATGTATAAAGGTATAAGTTCTTTTTAGTAATTATTTTTATTTTATTTAGGTTCTGTTTCATTATCATAAGAAGTTATTTGTTATTTATTATTATTTAATCAGCTTTATAGATTGACTTTTCTGCTTGTTTTTTTCTTTGTACTCTAAGGCTCTAAACCCCACAATAATGTACAGTTGTGTTATTCTAAAGGGACTTGTTCCAGAATAGATAAAGAATTTATTATTATTATTATAAAACAGGCACGATTCAAAACCACCCATGAGGTTCTGCCTGTGGTTTCGTTAACCATTTTTTATAGTGGATGGTTCGCTTCACTGAATCCAGTAGCAGGAATGGCTGCCTGCTAATGCAATCAGTTTTGCCCTACGAAAGCACTGGACCTTCAGTCCCTGCTCCCACGTCATCAATCCGTCGTCCTCGTTTCTTCTTCCCTCCTGTTCATCCTTAGAGCATTTTCTTCGACAGTCTGTTTGGCTCCATCCTCTCCACTAAGCTCAAGAGTTCTATAGTCTTGGAGTCATGGAGTTTGAGAACACCATGAATCATTTGGAAAAGGAAGCCTGGCTAGGCCTCAAGGTTGTGGTGGAAGGATTTTTAGGCAATACTTAGGACCCAAATTACCGAAATTTGGTAGAACGCTTGCTGAAAACTTTCCAGAACCTCGGCTGCCTCATGAATTACGCTCATTCATGAGGCAGCCGAAATTCATTTTCTTCATTCTCACATTGACTATTTACCCAAAACTTTAGGGGGTAAATTCCTATCCCTCCGCGCCTGTCCGAACATAATTTTGATTCGGGACAATCCCGTTGCCGAATGGATCGTATGATTGCATGCAATTATTGCTCGCGGCGTAGCGTCATATGAATCAAGATTTCCTTCCCAACTTCAATAACCGAAGGTGTTCTCCCAGTGTATTGTGCAACCTTTCCACTGCCCCCTGCCTGTAACATGATTGGGAGCATTAAGTCGCCACTTGATCCCCAACTGGGCACACTCTTCGCGAATCAACGGATTACCAAACTCGCGACCACAATCAGAAGTGACGTCCTCGGGTACTCCATAGGTAGCATACCATTGGAGGATGCCTTCCCAAACAGCCTTCGGGGTCTTCTCCGCGATAGGGTAAGTCATTGCGAGTTTCCTAAAAGTGTCCAGAATAGTAAGACAGGATTGTCCCTCGTTAAAATAGAGGTCGACTTGGACCTAGGGAATGCAATACCGTTAAAAATTTTCGATACCGGTATTTCTGTATTTTCGCTTTTAGCACCGGTAATACCGGTAAAATACCGGTTTTAGTATTATTTTAAAAAATGTAAGCAAAATTAAAATTTACTTACTGTAGGTTATGTTATTATTTAGGGGTAGTACAAATATATGTCAAACAAAACTAAACAACAAAAGATTTATTTTTAAGAATAATTTAACAAAATTAAATCCAACTTTTTTAATATATATTACATTAATTCGTACAAGTGATTATTATTTTTGATGCAAATTGAAATATGATTTAAAAAAACATTTATGATCCAACGTATCGTCGTCAAACCTCGATCTTATTTTTGTGGTTATATGTTGAGCAGTCGAAAAGCCTTGTTCTGATTCCACACTTGTTGGTGGTATTGTTAACAAGTATTCATAAGTAAGCTTTAGATGCACCCCCCTAATTCCATGCTCTTCAAAAAATTGCAATTATTTTTTAAGTATATGTTCTATTTCTAATCTTTTGTTTTTTCTTTGGGTTTAGAACATTCGGCATTGCTTTGTTAATCACATTCTCTAATTTCTTTTTTAATGAAACAGTTGCAGTATTAATAGCGGAGAGAGGTGTAACTGGTGTATCTTCATCTTCAAGATCATAATCTTCCCTGTCTGGTTCATTACTTTTAACTCCTGGGCGTTTTATAAGAGGAATCAATATTTTTGTAATAGAACCTTTTTTAAGTTTAGGACATAAGTGTACATCCGTTTCAATTTCGTTTTGTGAAGCGTTGTGTAAATATTGCAAAACTTGAGATATGTTTGTTCGCCTTTGGATTATTCTATTCTTCAGAGCATTTATCAATTCAATACTTATTTTACTTTTGTGTGCAACAAGCTTGTCAATCATAAATTTAAACGTCGCGTCTGGAACAAGAAGATTAGAATCTCTTCTACATAGTGCTTCGACTGCTAATTTAATTGGTGACAATGCATCAATGATTTCAGAAATTAATAGAAACTATGTTTGATTTTAAATCAATTAATGCTTTTTGGACACAATACCGTAATTGGTAAAACCTTTCCAACATAATAGGTAAACTATTCCATCGTGTTATGACATCCAATTGCAAATTCAATTCTTTTCCAAATTGTAGTTTTACATATTTTTGTAAATATTGATCATTTTTTGTTGGAGATCTTCTGAAAATTTTAATGACACTTCTAATTTTTGTTACCAGCAGGGATAAATTAGTATAATTCAAATTTATTTCAATGTCAACAGATCCAAACTCTAGGACAGCACCATCATCTGTAATCTTTTTATCTTCTTCATTGTCAGTTTCTATGTCATTGTCATCATCTACATCACTATCACAATCGCTAGATTGGGATTCAATTGGTTCAATTTCAGCATCGACAGCCACTAAACTGGAGTTGTATTTGTAAAGGACATCTCTAACAGCTAGGTGGATGCCGTGTGCAAAACATAACTGATGTTCGACTTCAATCAAATGTCAGAGTTTTACCATAACTGACGCGCCATCTGCCGATATAGAAACAATGTCATTTGTTAGGTTGAGATCAAATTCTTGTAATTTTATTTTCAAAATCTCCAAACATTTTTCCGTTGGCACTTTTCCATGTAAAAGGGCTAGTCCAATGCTCCGTATATATCCTCAAGTAGAATGTACATCTATGTTTAAATACCTCCGACGTGTATCAACTAGCGATAATGTTCCAATACCGTATTTTTAAGGTGAATACCGGTATTAATAACGGCGAAAATTTGGACGGTATCCCGGTTTTCGGTATACCGGTATACCGGTATTGCATTCCCTACTTGGACCGACCTGAGAGGTTCCACCGCCGTGGGGGTGACTACCTGTTCTGCTACCGGCGGCTGTCGATCATATTTCGGGCGCTGACATACGGCGCATTGATCTATAAAATCTTTCACTGTGCGACCCATCGCTTTCCAAAAGTAGATGCGTTTCAATGCACGTAACGTCTCGTCTATCCCCCGGTGATTTTTTTTATCACTGTAGTGTTCCCTAATGACCCGTTGCTTTACTGTGGTATCGGGTACCGTTTGTACTTCCGAAGGCAACGAACTAGAGAACCACCTACAAGAACCTTAACCTCCACATCCCGTCCTGCCAACTCTGTACAATTGGCGTACACCTCTCCCAAGATCGTGCACCGCCCGCTCATTGTAGTGATACTGCACTGGCATCGTTAGTATCTTCCCCATAGTCCTAGTTTCTCGGCCCCTTTTACACTAATTAGGGAATTGTTACCCCCAGTGTGAACTAGGAACCTAACCCCTGCCCCCCCCTTCTCGCCACGGGCAATCGTGTTCGTTCTACCTTTTTCGCCGCGTTAGTAATAACTACCCCCCCCCCCTCCGAACCGTTGCCCCACCTAACACCGTTTCCTCATTCCCGTCGTTGTTGTTCCGGCCTTGCCTCTGAACCAGAACGACCGCCCCTCGAGGAGATCCCACTCTTACCTCATGCTATCTCCCTGCCGACGAGCTGCGTTCAGAACTGACGCTCTCCTCTGCCGACTACTCCCCACTGGAATAGCGGTCGCCGCTCCTCCCATGAGTCTGCTTCTCTCCCCACTCCTAGTTGTTGACTCCCATCGTATCAGGCCTGGATTCCCTTCTGAGTGGTCAAGAAGTCCGTCTCGGGCACTCTCGTGCAAAATGTCCCTTCCCGCCGCATTCGTAGCACCGCGTCAGACTGCACTGCGTTGCTACGTGACCGGACCTATTGCATTCATAACACCGACGCTATGCTGATGCAATAACAACGTTGTAAGTTATAATGATAAGTTATATGCCACAATTTTTGCATTAAGTTACAATTTGTGTAACTAAATAATATAATTATATGATGGAGTAAATAATTCAATTATCTTCATAAATATGTTGTTATACCCGTTAACTCTATAAACCTTCAGTTGATTAGTTGAAATATAATTTATTCTTTAGTTAACCTACAACGTTGATATTGCTAATGCAATATCAACGTTGTATGTTATGATATAAAAAAAAGAAAACTTGACAATTTTTGCACTAAGTTACAATTTTTGTAACTACATAATAATATATGATGCAATATCAACGTTGTAAGTTATAATGACAAGTTATATGCCACCCAAAATTTTTGCATTAAGTTACAATTTTTGTAATTTCTTCCATTGTTAACCCACAACGTTGATATTGCTGATGCATCAAAAGAGCGTTTATGTGCGAACATCAAGAGCTGGGCAAATGAAAGGAGAAGAAATGCGGATAGGGAACTGACGCTTCAAGATTTGTGATGGATTCAAGCACCTGAGCAGTATGATAACCTATGAGAACGGACCAGATGAGGGTATTAAGGCACGAATAACTGCTGGAAATAGATGTCTGTTCGGTATACAAAAAATATTGTGCTGTAAAACGATCTCCAGAAAGGCAAAATGTCTCAGATATAAAACCATTGTGGGACTTATGGATGCGAGGCCTGGTCACTCACAAAAGGACTGCAAAAGGATCCTTGAAGTATGGGAAAGAAAAGTCCTGCGTAAAGTTTTTGGACCTATCAGAGTGGAGGGGAAGTGGAGAATCAGGTCCAATAAAGAGTTAAGGAAGCCATACAGCTAAAAGACTACAATGGTTGGTGCATGTGTAGAGGATGGAGCTAACGAGAATTTCCAAGAAGGATGATGCACGGGATACCGAGAGAGGGTCCGTCTCAGGTGGCTCGACGATGTGGATGGTGACCTGAAGGCGATTGGTATAAACAGCTGGAGGCGCCTTGCGGCGGACAGAGGGGAATGGCGGAAAAAATTAGAAGTGGCCATGATTCCTAAAGTACTGCCCAGTTATAAATAAATAAATATTCAGATAAGCATTATTTAGGTAAATATGATTAAAGTATCTTAAAAGTTAAAGTTTTTCCGGTTATCATTCTATAGGATGAGGGTAATAGAAAAATGTAGTAATGAAAAACGGTTAAACATAGAAATGTAAATTAAAAGTTTATAGCTGATAGTAGGTTGGTTTAAAAGACGCTCTAGGCGTAGTAATAATTATTTTCAATCAAACACTCAGAGTCGTTTAAGGAAATCACAAACGATCATTCCTGAGTACCGCAGAAGACGACATACCCCTGCAAATGTAAATGCTTTTTGCCGAAATGCATTTAAGTGAGCTAAGATTAAAGCTCATTGCACGAAACTTATAAAGGTTAGATTGTAATGTGGTTTTTATTTGTGGTAACAAATGAAATGGCACTATAAAACGTGACCTTAACACTTTAAATTTCGCTCTCTCGCAATTAAAGCACTATCCATGATTAGTAATAAACTAACTCAATGGTAACAAGAATAATAAATTTGTCGACTTTTCTACTTACTTAAATTGCTGTTTACTCCATATTACACGCTCGCTACATGAAATGATCTAAATGGCATTACATTCAGATACAATTATAAAAATGACTTTTTTTAATCATTTTTTTTTCACTGACTTTCATATAATCTTATCAAATTAATAATTATTAAAAATAATTAGAGGCTAAAACGAACTATTGTATAATATTGTAAACAAATACATAATGCTATACATACACACTTAAGTGCGGAAAAACTAATTTCATCTGATTTATAATTTATTTGAATCATATCATTCAATTGTTGCGTTATTGCTCAGCTTCTTACTCAATTTTATGGGTTATTGTTAAAATTGTAATAAGGACTACACATTTAATTACCAATAACCATTGTAAATAAAGGAGGTTCAGAAAAAAAACCAATAATCAGTGATTCAAGTTTTAAGGTTATAATTTTTTTTTTTTTTTGAACTTCACAACTTTATAATAATAATGCATCAAGTAAATCAGGTGAAAGATATATAACGGCCTGGGATAAAGACAAGTAGAGAAAATACTCACTGATAAGCCTCCTAGAGGCTTCTTTACAGATCCCTCTAGGAGGATTTGTATTGTATTGTAACGCAAACTGAAAAATAAATATTAAAACCTACAGTTATTTTTCGGCTAAAAAAATTATTTTTATTTTACTGGAAAACAATCGCAAACGGAGGAGCACTCATTAGAATGCTTGCTCTGTATTCGATAAACATTATAATTTCCAGTCCTAAGGAACAGGGAGCATCCGTGTAAAGAAAAACTAACCTATATAACCTGAAGGGTAGTTCAAGTTACATTATTGTCTAGTAATAACAATTGCCGCTATTCCATAAATAAATTTCAGCGTTTGTTCAAGAAAAGGCTCAGCATGTCATAGTAGAGCTGGGACACGAAGATTCCATTAAGAGGTGTACAAATAACACTGTGAATCACAATTTTGAGAATCTTTAGGCCAAGGTTTCACTGATTTATAATCCACTTCTCTGTACACGGTTGATAAAATTGAAAGGAAAATATTAAGATTTATACGACGACGGGCATGCTATATATTATTCTCGGTAATGTTCAAATGCGATTCTGCTAAACATCCTATAAAAACTTCATCTAAAGTCATAGGACCCCTCCATCACCGTCCTATTGTGTGAACACCCTCGCTGACCTGGAATATAAATCCCTTCCTGATATTGCCTTCATTATGCTGGGGTGTGGAAGGGAGCATTAAGGTCACGGGAACTTTTCAGGATGTGGCCGAGTCAGAAGAAAAGGCATTGGTTTAAAATAGTCTGAATTATATACCACATTGCTAGTGCGGAATCAATTAGAATTGTGTAACAAGGAAAACAGATAATTATTATTCATGATCGAGAGGAAAGTAGTTGACTTGAAAATTCTAATGAAGGACAAATTGGTCACGGGTGCAGTCAATAATAACACCAAATAAGAAAAACTTATTGTTTACTAGTGCCAACGTTTCGGCCTACAGTGTAGGTCATCTTCAGGGCATAGTAACGTAAATTTATGATAATTTACGTGATTATGAATAAGGCAATGAAATTTTATATCATTACCTGTAATTTTACTAGGTTTTCAATACTTACTAAGTCTCACCAGTTTTACATTTATTCCTTTTTCTGTATTTTTCATATCGTATCTTACAATACAAATACAAATACAGATAGCGCGAGGTGATTGTCACCTAGAGCACTCAGAAATTCATCCATTGTACTCTAACGCGCCTTATTGTCGGTATAGGGGGATCCTGCCCGCACCTGCCTCGTATCTTACTTTTTACTTTCTTTTTTTTTCTTACTTTGTATATTTCTTTACATTATCACCTTTCTGTTGATAACATTGGGTCTGGTGATAAATAAGGGAAAAACCCAATATATGATTTCCACAAAAAATGATGGGCAGGAGGAGCTGAGTCATGTGCAACTGCTCCACCACACATTTAAGAAAGTGGACAGCTTCAAATATCTGGGGGCTTTAGTGACAAGAAAGAATGACATCACTGCAGAAATTAAAGCAAGAATTTCAGCAGGGAACAGATGTCTCTTTGCACTGCGAAAAGCATTAAGATTTCGAAACTTGTCACGGAGGGCAAAATTATTGATTTATAAAACAATCCTAAGACCGATTGTTACATACGCCTGTGAAACGTGGGTCCTGACACAGGAATGCGAAAAGATGCTGCAGATCTGGGAGAGGAAGGTGCTTCGGCAGATATTTGGGCCAGTATGTAATGAAGGCCAATGGAGGTCTAAAAATAATAGAGAGCTTCAGGACCTATACAATGAACCAGACCTAGTCATCTATGTCAAATCTACACGTATAAGATGGCTTGGGCACATAGAAAGAATGGGAGAAGATAGGTACCCAAAGAAGCTATTATATGGCAAACCAGGAGGCAAAAGAAGAAGAGGAAGGCCCAGGCTGCGATGGCTAGATGATGTAGAGAGCGATCTGCAGAGGATGGGGATCAGACAGTGGAGAGGTCGAGCTGCTGACAGGGAGGACTGGAGAGGCGTTGTTGCGGAGGCCAGGGCCCTGCAAGGGCTGTAGAGCCATGGGAAGAAGAAGATCACCTTTCTGTAAACATATCCTGTCATTTTGTTATTCATATACATATATATATATATATATATATATATATATATTTCTTTACTTTTCATAACTCTTTGTTATTCTATAATTCTTAGTACTGGAATGTTCTTAAAGCTATTTTCTGTTTTCTTTCTTAGCCCTGAAGAAGGCCTTCACTGTATGCCGAAAGGTTGGCACTATTAAACAATAAGTTTTCCTAATATCGTGTTATTACTGAATCCACCCCTGACAAATTTATCCTACATTAATTATTATTCATGAAATACGGCAATATCAATTAACTTATTTAAAACTACAATTTTCTCAAAACTATAAACCATGCTAATGGCGTGAATGAAATGTCCGTTTTCAAAGGAAAGTTTATTTAGTAAAACAACTTTATGAAGTAAAAACATTATTATTCAAATGATTTACCCGGATTTTCAGTACATTTTCAATATGTTATCAAATTTCAAACTCCCAGAACTGAAACGTCGTTTTGTTGGTGAAATAAAGCCTGTAAATGGGTTTTTGTCTCGAGAATCATTTTCCTTAAGGAAGGTGTCAACATTTCTGAACAGTCTGACGAATTAAGTGGGTGTGGGAGGACTTCGTAACTCAGTTTTTTTAGTTTCTTCACTGTCTGTCGTGAACGATGAAGTCTTAAAATATCGAGTATGAGTAAAAGTTTCTTTCGATAAATCAATGAAGGTTGTTTTTAGAAGCGAGGAGATAGTTGACTAGAAGATCTGAGTAAGGAAGGAAATAGTTGGGGGTGCAGTCAAATTAAACACTATATAAGTGGGTACTTATTTTATTTTGTGCCGACGTTTTTTTGTTTTTTTTTGTGCGAAGGTAGTTTTTAGATAAGCTCTTGTAGTATTATTTTAATATCCCTGAAGTAGGTGGTGGATTTAATGGTTTAGCATAGAAAGGAGAAATGAATCAGTCTGTGTCACCAACTAAAAAATTCACAAACCAAGTGATCATGGTCAGTTCTTTACAACACTCTTTACCAAAACAAGTGGTAATGTTTCTTACAGCTTGGGCTGCTGAATATCCAAATTTAAACTCTTGAAAAAATTACCCGAAAATCGTCTCTTTCCGTAACAAATCTTCTCGTAATATTTGCTGGCAAACTAGGCAATGCCCAGTCATATAAAATATTATCAAAAAAGAGAGGATTAATAACAGCTAATTACAATCTGTAAACATGAGCATAGTAAACAGCAGAAGTCCACTAATTCCACTTTCAACTTTAGAAATATCACAATAAAATGACTTATTGTATTTGACGATTTAAAAATTTGCTACAGTGATGAATTACTTTGAAAGGTTTGATTTAATATTTTGTTTAGACAGCAGCCTCTAATCCTTTGAAGATGTGATGGATGACATGAACCAACATTTTAGAAAAAATTCCAGGGCACAGGTACTGCTAATGACTGATGTTTTGGGGACCACATGAAAAGTACATACGATACGTAGATCATAAAGCGTTAATGCTTACTTATGTATTAGCTTATAAATTGAAGTTATTAATAATTCATTCTGACTGCATAAGACATGCTTATCTGCTTCCGCCACTCATCTTCCGAAAACAAACATCACTTATCATCTTGACTTAGAAGTTTTCGGCTGCTTCATGTTCATATTGCTTATAGAGAGAAGCACATAAGGCGAATAATATTTCTGATATTAAGTTGACAGTTCTTAGACTATTGGGTTTTTAAGACGGGTGTACCATAAAATATAAAACGAAGCGATATATGAGATTACTGCATATGATATTAGTCTTATTAAAATTCCACCAAGCGCTTTGCCATAAAAAATAACTTTACTTATACATTGCTAATTATGCTTGACACTTCTTAAAGTTTGTCAATGCTATTTAGAATTAGAATTTAGTTTGAATGAAATATAAAAGGGTTAAAACACCAAAAGCAATTATGTCCATCAGGAAAATGGTAAATATATTTTCTTTTCTTTGAAAAATTATCGAAATTAAAGATACACTTTACTTATTTGCACAAACTGTTACAGGATAAAATGTTCAATGTCTGAAATTAAGCTTTAGATTAAGCTCGGAGTTTTTTATAGTATCCTTTGGAGATTTTACAAAGAAATTGGAAAAAAAATTAGATCATAAATGTCTTACAATTTACACTGTCTTTAACTTTGTTATACCTGTGGAACCATTGGAACTCATAAAACAAATTCCCGATAGCCAGGAGTCGTTGCTACACTAGGGTCCTGAGCATTATCCACGGGGGTGGTTAGGGGTGGTTAGGTTAGTATTTTCAACGAACGGTTGGAAGAACTTCTTTAGCCACGTTTAGCGACTTTTGGTAGGGGAAACTTATATGTTCGGAACACCGACATGCCCGTGACCTATTGCGAAAGTCAAAGCCTAACGGCCTGTACATGAGTTCTACGTTTTGTTTTAATAAACTTTAGTTTAAAAGTCAAAATTCCATTGATATAAAAATAATTATATTCAGGTCGTTTAATAGTTTTGCAATTGATACTAATTAAAACTTAAAACAACAATTACTAGTTTAACTTTTCGTTTCTCCTAAAAAATTTTCATAGTTTAATTTCTTGTTTTATGAAATTATTGAAAGTACAAATGATCTGAGTATTGTTGAACTTAACGACGATAATAATGCTAAAAATGAAAATAAAGTTCATTAACATGTATGTAAATACAAATACAAGAATAAATAACTATATACTAATTATTATTTAAATTAAATTATAGATATTTTATGTTCAGCTTGTGCAGCCCATCATATGTTTTGATTAATAATTAGTCTACTTACAAATATAATTATTGTTCGGAGTACCATTTGGAAACAAGACTAATGTTATACAAAATACTTCAGTGGTCTCTTCTGGTTTAGACCGTGTCGCTAACTTTTTCGCCAACGTTTCGCCAGACATGCTGCTGACTTCTTCAGGGTAGAAAAGAGAAAGAAGACGTTCGGCTCGCCATCGGTCTTATACACCCGTCCGGGTCCGCTCGTAAATCATTGGGCTCCATCGTTAGTCGATCGGGTCCTTCGTGTCCTGGGCCGGTGCCTACTTCTCCATGAACGCGATGGGCTTGTTTCTGGTTGTTCTGGTTGATTTGATTTCGACTTTGCTTGGTTAATCTGTTTTACTTTGTTCTTTCTATTTTCTGGTATGTTTGGGAGCCAAAGCTTACTTAATTTGTACCCGTCTTCCCTGTTGAAATTTTCCGGGTGTTTGACTATTTCTATCGCTTCCATTATTTTTCTTTCTGTAGCTTTATTACATTTCTTAACCACTCATATTTTTTTCAAATTCTATAGTATGGTTAGTGGTAACGAAACCCGATCGATTAACGATGGGGCCCGATGATTTACGAGCGGACCCAAGCGGGTATATAAGACCCATGGCGAGCCGAACGTCTTCATTCTCTTTTCTGCCCTAAAGAAGTCAGCAGCATGTCTGGCGAAACGTTGGCGAAAAAGTTAGCGACACGGTCTAAACCAGAAGATACTACTGAAGTATTTTGTATAAATAGTGGCCATGGGAACCTGAAAGAGTATTTAAGACTAATGTTTTTTTTTTTAAATTACAAATTTGGAATTTATATAATTCAGACTAAAGTTTATAAAGAAAATCAAAAATGAAGACAGTTATTCCGAAGTTTTGAGTTTTCACTTCTGTCGGGAGTCCTCATGACTGCCTACATAAACATTTTTTAGTATTGGATTATAAGTATTTTTTACTGCAACATCTTATATATCGAAGAGAGGTTAACGTTGTCTACTTGGTAATTAATTTTTAAAAATAAAGGAAATACATAATCTAATGATAAAGAGATTATTTATTGTCCCGTAGCGAAATTATTTGTTAGAACGCGCTGTATCATGACACTTACCAACATCATTCAGAGATAAATGTACACGAGTCTTGAGTAGATAGGCTGGAGGAGCACTACCAATGCTAAATATACTAATCCGCTTATTAAGCAATGGATATGCAATTAGTAACGTGCTCAAACAGATGGATATTCCTGCAGTACGTGATGGTTTTACCTCTGGATAGAAATGAGAAATGAATTGTTTGTGAATTGATTATTTACGTCTTTTCGTTACAACACTCTTACCTGACCGAAAATAGCGTGTATTTATGGTCGTATTTGATAGGATACTAACAATGTTCGTTTAATGGTAGAGATAGTAAATATTATCAAAACAGAGGATTAATATCAGCTCATTGTCGTGTATAAACATAAAAAGATCAAATAACAGAAGGCCGCTAATTTCACTACGAAGTTTAGAAATAATAAAATGGATATTTTAAATTAAGTGACCCAACATTTTACAATTATAAACATTAAAATAAAGTATTAAACTAATCAAAACGGTAAAATAAACTAATGTTCCGGTTATTCGCTGAATTTTCCCCACATTTTGGGAAGAAACATCTATAACTAATGACTTTTTTTTTATTTTGAAGAGAAAAGATTTGTCCTGGCCGAACAATTATATAAATAAATTATATATAACTAATAACATTTATTTAGTCACATAACTAATTTGATCACAGTTATGAATTATTAGAATTACATGCTCTCTAAGTAGATATATATTTAATGATTTATATCCCAACATTTTACAAATTTGGTTGAATTATTACATTATATAGGCAGTAAATATAAAGAATGTTGGCCAATTATACCACAAGGATATATCTAATGCGGCCATACACATATGAACATGTGGTAGAATTTATGGAGTCGAGTTACCTTTATTAGTTATAATTGCCTAAATTAGACTAACCCCGGGACTCTCCACATTATTGCCTGCGGTGGTTCGCCAGGGCTAAGGGCTAAGCACTAGCAATGGTAATAAGCAAGCCATTCTGTCCCCTAGTGGTTAGCCCATTATAATCCTAGTTCTGAACAACTCATGGAGTACGGACAATCCTTCTGTAGTTTTTTCGACCAATTGGTAAACTCTGCATTTTTTTAAAATATTGCTATGGATAGTTCATTTTTCGTTCTAATTTCAACATACAGATCAACATTTTTCGTAATCCAGCAGCTAAGGTATTTGAATTTTTCGACCCATTCCAATTCATATTTTCTTATGGAGTAACAATGATACACACACTTTTGGACAGTCTGCTATATCAACTGTATCATCCGTCTAGCTTAAATAATAATTTAAAGTAGTATTGCTCATAATTATGTATCCCGATACTCAAAATCTTATCCCGCCAATTCTTCCTATCAGCCCATTTTTCTTCTTCCTCTCGCAGCACTCTTGCTGCCGTTCCTCCTCTCACATCCTCCATCCTTGTCTTCCTCTCTTTCTTCTATAATTCGGTTTCTAGAGGAAGAGTTTTTTTGGCCATCTATTTTCTCTCATTCACATCAGATGGCCATACTATTGAAGCATCCTGGTCTCTATTTCATACAATATATTCTTCTCCTGGCCTATAGTTTCTATCATAACAACATTGGTTATGTGTTGGCGCCTTGAGATGACGTAGCTACGTCTTAGAAAGTCCATGTAACAACTAATAATAACATAATAACTAATTTAAAAAGGCAGATAACTTATAGCATAGAATTCCGAAATTTATATAGAGCTAGATTCCTTTTATTTTGCGTGTTAGAACAATAAAAGCGAGACAGTTTCTGCATTTTCAGAAAAAATGAGTTTAATTGCAATCAGTCTTGATCTAAAAAAGGGTTACGACATGATCTACCGACCACGAATTATCAACAGTCTCATACAGAATGGCGTAAGGGGAAATATGATCAATTCATTAAGAATTTTCTCAACAATAGAGTAATGAAGGTGAAAGTAAGTGAAGTTTACTCTGATGAAATGGAAGTAGAGAATCTCAAGGCACAGTTCTTAGTGTATATTTATTTCTTATCGCTATAAATTATATCGCAGATCGGATAACCCTCCCAGATAAAGCGACAGATCATGCAATCGACGATTTTCAAACTAGAAGAATGGGAAGAATGGTTTCGGACTCTCTGCTGAAAAATTACAGACTAAAATTGTTTCAAGAAAAAATAAATCAGAAAATCTAAGTAATATTTTGATAAACAATAGCGAAATTAAATTTTATGTAGAAATCAAAATTGTTGGGCTGTCGTTGGATCAGAAATTAAAATGGAAAGGCCACATTGAAAAATTAAACAGGACTGCATTAAAAGGTTAAACATCTTGAAAATTCTCTCCCACCAAAGCTGGGGAGTAGACAGAAAACAAATTATGACAGCATATAGAACTCTAATAAGGTCTAAGATTGATCAGTGTTGCATTGTTTACTCATCAGCTTACATTAGCCTGTTAAAAAAGCTTAAGAATTGCAATTGGAGGATTCAGAACAAGCCCAGCGTCTTCGTTACTTAATGAAGCTGGACCGTGAAAACCCAAATAATAGAAATAGTATTCAAAATAGAGAAGAACTTTGTCACCGAGTCGCAGCTTATCTCTATCACTTTAAAAATTTCGTACAAGCGGACATTGAACGCCTGACGATTGGGTATTCACCACCATGGATACTTCCACGCATAAGCAATTTCAAAAAACTACTACCAACTTCGAATAACTCTACACCAGGAATCATAAAAAATATTGTTACGGTCCGAGAGAAAGGCCCGGAAGGATTAGGGCGGCTGAAGGAATTGTGAGATTAGAAAGATCGAGAACCATCTCGATCTGGCGAGACAATTCTTGGAATGTTCTAGGTGTCCCCACCCCGACCAACCTTGCCCATATTTGTTAATTAACAAAAGGACCATGGAGGACAATGGACCTCCAAGAAAAAATTTTAGTAAATGACAATTAATAATAAAAAAAGAGAAATGTTGACTTGTAAGGCTACACCTACATTGGATCCGGCGCGATTCGATGAGACGTCGCTAGGAAACCAAATGACTGAAATATATCGAGAGCGCCTGCCTACATTGGATCCGGCCTTAATCAATCCATATTTATCCGACCAATCCCAGGGATTTAGTCGCTCGTGGAAACGAAATAGTTTATTAATACGAAAGTGCCTACATTGGATCAGGCGCGATGTTGCACGATCAAGTGTGATTTTAACAATTCGAAATCATTAGTTTTCAATTCGATAAGCCAGCCGTTAGCATGTGTGCCAACTTAACCTTTATTGTCTAAAATGTTTATTAAAAAATATACATTGTAATTTGATAATTAACAATTATATAAATATCCGTCATAAATCAAAATTAAATATTGTCAATTCTCATTAAAATATTTTATTACTAAACTTCATGATCCATTAAATATAGTAGCGAAGGTTATTGTTCCGTTAAATAAAATTATATCTATCAGAAATGTCCATAAAAAATATACCTACATACAATTTTAATTCGTCAAAGAAAATTGGAAACAATAACTTTTGATAAAATTATCATCTTAAATGTTAAATTTATTTGTTAAACATTTAGCAAGGGCTTTTCTGATTTTTTATACTCCTTTGCAAAGATGAACAACAAAATAAACAAAGATTACTCATAGAATTGGTTCGAAAGGAGCCTCCATTGCGGGATCTATGAAATAATAATAATAAACAATAATTTCTATTTTTTTTTTTAATTGAAAAACAACTAAATTATTAATTTATAGAGAAACAGCAAGACAAAAATATTCTAATATAACTCATTTTCATAACATTTGGTTCTTTAAACTTATAAAAGATTATTTTTAATATAATTATATTTTACAATAATTAATATAGAAAACAAGAAATAAAAGAATAAAATTGATACCATTATATTCAAAAGGCTAGTTTCATTATAGGTTTGAATAGAATAGATTTACACCAGATTCAGTGTAGGCTGTATGAAATAAAATATGTATTTAACTGATCAAGTTTATCAAATACATTGCACCCTCATAATTATCAGAATAATTTTAGCTTTATTGAATGTATATTACAAATTCATTTTGATATTACATCATTATCTCATCATCTATAAGTTCAATAAACAGTGATTTTTTTAATGAAAGTTCAATACCATTATAACTACATTCAGTATTCTCAAGATTCCAGTTTTAGAAAATTGTTTATTTATAAATTAGCTATGTGAGCATGGAAATAAAGAAATATTAAAAAATGTAAGTTTGATTGTTTTCTGTTTGTTCTATTTCTACAATCCTTGATTGTTCTATTCAATCATGTCATATAAAAGTTACTGGTATTACTCCTATAAGTCTTTTATTATTGCCATTATTATCCAATTGATATGAATAAAGATTTGTTTCGATTAATATTTTGAACCCATTTAAGTAAATATTGTAACAATCTGTCAAATACATATATTTATGCAAACTTTATCTATATCTCTTATAGAGTTATAGTAATTGGAAAGTATAATGTTATGATAATAGCAATTAATTGAGTTTTTAAATTCATAGATTATTATCTGGTATTTACTGTTATTTGTTTTATGGGCAATGAATTGCATGTTGGAAGGAGTTATTGATCTTTTTAAAAATGCTTCAGATTATTTGCATTACCAATTTATTTTATTAACCTAAAAGTCTAGTAGAAATTGAAAGCAGGTACTTATATATTATGGTATGGTACCACCACTCTAGTACTCACTGTGTAAAAACCATATAATTACCAGTTTACTTCACATGTGTTTTATAATCATGAAATTCAATGAATTCTATTAAATTCTAAAGTGGTGATACCATAACAAACAAGTACCTGAAAGTAAAATCAAGAACCTCTTGATAAAACGTTTTTTAAGAACTAATAGTTATCATATGGGCTACGGCATAGATTCCCAATAGCATTCTATTTTTTCCTTATATTCATAATGTCCAATGTTCTATCGATGCTCCAATTTAATATTATAAAATGAAAGTTTATTATATTTACATCACTTACACATTCACAATTAAAGGTATGTTGATTGAAGGTCAAAAATCAAGTCTCGAATAGTAAGCAATTGATACATTTATTAGCTTATCAATGTTTTCGACCAACATTGCAGGTCTTCATTAGGGCTTATTTACACAAGGTACAAACAAATAATATAATACAAAAAATATACATTAATAGCAGTAATGATACAAATAATACTTAAAAAACATTAAGGTGATAATATAATATAATAATCATCTTATTATAATGATTATATTAATAGTTTTACCTAAATATTTTTTAATATGATTTATATCATTTATGAATTATCATATTTTACATTTAATATTTGTATCTTGGTAATTTAAACCTGATGAAGATCTGCAATATTGGCCAAAACATCATGCAAAGATCATCATATATTTAAATTATGTTTTGAAAAATAAAAGAGGACACCAGCATATTGTTAAGGAAGAAAATAAATCATTCATAGAAGAAAATAAATCATTTATTCAATAACATACATCAGTATTTACTTATAAAATTAAAAGAATAAAATTTAGGATACACATTTTTAACAACAATATTAGAATTAAGTGGAAAAATAAATGAATAACACAATTAAATATTTCGAAATACAAGTTAAAAAGAATTACACACTATAAATTTTATAAATAATAATTGTCGATTAAGATACTAACATATTAATATGATAAAATAATACATAGCAATAATATATAATTTTTAATATTACAATTTTATATAATAATTGAGGTGATTAAGAAAGATCCTCTGAAGATTTAGATTGGAGTGTTTTCAAATATATATTGGCTTAAGATGCCTTGAATATCCACTATTAATTATACAGTATTTACTCCCAAATTGTAAGATCTTTCTTGATTATCATTGACATCCATTAAGAAAAGTATACACAAAGGTATAAACCAAATTTCTTCTGATACTTGATATACACAATCCAAAAAACAATATCATCTTCGCCATATATGTTCACTTGTAGGAGTGTCTGCTAACATGAATTTGAATAAAATTGAAATTTGAACAAGGCCACTCACTTCCTCATTGGACAATATATTTCCTTTCTGTTTCTGGAAAAAATAATGTTTTCAGATACACATTGATTTAATAATAAATAAAAATTAATTTAAAGTATTCCATAATAAATCTATTAGGTACCTAAAAAAAGTTGAACTTTTTACATTTGTAGCATTTTTCAAAAGAAGCTAAATATTTATATTTATTATTTCTGTTCAGTCTAAACTTATTTATTTAATCTCAGGCAAATTTATTCTAAACACTGTTGTGGAATTGTTCTTCGGTGAAATACAAATTAAAATTAATACTATTTCTAGTTCCATAATGGATTTTTTCAACTGTAATTGTTTAATATGGGTGTTATTATTAGTAATCCTAATGTCCACCTGATTTTAATAGTTAATTTACTGGCTAATTGATTCATGCTTAATCATATGATATGGGGTTATCTTACAAACAATTATTCTGAATGTATATCAAAGTTTAACAATAGAAATCACTTATCACTTCAACTATTTTCAATTATTCTCATAAAGAAAGGATGAGAAAGATTAATTAATGGTTCTTGTCACTCTGTGACTCCTACCAAAAATACATATTGAATAAACATATTTAATGACAATTTTTAATGAAGAAAAGTGAGTTTAGGTGAAACACATTTTTATATGTTATACTACACACAAACATTATTATAAAAATAATTACACTTACCTTGTTCAATGTTTTCACATCAAATCCTTTGAAAAAAGTTAGGAGCCAGTAGGAGATCAATTAAAGATCCTGGATCAAGCAAAAATACAGTAGTAAAGTAAACACTAGTTGAGATTGAGATATTACGGGGAGGTTTCAAGTATAACCGCTCCTATTTATGAATTTAATTGCAATCGTTAATTTAATTACAAACCAAATAGATTTAAAAATATCACTACTATTCCATTAATAAATTAACTCATTATATAAAACATGAATATCTAAAAAATATAAATTCTTTTTTATGAAATTGAAAAACTACTAAATTATTTATTTATAGTCAAACAGCAAAACAAAAATATTCTAATATAGTAATATTAGCTCATTGTTATAACATTTGGTTCTTTAAATTTATAAAATTAAGATTATTTATTAATCACTTTTAATACATTTATATTTTACTATAATATATATATAATATAAGAAATAAAAGAATAAAATTAATACTTTTTTATTCGGAAGGCAGTGGCTAGTTTACTATCTGATTAACAAGAATAGACCTTAGCCGTAACTGATTCACTGTAGGCACTCTGGGAAATTTCAGTCATTTGTTTGCTCACCCCAGCATCGTATGTGATAGAATAAGATCACGTCGCGCCGAATAGGATCCAATGTAGGTGTACCCTAACTCTTTTCAAGATGATAAAGATTAAGTTCTTAGATGGATGGAAAATGACATACAGTCGAAACGTTTCCATATAATAAAGTTGTATTGCACAAATGACTGGAAATAGGTTTTCATTCAGTGAAGGAATTATTAGATAAATTCACTCCAGTTTACATCCTTTCAAAATGTGTTAATTTTTAGTTATAAACTATAGTATTTGTATTTGTACAAATTTAGTTAAATACTCAAGTTATTTAGTATTAGCAATATCTTATATTATTTTAGTGATTAGATAACAGTTAGGCCTAGGTTATAATCTGTAGAATATTGTTATTGTAAATTTATATTAGTTTAATAATTTAATTATTTTTAGTAATGCCATTGTATTCTTTTTAAGTTGTTAATAAATTTTAGTATCTTGAATTTAGTAACAGTTTAGTTCATTTTACACCTAGTAGCCCGTAACAATATGTGAAATCATATTCAACCAATTCCCGAATCATGAAATAATTTTCACAGACGGATCTAAATATGAGAAGAGTGCGGGTGTTGTATAGCGACGGAAGCAAGTACATGCCAATGGCGAATGAACGAGCTAAAGTCTATCTTTTCGTGTGAAGCAAAAGCATGGGCAATATTAAAAGCATACCAACATATAACAAATAATAGAATTGAGAAATCTGCCGTAGTAATTGACTCACTATTAGTGATAAATGCATTAGAACAGCTTTGGACAAGAAACTCTGTTTTAAACAATTTCAGAGCATGACTATGCTCTTAAGGGAAAATAATAAAACAGTTTCACTTTTATGGGTCCCTTCGCATGTAGGCATAAGCGGCAACGAACGAGCTGATGCGGGGGCTAAAGCAGCTGCAAAAAGTGATGTTCCCTTGTTAAGATCCACCTTTTGGTCCGAATGGCTGGCAGTTATAACAAATAATATTAAAGAAAATTAGGATGAAGAGTGGGAAAGACTTGCGCAAAACCACCTCCCTCATATAAAAGAAAAAACACTGCTTGGATAGGGATCCCAAAGGCCTAACACGAAAAGAGTGCAGTGTAATAACCAGGTTAAGAATTGGTCATAGAAAGCTGACACATCTCCACCTACTTCAGTACCAACCAACATGCCACAGCTGTAATAATAAACAAATTACCGTAAAACACCTATTCGAATGCAAGAAGCATAAAATAGTAAGAACAAATTTGGACATTGAAACGTGCCAACCTTTCAAAAATGATAATGAACTATTTGTCATTCCTCTGGACTCTGACGTACTTAAAAACACAAAGTTAATCCAAGAAATATAAGAAGAGCATTCGTCGCTATTGGCCCCAGCAGTCGAAGCGACGTTAAAAAAAAATCCAATAAAAAAATCTATCTATCAATATCTTTTCATTACTTGTTGTATACTCATCGAAGTTATTTGGGTTAATAAAATCATGTTTCGATACGGTATCAACCATCCATTGATTTTTAAATTCGGCCTCATAATATAAATTTTTTGGGTTAATATTTTTAATAACTCTTGCTCATCAATTCATTATACTAAATAACTATTTGTAATCATTAATAATTAACAGTTTTTGGTATTTGTTCTTCAGTTGTCTTTTTCGTAATTGCTTGAGCCAATTTAAAATTGTAAAATAAATACAATTATTTTTATTAATTATAGGGTATCCAGTAATTTGATGGGCTGGAAGGGGAACTTCGCGCATGCGCACCGTGCGCCCATGCGCATTCGGCGTTTTATATACGCGCCTTTGTATTGTAGTTTGAAACATCGCAGAATTTAGTCGGAAAAGTGATGTTTTGTTAATTGTTTTGTATAGATGGTCGTGGAGGATTTGTATAATTACATGAAATCGGAGCGCACGAAAGAAGTTGGACGAATCAACGTGCAGGTAAACGGATTGATTCCTCAAGTTTTCCTGTTGTTGTTTTATTTTAAGGGCAAACAACTCCAGATGGTTATTATTGCCCTCACTACTGGAGAATATAAATATTTACAGTATCTACATAATTACCACTAGAGAATATACATATTTACATTACCTACATAATTACATTTATATATTCTTGTTACCTTATTACACTTAGTAAAAATATTGTTACATATTTACATAATAACATACCATGCTATATTAGGCACATAATAAAACCATATTAACATATTAAACATATAATAGAAATGTAACTTATATGAAGTTGTTTATATTAAAATAAAACGTTATACATAATTATATAAGATTACATTATACACACCGACAATATATATATACCCACATATACACACACATACATATACCCATATACACACTGGTACCGAGGTACGCCACACCTTTCCATCACTCCACTGTACCTAGGACAATCCTCGAAGATATGGCGCACTGTAACTGTCACCTTACACAGTGTACATTGAGGTGGGTCTTTCTTTGTTATCAGGTATTCGTGGCGACTGTGACCAATCCTAAGGCGGGTAATAACTACTTCTTCTCTTCTGC
Organism: Troilus luridus; assembly: GCA_964056705.1. NCBI lineage: Eukaryota > Metazoa > Arthropoda > Insecta > Hemiptera > Pentatomidae > Troilus > Troilus luridus. The sequence continues at coordinate 108,352,998 of OZ057412.1, forward strand.
ACTGCCTGGAAGATGATACCCAGCTACTGATAGTCGGTTTGATTATTTTCAGTTTATTGTCTTCTAGCGATGTCCAAGTACATTGCCATTCACTTTGGATATTTGTTTTTATTTGTTGAAAAAAATCTGAAGGTGGGATATAAGAAAGCGTTATTTCTTCTAATAAATGGGCTTCTGATGCTGCTTTGTCGGCTTTCTCATTTCCAAGTATTCCTGAGTGGCTGGGGACCCAAAAAAAAGTTATTTTTCCTAACGAGTCTGCTATTTGTTTTAAGGCCTGGTAAATTTCCTGTATGAGGGGATTATCTGAAAAGGTGTTAGCCATTGCTTTGAGGGCACTCAGTGAGTCAGAACAAACTATTGTTGACTGATCTTTTGTTGTAAGGGTTATTTGGAGAGCCTTGAGAATAGCCGTCAATTCAGCTGTGAAGATGCCGCAATTACTGTTCAGCTTGTACTTAAAAGTTGTGTCGCCAGTATACACAGCACACGACGTAGAGTCATTGGTACGAGAACCATCTGTAAACAGGATTTTGTTAAATTGATAGTTACACAGTTCACCAAGGAAGGCTTGTGAAATCTCTTGTGGGGAACATTCTCTCGCCTTGGAAAGTTTCAACATTTTGCAGTTGATGTGTGGAGGTGATAACGTCCATGGAGCTAGCTTTTTTCTTTGAGCATTTGTTGGCTGGTGTTGTACTAATTCGGAGGTGACATTTCTCATTCTGTACCACAATGGGAGGGAGGGATTTTTCAGCCTCCTATACTTGTTCTCGTTTATTCTTTGGAATAAAGAACAATATACTGGATTTTCTGGTTGCGTGTATATTTTTGTTATATACTTAGCCCCTTGTTTTTGGCGACGATATGTAAGTGGAAGGATTCCGGCTTCGACGCAGACACTGTGTACTGGGCTTGTTCTGAAGGCACCAGTAGAAATCCGTATACCAGCATGATGGAGTGCATCTAGTCTTTTAACCCTACTATGGGTGGCAGATGCATATATAAAGCTGCCATAATCTATTTTACTTAGGATCAGTGCCTCATAAATGCGGAGCACATGAGACATTGTTTTCCTGTCTTATCCCCATCTGGTGTTCCCTAGTTTTTTCAGTAGTTTCATTCTATTGACAGTTTTGATTTGTAATTGCTCTAGATGGCTTGACCAGGTTAGCTTGCTGTCCATTTGGAGACCTAGGAATCGAACGTTGTCGGTGTACACTAACGGGGTATTACTTAAAACTATTTGTGGTGGATTCCCAGGGTTTCTGCGTCGGCTAAAATGTACACAGCGTGTCTTACTTGTTGAAAACTTGAAGCCAGTCCTCTGAGACCATAGTGATAATTTATTCACAGTGTGTTGCAGGCAAATCTTAATGAACTGGAGGTCGGGTGCTTTACATAAAATGGCGAAATCGTCAGCAAATAGATAACCACTGACGTTTTGCGTTAAACAGTCAGTGATTGTTCGTATTGCAATTGAAAACAAGGTCGTGCTCAATACGGAGCCTTGAGGTAAACCGTTGTTAATATATGTTTTATTGGACGTAGTTCCACCAACCATCACTCTGTAGGACCTCGTTCCGAGAAATCCTTTGATGAAGTTTGCAAGATTTCCTTTTATTCCCCAATGGTGCAGCTGTTTTAGAATATTGTTTTGCACTACTGTGTCAAAAGCATTTTGGATGTCAAAGAATATACCCACTGAGTGTTCCTTGTCGACAAAAGCATTTTGAATATCCGTTGTGATTCTAACAAGATTGTCGATTGTCGAGCGATTTTTACGAAAGCCACACTGCAAATTGTCCTGTACATTCATGTCCTCAAGTAGCCAAATCATTCGCTTATTGACCATTCTTTCTAAGATTTTACAGAGACAATTTGTTAATGAAATTGTGCGGTAACTAGCCACGTCATTTTTGGGCTTGCCAACTTTTAATATTGGAATGATTATGGAATCTTTCCACTGGTTGGGAAAAACGCCACTGTTCCATATTTTGCTGTATAATTTAAGTATTTTGTCCAGTGATTCGTCATTCAAATGTTTTATCATTTCATATGTTAGATCATCAGGACCTGGTGATTTTCCTTTTAGTTCATTGAGAGTGGTTTTGAGTTCCCTCATAGTCAAAGGCATATTGTATAATTCATTATTATTGGATGTAAAGTTAAATTGGTCGTCTTTGGTTGAGGTGGATTGCAGAGATTTTTCGAGATCAACACCTTGTTTAGAGAAAAAAACCGCAAATTCATTTGCGACAATTTGCTCATTACAAATAATGTTACCTCCAATTTTTAAGTAAATGGGCTGCAGAGTCTTCTTTCCTTCGATGGCTCTAACCTTATTCCATACTATTGAAGATGGTGTCGTCGAATTGATGGGGGAGACATATTGTTGCCAGGATTTAGTTTTATGGAAGCAAATTGTTCTTTTGCATATAGCTTTTGCTTTTTTATAATCAATCAGGTTTAGTAGGGTCACATTTCTTTTGAAAACTCTGTACGCTTTTCTCTTCTTTTCGACAGCTTCTTTACAATCGGTATTGAACCAAGGGACTTGCTGGCGTTTAGGCCTAGATGAAGTTTTGGGGATGTAGAGTTCAGCTGCATGTCGTATCCTCGAGGTGACTTCTAAACAGCTCTCTTCTACATCGTCCGGGAGGTCTGAAGGGAGATTCACACTAGTTGTGAACTGCTGCCAGGTTGCTCTTTCATGAACCCATGTTGATCTTTTGCTAGTGTGCCATAATCGTTTGTTTATATTTATAATTACTGGATGGCGCAGACAAAGGGAATTCGGGCGTTCAAAACTAACGCGGCACGTTTACGTACGATCGAAATTCCGCGGTTTATGGCTCACTAGAACATTGGCCCGTTTTTTATGAATTATTTAATACCCTTGTCCATGAGGACTCGTCTTTATCGGCTTTGGAAAAAATGCAACATCTGACCTCTAGGCTCACGGGATCGGCATTGAATATTTGTAAAAATGTAAAACCCACATCAGCTAATTATGAAATAATGTGGAAGGCTTTGATCGATCGTTATAACGATGAACGAACGTTGGCAAGTAGTTATCTCCAGTAGTTATTTCCATTTTTGATTCTTTTTAAGGCTGCTGTTAATTCTTCAACTGATATGGCGGATATGGAGTATCTCCTTCATATTTGTCCTTCTGCATTCTTTTTGAAATAAATTCTGGTCGGTCCTCCTGCAGTAATTTGGCAAAATATTCCACCCATTGATTTTCATGTATTAGAGGTAGGTTTATTTTTTCCTTCTTAGGATTCTTAATGGACCTAAACTGCTTACAAGCCTCAGTGGATTTTTGACCGTGCATACATCGATCGACGTTCTCGCATTTTTTCATCCAATAGTACTTTATGGCTTTTTTTCTCTTTTTCTTTACCTCTGTATTACTTCTCTTGTATTTTTTATTTTCTAAGTACCTTAAAAACATTTTGAGTTTGGTGTTACTTTGTTCTTTCACAATCAGAACGTGATAAGACTTTTTTGCAAGTCCTTAATTACTGCAATAATACTTTATCGTTATTTTTTTAATGTTTATGTGATTAATTACCCTATCAAACGGTCAGTTATCGCCAATTTATCTCTAAATTCAAAACCACCTCTGTCGATATTCATCCAGCTGCCTCTCACCTACAAGTTGAAATTAAATTCAACTTCTGCCTCAAACTTCACAAATGTCCTATATTCAAGCACCAGCGGCTTTGTCAAAGTAACTCGAACCACTGCATCCAGTTTTGTCACACGATCTCCAAATAAATCAATTGATCAAAGAGTATATTTGAGTAAAAAAAAAAGTTCGTCGAAAATTCTCTACCAAAGAAAAGAAAGTCTAAACTACTACTTCTGTAATATCTATTACGTCTAACTGACTATCTATGACAAAACGAAGCGTTCAGGATCAAAAGTGGATAACCCCAAATTCCAATTTTTTTTTCACATGTTTCCCTAATGTAGTTAAACAATGTTTTATGCTCACAAACTTCAGGTTTAGAACTGGACCGAAGCCAATAGATAAACATAATGGACAAAAAAATTATATAAAGTACCATCAAACCGTCGGACTCATGCGGAATACTGGTTTATTAACTGGACATAGACAAAGAAATTTCTGTTTTTAAAGAACAAGGATTATGTATGATCTATGTTGGGAGTTAGACGCCCTAGCAAAACAATTATTCATTCTGTCGGCATAGATTTCATCTAACAGGTTTTCCCCTAATAAAAAGACATGTGTTTGTTTAATCAGTTAATACTATTTGGTATTATGGTACAATACAATACCACACATTTTTCACACATACAAATCAACACATTTTTCCACTGTAATGATAAAAATAAAAGATCTGTGAGAGAAACATCATACCTAAGGGATTTTCTACTTTTGAAAAAGCGATTCTTTGCTAAAAACAATTAAAAGTGCATGGTTAATTGTTACGTTACATATTATAACTATGTGTAAAAGAGATGAAGAACTGTTGCAAATATTGGTACAGTAATGTTTAAGAGAATTTTTTTTTTAATTTTTAATGAATAATTATTGTTGCATAATGGAAATGGAAAGTTATTTCGTGTAAGCACCTTACCAGATTTTTAAATTAGATTACACCGTTTTTTTTTCTTCAAATATTTAAACATCTACTGTAAACCGATTTTAAAATCGGTTGCTTTGACAAGAACATAAGAAAAACATTTTTCCATCATTATTGATGGCCCACCGATGTGGAAATGTGGTCATAGGCCTATAGGTGAGGAAACTCAGGAAATATGCCTTGATATATCGTATCCGGGCATTCGAATAAATCACGAATGCAATTGTCCACATTATAATTTTATGCAGACCCGGCATTGGAGGAATTTGGGAAAATTAAAAACAAAATTACTGAACGAGGAAAACTTAAAAATAGCCTATTGGTTTTTTGTTTGTTCATTTAACGTCACTTTCTGCTGCTATGGCTAATCGGACGATGCTACAGTGGGAGCTCTAAATTTTGCCTACCCAGGTTTAATTAGGATAGGGATTTTTAACGAGTACCTGACATCGTACAGGCTCGGGACCCCCGTTTAACGTCCCTTCCGAAGGAGGGCGTAACTAAGGATTTTTTACTCCCTTAAAAAAATCCTAGGGTCACCTGCCGGGCTACGAACCCGCGATCTTGGGCTTAGTAGTTTGTTACGCTAACCACTAGACCACAGGTGACCTTGGTAATTTCAGAAAACCTTGCATTATCATTAAACGGAGTATTAATAAAATATTATATAGAAGAGTATAACAATTGTTGACTTTATGATTGATAAATATATGAGAACCTTAAATGATACAATGAAATTCCATCCAAATCTATATAAAGGGATTTAGAAAAATCGGGATATTACTGTTTACGCGATTCAATCGGCTGTAAAATAAAATAGAGACTAAAGTAGTGGACTGTATTATTTACTACGACGAACATTGGAATCGGAAAAAAAACCATAATAAATTTCCGATTTACCTTCTGGTCTCTCTGCAGGTAAAGGGGAACTTGAGGAATCAATCCGTTTACCTGCACGTTGATTTGTCCAACTTTCGTGCGCTCCGATTTCATGTAATTATACAAATCCTCCACGACCATCTATACAAAACAATTTACAAAACATCACTTTTACGACTAAATTCTGCGTTTCAAACTACAATACAAAGGCGCGTATATAAAACGCCGAATGCGCATGGGCGCACGGTGCGCATGCGCGAAGTTCCCCCTCCAGCCCATCAAATTACTGGATACCCTATAATTAATAAAAATAATTGTATTTAATTTACAATTTTAAATTGGCTCAAACATACATAAGGATTGGAGAGATTACAAAAAAAAAGAAGAAAAATTCAAAATTCTTAACTTCTACAACATCGGATATTTTACCCTAAAAAAATTAAAAGAAATTCAACCAAACCAAACAACGATTATCTATTTACAATTTCTCGAATCCTCTACTGGCTAGGCAAGGGACAGAGCTTCACAATCGGTCGTCTCATTGTCCCTTTGTTGGTTCGAACTACGGCCACACTCACCACTCCATCTTGGCCTGGAAAAACCTCCTCGACTAAGCCTAACGGCCACTATAGGGGGGTCATACGACTTTGATCTACGAGAACCACTGTCCCCACGCGTAAGGCACAGGAAGGTTGTGTCCATTTCGTTCGGACTTGGAGCTCATGCAAATACTCCTTGCTCCATCGCGACCAGAAAGACTGTACCAATTTGTCTAACAACTGATAGCGGGAGAGACGATTCGAGGGTAATTCCAACACTGCGTCCGCAGGTAATGATTTTAAGGGTGTAACGGTCAAAAAATGTGCAGGAGTCAATGCCAAAGGCTCTGATGGATCCTCCGAAAGAGGGCATAATGGTCTGGAATTCATCAATCCCTCAACCTCAATTAGGAGAGTGTTGAACTTCTCATATGTCAGGCGTTGCTCTCCTATGACCCGCGATTGTTGGGATTTGACACTTTTAATGTTGGATTCCCAAATTCCTCCAAAATCCCACTCAATTTTATACTCACTCAACCCATCTAACAGAGTACCTTTGAATTCTCGGGAAGAGTGTAAGCTTGAGAGTTCATTCAATTCCGACAAAACTGGTTCCACAATGCGAATACATCGTGGAACAAGTACCACGACGAGACCAAAATCTTTTGAATGCGGCTAGAAAGGCAGCCGTGGACAAGCTAGTCCCGAGTTCCAAATGGATAGCTTTCGTAGCTAAACACACAAAAAGGCAATTATAGGCCTTCTGAGTGGCTGAATTCTGTCGACGTCCCATACTTATTTGCCAAGGACCCGCATAATCTACTCCTGTGTTCCAAAATGCCTTGACTTGGGTCACTCTACAGCTCAGGAGATTTTCCATAACTCGAAAAGAAGACTTGGGTTTGACTCGAAAACAAATATTACACTCTCGTACCACTTTCCGGACAATTGATCGAGCGGAGAGAATCCAATAATTTTGTCTCAACAACGATAAGAGCAATTATATACCAATATATGATATACCAATTGAGCTGATCAAATATGGTCCATTCGAAATTGAACAAAGCTCTGGCAAACCTTATGACAAGGAGTATGGAGCAAGGCACAGTTCCCAAGGAATGGAAGGAAGCTCATATCACTCCATTTATAAAAAAATAAGTAAAAAGGATTGTTTTAACTACAAAGGAATCTCTGTAACGAGCAGTATCAGTAGGTTATACGGCAGGGTACTAAACAGAAGGCTAATCGAAGAGTGTAAAGAGGTGATGCCAGAAAAACAAGGCGGTTTTCGAACAGGTAGATCCTGTATAGACCACATTTTTACTCTTACACAGCTTCGTGAAAAGAAGAAAGCCTGCAATGGAGAAGTTGTATTAGTACTTGTCGACCTACAGAAAGCATACGACACGCCATCCCTAAGTAAGATTTGGAGTGCTCTGGAAAAATTAGGAGTGAGCGGATATATTATCAACGCAATAAAAGGGATTTATAAGGTTTCCAAAGCCAGAGTAAAACTCAAGAATGGTTTATCAATAGAATTTGAACTGAACAAAGGACATAAACAGGGTTGCTCCTTATCCCCTACACTTTTCAATTCATATGTTGAAAGTGTACTGTGCGAGTGGAAAAGGAAATGTCAGAAGATGGGAATCATGGTAGGGAATGAATGCCTTTATAATCTTCAGTTTGCTGACGTCCAAGTGGTAATAGCCAATGATGAGGTGGATGTTTCCTATATGATAAGAAAACTGTTAGAAGCATACAAATTGGGAGGCCTAGAAATCAGAAAACAAAAAACAGAATGTTGGCTATGAATATAGATTATGCTTCCCTCACACTAGAAAATTGGAGTCTTACCCAAAGTGAAAATTTTAAATATCTTGGCAGGTGGCTCTCCACTAAAACTGGCTGCGACCTTGACATAAGGGAAAAGGTCACTAAAGGAAGAAATACAATAAGAATTCTATATTATGGAGTAAGGAAGTTCAATTGTCTACAAAGAAAATACTTTACCACTCCTTTGTCAAAAGTGTGGCTTAGAAACAGGGGGCATCACTACCAACTTGGGAAAAAAACTCCTAGCAATGGAGATGAACTTCTAGAGACGTAGTTGTAGTATATAAACTCCAGCACATCCCTAATCACGTGATCAGAGAAAAAGTACAGGAACCCCACAATATCTTGTACACTATCGAGACCAAAAAGCTGAGCTGGTACGGCCATGTAATGAGAATGTCAGAAAATCGATGGCCCAAGAGAATAATAAATTATGTTGTTAAGGAGAGGAGGAGAAGAGGACGTCCGGCAAAGAAATGGTACGATGGGTCGAAAGAAGGAATGCCAGCCAGAGGCCTTACAGAGGAGGACTGCCAGGACCGGGAAAAGTGGAAGAAATCATTTTCAGCTAACGACATATGACAATTGTAGTAAAGTCGTACTATAAAAAATAAAAAAATAAAATCTCTAATAACCCTAATCGGGAAGAGCTTGTTAAAAAAAAACAACTCAACATTCATGAAACATACATACAAAATTAAAAAGACAAGATAGTCAATTCAAATTTATAAAATACATGTCACATTTTCTGGACTACCAATTTTCACTTGAATTAGGGCCTACAAAACTATACTAAGACCTAATAGGACAAACAGATCAAAATTAAGGGTATAGCAAAACACTTCCGTATACACAAGATACAAACAACACAATACAAAATTCTTAGAAAAATAGTAACTGCTCCTGGGTTTATTTCGAATACTATACGCTCTATACAATACGACATAGATATTCCAACCGTAAAATTATATATTCACAACATTTCACATGACAACACATAATCCTATTGTTCTTTCCCTTTCCTCCCCAATTTTACCCGCACTTCCCTTTAAGAAGATTGAAATTGAAATAATTAATAATCGAAATAATGTGAATAAAATTATGTTATTGTAACTAAATACTCTAAGCATGTTTTCAAATGCATAGGAAAACGGTAGTCATTTTCACGTGACTTGAGTTTAATGAGTTGGTTATTAAACACAAGTTGTTACATAAGTCCTCGTACATTAGAAATGAATGAATGCAATATTGGTTTCTTTTAATAACTATTGAAAAAAATAACTAGTTAACTAGTTGGTATGATTTAGTGAAAAATACAAGGGAAATTAACACCTGTAATATGTAAAATAGGTCGTTATGCTACAAGGAGTTAATCGTGAAAAATCTCCAATACACCTGTCTCTTTATAAACGGTACTATATTAGCATTTATACAAATAATAAAAAGAATCACAGAATGCGTAAAAATATTAATTATTTATTAATTAAGATTAAATGATAATGTTATTGGAAATATAATAATTTAGGGAATAAAGAATTAGTGATCGCTTTAAGGTTTGCGCATTATTGTGCTTTTAATTAACTACACGATATCTTTTTAGATCAACTCAATCATGGCCAAAAAAATGTTCATGAAAAATAAGCAGCCTAGCATATGTATGGCATTCAAATATTACACTTATAATTCTAACAAATGCTGTAAAATATAAAATTTTAGGAATAAAATGAAATATTTATGTTTATTAAAGAAACTATCCCTCAATTTATCGGCCATAAAATGATTTAAATGGAGGTAATAGTTGATATATACCACTTATAATTAATCGGAAGTAATTAAAAAATTGAAATATTTGCCATAATAATAATAATAATTACATAATTGAATCTCCTGTAACTATAAATATAAATCACCCATAAATTTTGAAAATAATAGCTCCGTAATTAGTTTAAGCTCCATTATTTCGCAAACAAACAAAACAAATAAGGTTAACGTAATCTAAATGTATGCGTTATTAAAATCCTCAATCAAACTTTTAAATACTATTATAAAGTTTAACGACTCTCCTTTTAGAACGAACTTTTCCAACACTTCAAGATTTTAATTTTTACGAAAGCATTATCAACACTAATAAATCGTTATAAGCAGTAACAATAATACATACATTTAGAATGGAAAATAACAAACGCAACTGAATGATCAGAATCTGATAAGTAATTATTGCAGTGAGTATAATAAAGCTCTTTTGTAAAGTAGATTATTTAAATAACAAAATCTATTCAGAATTTTTCAGTAAATGGAACTCAGAAGTCTGGAATGGAACCGTCTATATGCCCAAGGTTGCAGGTTCACAACCCGGCAGTTGGCATTACGATTTTTCGAAAAATGATTATTTATGCCGTCCTTCAGAAGCAACGTATAATGGCGGTCCCGTGCCTTTGCGATGTAAGATACTCGTTAAAGATCCCTATACTAACAGTAACATGGGTAGGCTAAATTTAGGACTCCCAATGTAGAATCGTCACATTAGCCATAGTAGCACAAAAGTCACGTTAAACAAATAATAATAAAAAATATTTATTCAAGAAGTTAGGCAAATGCCATTTGGCATATTGCATTTCGATCTTCTTTTGAATCCCTCCCTTAAGGGATTCACGTGAAAGCGTGTATGTTGAAACCTCTCATTGAAGATACCCTAACGTGGTTTATCTCACTGTAGTAGATCTCTGATCTAGAGACGTTTCAGCCTCCTTGTTGGATTCTGTGATAACGTGTCTGTCAGAATTAAAAAAAATAAAATAATAAATGTTACACAAATTTCATCACGTTAAGTTTGTTGTAAATATAAACTTTTAAGTAACATTTAGTGCTAATTCTGTTTCTTATTAAGGGAGTAAAAGAGCACACTTCTCTGTATGTCTACATCCTACTTTGTACTTTTCTCAACGGGGAATATGAGTCTCAGACATTCACAGTCTTTGATGTTATTCAACCAAGAGGAACGCCGGTCCGGAACCGCGATTTCCTTCCATCTCATCCTCGCGGTGTGTCAAGAAATTCTTGTTTCTTTTATCTCTCTTTTTTGATTGATTATATAAATAAGCTCATTTAATGGGCCGTGCCATATTAAATGTCAGTACTCAAAGGAAAAGTTATTCAGTAGATCAAATTTAAGAAATCAAAAGATTTTTATTCAAAATATTTACCTTCATTTTTATACTCAAGCTTCACGTTTTCGTTCAGAATTTAATATTATCAAAAAAGACATGTTCAATAACAGCTCATTACAATCTGTAAACATAAACAAAGAAAATAACATAAATCCACTAATTCCTCTTTGAATTTTAGAAATAATAAAAACGAACTTTTTCAGATGAAACGATCCAATAGTGCAGAAGAATGTGGGAATTCGTTTGTAGATACCCATAACTAAATATTTCGCACAAACGTACCAGGTGTTATTTATATTTACAAATTGGTACCCATATATCATCCTATCTTAAACTCATTATCAAATTGATATGATAATCTGGAAGAAAATGGTCCGGGTAGAGGTCAATAACCTGAACTCTTTTTTTGACCTACACCCGGACCATTTTCTTCCACACATATTATCAAGGTCAACTATGATCATTCAAGGTGTTATGAAAATGAATTTAAGATATGGATATAAATTGTTATTAACAGTTAATAACAGAAACACCATTTCATAATAACCTTAGTCAGAGAGCTATTCGGACAAACACTCCACAATTTTCTCAAGTGTCTCCAGTTGTTAGCCTAAACCCTAAACTAATCCTAGCCCAAAGTGTTTACGCTGCCCAAGTTTGCCCTGCGGTCCACTTGGCCTAATTATTTAAGTAATATAACGATTCATTAAATTAATTAAATTATACTTCGCTTTGTTTTGCTTTATAGCCGCAAATTATGCTTAAAGGCGATTTCCCAAATATTTGTTCCACACCTTTCGCCAGTTCTGTAATATTAAATCATTAGTCATAAATTGCAGAAGTGACATCAATAATAAGGAAAACATAATTATATGTCAATGAAATCTATAAAGCTCAATTATAAAATATAATTATTCTTTTGTTTATCCTTATGTTGTTGCGCCTGAGCGTCAAGAAAATTTAATCTCGGTGATTTTTCTCCTCTATTCACAGGAAAATGAATTTGTTGGTAACTGACTAATGACTCCTGATCTGTTTGTGTTGTTTGAATCTTATGTATAAGAACGTTATTTGTTGAACTCTAAAGTTCTGCTCCATGTTGCATTAGTATTTTTAAAGCGACCCAACACAAAAATCGGTGGGGGCGACCTGTGGTCTAGTAGTTACCATAACAAACTACTAAGCCCAAGATCGCGGGTTCGTAGGCCGGCAGGTGGCCCTAGGATTTTTTAAAGGAAGTAAAAAATCTTTGGTTATCCCATCCTTCGGAAGGGACGTTAAACGGGTCCCGAGACTGTACGATGTCAGGTACTCGTTAAAAATCCCTATCACCTAAGCCTGGATAGGCAAAATATAGAGCTCCCAATCTGTTATCATCATCCGATAAGCCGTAGCTCATTTATGTGACGTTGAATGGGCAAACAACAACAAAAAATCGGTATTTTTTCGGTAGTGAAAGAAATGGGTATATATCTCTTTATCACTCATCAAAACTGTATCAATCTAGCATCATAGCTTTCTTCTAGAAAGCATTAGAAGTGTCACTGTTAATGTCCATGCTCACTAACATATTTTTCCCGTTTTTCCATAAATGTAGTCTTTCTAATTTTGTAAGCATGTTTTGCCTTTGTTTGTTCCCGATTAGATTTCTAATCATGTAATAGAATGCATTAATCATTATGACCCCGATTATATAGTTACAGTTTATTTTAGTTTTATTTTCGGTGTGCTTTCGGTTAAAATAAAAAGAATTAAAAATGTTCATGCCAAATATTTCTTTATCATAAAGCAACTTTAAATCATATAGAGGAGTTTAAACAAACACATTCAATAGTGGGCAAGTCTTTAAAAAACATAAATTACTAGTATATTTCTGGGTAATATTTATAGCTGGTATATTAGCATGGTATAGTATAGATAATATTAACATGTTTTTTTTTTATTTGATGGTTAGTAGTATGCTATAATCCAGTTTATTTCATCCGCAATCATTAATAACGAATCCCGTATTCCATAATTCTGAATTAAGAATTTAACATTGAAGGAATTATTATCTGATTGTTTATTTAGATTTTCCGAAGTTTCTAGGACACTGTCACCTATTAAATACTTCTGGAAATATTCAAAATAAGTTCCAATAGAGAAAGCAATAAAATGACAGAATAATAAGTATTTTATAGACTACCAATAAAATAAAAGTTATTACTCTGAGACTTTATGAGTAACCTATAAAATGTGATTCTGTCATTTATAATATTTCAACCAAATTAAATTGATTTGCCACTAAAAGTGAGAAATATTGACCAAAATGAATTTAACCAACGAACCCAAATTGATTATTTTTTACTGCCGCAGTTCTTCTAGTATTAGAAAATATTCCGCTTTAGACCAGGGCCGTACAACCCAAATGATATTATATGGAATACTTCAAAGCTAGCCAGCCATGCCGCATGTAAAATTATTTATCTCAACATTGGATTTAGACCCGGTCTAAATCGTTGCGTGCTTAGCCTTAGGGTACACCTACATTGGATCCTATTCGGCGCGACGTGATATTATTCTATCACATACGATGCTGGGGTGAGCAAACAAATGACTGAAATTTACCTGAGTGCCTATAGTGAATCAGTTACGGCTAAATTCTATTCTTGTTAATCCGATAGTAAACTAGCCACTGCCTTCCGAATAAAAAAATATTAATTTTATTCTTTTATTTCTTATATTATATATATATATATTATAGTAAAATATAAATGTATTAAAAGTGATTAATAAATAATCTTAATTTTATAAATTTAAAGAACCAAATGTTATAACAATGAGCTAATATTACTATATTAGAATATTTTTGTCTTGCTGCTTGACTATAAATAAATAATTTAGTAGTTTTTCAATTTCATAAAATAGAATTTATATTTTTTAGATATTCATGTTTTATATAATGAGTTAATTTATTAATGGAATAGTAGTCATATTTTTAAATCTATTTGGTTTGTAATTAAATTAACGAATGCAATTAAATTCATAAATAGGAGCGGTTATACTTGAAACCTCCCCATAATATCAAATCTCATCTAGTGTTTACTTAACTACTGTATTTTTGCTTGATTCTGGATCTTTAATTGATCTCCTACTGGCTCCTAACTTTTTTAAAGGATTTGATGTGAAAACATTGAACAAGGTAAGTGTAATTATTTTTATAATAATGTTTGTGTGTAGTATAACATATAAAAATTTGTTTCACCTAAACTCACTTTTCTTCATTAAAAATTGTCATTAAATATGTTTATTCAATATGTATTTTTGGTAGGAGTCACAGAGTGACAAGAACCATTAATTAATCTTTCTCACCCTTTCTTTATGAGAATAATTGAAAATAGTTGAAGTGATAAGTGATTTCTATTGTTAAACTTTGATATACATTCAGAATAATTGTTTGTAAGATAACCCCATATCATATAATTAAGTATGAATCAATTAGCCAGTAAATTAACTATTAAAATATGGTGGACATTAGGATTACTAATAATAACACCCGTATTAAACAATTACAGTTGAAAAAATCCATTATGGTACTAGAAATAGTATTAATTTAAATTTCTATTTCACCGAAGAACAATTCCACAACCCTGTTTAGAATAAATTTGCCTCAGATTAAATAAATAAGTTTAGACTGAACAGAAATAATAAATCTAAATATTTAGCTTCTTTTGAAAAATGCTACAAATGTAAAAAGTTCAACTTTTTTTAGGTACCTAATAGATTTATTATGGAATACTTTAAATTAATTTTTATTTATTATTAAATCAATGTGTATCTGAAAACATTATTTTTTCCAGAAACAGAAAGGAAATATGTTGTCCAATGAGGGAGTGGCCTTGTTCAAATTTCAATTTTATTCAAATTCATGTTAGCAGACACTCCTACAAGTGAACATATATGGCGAAGATGATATTGTTTTTTGGATTGTGTATATCAAGTATCAGAAGAAATTTGGTTTATAACTTTGTGTATACTTTTCTTAATGGATGTCAATGATAATCAAGAAAGATCTTACAATTTGGGAGTAAATACTGTATAATTAATAGTGGATATTCAAGGCATCTTAAGCCAATATATATTTGAAAACATTCCAATCTAAATCTTCAGAGGATCTTCCTTAATCACCTCAATTATTATATAAAATTGTTATATTAAAAATTATATATTATTGCTATGTATTATTTTATCATATTAATATGTTAGTATCTTAATCGACAATTATTATTTATAAAATTTGTAGTGTGTAATTCTTCTTAACTTGTATTTCGAAATATTTAACTGTGTTATTCATTTATTTTTCCACTTAATTCTAATATTGTTGTTAAAAATGTGTATCCTAAATTTTATTATTTTAATTTTATAAGTAAATACTGATGTATGTTATTGAATAAATGATTTATTTTCTTCTATGAATGATTTATTTTCTTCCTTAACAATATGCTGGTGTCCTCTTTTATTTTTCAAAACATAATTTAAATATATGATGATCTTTGCATGATGTTTTGGCCAGTATTGCAGATCTTCATCAGGTTTAAATTACCAAGATACAAATATTAAATGTAAAATATGATAATTCATAAATGATATAAATCATATTAAAAAATATTTAGGTAAAAATATTAATATAATCATTATAATAAGATGATTATTATATTATATTATCACCTAAATATTTTTAAAGTATTATTTGTATCATTACTGCTATTAATGTATATTTTTTGTATTATATTATTTGTTTGTACCTTGTGTAAATAAGCCCTAATGAAGACCTGCAATGTTGGTCGAAAACATTGATAAGCTAATAAATGTATCAATTGCTTACTATTCGAGACTTGATTTTGACCTTCAATCAACATACCTTTAATTGTGAATGTGTAAGTGATGTAAATATAATAAACTTACATTTTATAATATTAAATTGGAGCATCGATAGAACATTGGACATTATGATTATAAGGAAAAAATAGAATGCTATTGGGAATCTATACCATAGCCCATATGATAACTATAAGTTCTTAAAAAACGTTTTATCAAGAGGTTCTTGATTTTACTTTCAGGTACTTGTTTGTTATGGTATCACCACTTTAGAATTTAATAGAATTCATTGAATTTCATGATTATAAAACACATGTAAAGTAAAGTAATTATATGGTTTTTACACAGTGAGTACTAGAGTGGTGGTACCATACCATAATATATAAGTACCTACTTTCAATTTCTACTAGACTTTTAGGTTAATAAAATAAATTGGTAATGCAACTAATCTGAAGCATTTTTTAAAAGATCAATAACTCCTTCCAACATGCAATTCATTGCCCATAAAACAAATAACAGTAAATACCAGATAATAATCTATGAATTTAAAAACTCAATTAATTGCTATTATCATAACATTATACTTTCCAATTACTATAACTCTATAAGAGATATAGATAAAGTTTGCATAAATATATGTATTTGACAGATTGTTAGAATATTTACTTAAATGTGTTCAAAATATTAATCGAAACAAATGTTTATTCATATCAATTGGATAATAACAGCAATAATAAAAGACTTATAGGAGTAATACCAGTAACTTATATATGACATGATTGAATAGAACAATCAAGGATTGTAGAAATAGAACAAACAGAAAATAATCAAACTTACATTTTTTAAATATTTCTTTATTTCCATGCTCACATAGCTAATTTATAAATAAACAATTTTCTAAAACTGGAATCTTGAGAATACTCAATGTAGTTATAATGGTATTGAACTTTCATTAAAAAAATCACTGTTTATTGAACTTATAGATGATGAGATAATGATCTACTCATGTAATATCAAAATGAATTTGTAATATACATTCAATAAAGCTAAAATTATTCTGATAATTATGAGGGTGTAATGTATTTGATAAACTTGATCAGTTAAATACATATTTTATTTCATACAGACACTGGATCAGATCTGGTATAAATCTATTCTATTCAAACATATAATGAAACTAGCCTTTTGAATATAATGGTATTAATTTTATTCTTTTATTTCTTGTTTTCTATATAAATTATTGTAAAATATAAATATATTAAAAATAATCTTTTATAAATTTAAAGAACCAAATGTTATGAAAATGAGTTATATTAGAATATTTTTGTCTTGCTGTTTCACTATAAATTAATAATTTAGTTGTTTTTCAATTTAAAAAAAAATAGAAATTATTGTTTATTATTATTATTCATAGATCCCGCAATGGAGGCTCCTTTCGAACTAATTCTATGAGTAATCTTTGTTTATTTTGTTGTTCATCTTTGCAAAGGAGTATAAAAAATCAGAAAAGCCCTTGCTAAATGTTTAACAAATAAATTTAACATTAAGATGATAATTTTATCAAAAGTTAATGTTTCCAATTTTCTTTGACGAATTAAAATTGTATGTAGGTATATTTTTTATGGACATTTCTGATAGATATAATTTTATTTAACGGAAAAATAACCTTCGCTACTATATTTAATGGATCATGAAGTTTAGTAATAAAATATTTTAATGAGAATTGACAATATTTAATTTTGATTTATGACGGATATTTATATAATAGTTAATTATCAAATTACAATGTATATTTTTTAATAAACATTTTAGACAATAAAGGTTAAGTTGGCACACATGCTAACGGCTGGCTTATCGAATTGAAAACTATTGATTTCGAAATGTTAAAATCACACTTGATCGTACAACATCGCGCCTGATCCAATGTAGGCACTTTCGTATAAATAAACTATTTCGTTTCCACGAGCGACTAAATCCCTCGGATTGGTCGGATAAATGTGGATTGATTAAGGCCGGATCCAATGTAGGCGCTCTCGATATATTTCAGTCATTTGGTTTGCTAGCGACGTCTCATCGAATCGCACCGGATCCAATGTAGGTGTAGCCTAAGTCTCTGCTATCTCGATGTAAACGATTCGGGACTCAAGAGATTTCGGGGAGATAACCAAATTAATTGCTCTACTCCTATCTTCTTTTTATTGATCCCTGTTTAATCAGGTTTATTGTATAATCATTAAAATGTATTTGTTAGTTTATTCATTTAACATCAATTTATCCTGATTTGGCTAATCGGACAATGCTACAGTGGGAGCCCTAAATTTTACCTATCCAGGTATAAACAGAATAGGGATCTTTAACGACTACATGCCACCGTACCGGCCAATTATGAATGTATTCAATCATCACCAAAGCGTATAATTAATTAATTGTTTTAGCTTTAACTAGTAAAAATTTTCAAATTATGACAGAGACTTGCTGTAAGAATTAAAACTCTTTAATTCACGTTAAAGGAGGTTAACGCAGCTCATAAAGTCAATGAGTCAATTCATGTTATGTCAATTCAATAACTTCGTGGTGATTAAACGAGACATACAGTAATCCATATTTATATCCATATCATTACGAAAGTATATTATAATTTCAGTAAATTTTTTTTTTACACGCACAAATGTGGGTTTGCAGGCACCCATTTCACCTAACCCCTGCTACACGTATATTTCATTAAAAATGTCATGTAAGCTATATCTGTATGCATTATTTAACAGAGAAAAAACAAAAAAATTATTTTATTTTCATATATAGTTAGGTTTTTCCAAACGGGCATTTATTATAAAAGGCTCGATTCAAGATACATATGAATAACTATTAATGTGATCAATATTCTAACTGAACTATCATAGAAAATGAACAGAGGTAATACTCAGTGCAATAGTGATTGATAGTGATGACAATAACCCAGACTGCTCAATCGATGCCAGTGACAGCAGACCCAAAGATTAATCAATGCATAATTGCCTCGATAATCATTAATATTGCTCATGAGTTAGCAATTAATTAATTAAATCAGATATAGTACAAGGTGTCACCCACAGCAAAGCCTTTTGTAAGTAAAAAGTTATTTAACATTTAGAAAAATGTATTCAATTAAATGTAACAAGAATATTTAATGAATTAATGTTATAATTTAAGATAGTAAATAGGGTTTAAATGGTTGTTAGTCAAATTATTTTTTTCAGAGCATCTTGCCTTTTATTTTCTCATATGTATGTTATTAAAATATTTATATCATGTCTGATTGAAAATTGCAAGCTTTATCAATAGTTATGTTACCGAAATGGAACATTTGTTACTTTCTTTTCTATTATTGTGATCAGTAGATGTTATTCTGGCGTTTTAAAAATATAAATTGTGTTCATGATCTGTGCTAAGAGTTCATATGCTAGCAGAATTATAGTAAATTATACAAGTTAAATTTCATACATGCCATCAGTAATGGTTTATTTTTATATTTTTGTATTTTTAAGGTCTTAAAAATTGTAAGGCATAGTTTGACCAAAGCACCGTGGATGCTTTAATATAGAGTACTTGGATAAGCTACTTATTCAAGAAAATAAAACCACGCTCTTTCCACCCCCTTAATTCCTTATAATTTATATTTTTAATATTTTTGGGGAATAACAAATTATTTGAGAATATCAATTTTATTGTTCCAATTCCTAATGTATTAAAGCATTTATTAAAAATATAACATTAATCATGCCGAAATAGTTACCGAATATCGAATCAATTGTCAATATATTTAACAAATTAGAATGATTTACGAGTAAATGCTGAACATAATTTACACCTATAAATATACAATACTAGCTGACCCGTCGCGCGCTGCTGCGATAGGAAATTTTTAACAGCATTGCATTAAATTAAAAAATCTGAAATAATTCATAGTTATTGTTCTATCATTCCTTCAGCTTATATTTTTTTGTCGAGGAAAAGGATTTTTTTTTTATTGTATTTTTAAAATTGTAAACGTTTCCCGTTCATTTGAAATTGGCGCATAAAATGTTTTTTAAAATATTCAGTTGTAAAGTTAAAAAAAACCTTTTAATTTAAAAAAAAGGAATCTACGTTAATAATTGACAAAGTTATAAAGAAAAAGCGATTTTTAAAGTTTTATTTTCTTTTATTTTTTTTTGGGTGAATTTTAATATTTGGAGTTAAAAATTTGGGAATCTTCATTATTTTTTATGGCAAATAAGATCCAGTTTTTTTGTTCCAAATATCGCCTGGGGCATTTTTTACCTTCTTATCTGGCTATACCCTTTGGATAGTGTATTCAGAACATATATTGCTTAATAAATTGATTGTTAATATTTCCCAACATAATCGCTCTTAGGTTATCTTTAATTGCTTGATTTAGAAAAAATAAGTGAAGCTGAGATTTTCTAGAACATAATTCTTTGAATAGAAAATAACATTTATAATTGGATTCAAAATAATTTATATTTCCGATTTGTTCTCCCCTCCACTTTTTCTTTCATTTACTTTCTTGAAAAAAAAGTGATCTTATCGAATAGAACTTCCGGTGTATCGTAAATTAAAATGTACATAGAAGGCTATAAGGTGGAAGAATGTTACTTAACAGAAATTTCTTCCCAATTTATGCCAGAATAATAAAGAGGTAGTTTAAATAAAACAGTATTCAGTGGTAGCATTTATTTTTAAGAGTTTTAAAAACATTTGTAGCATAATGTACAGTTTCTGCTCTTGTTGTATCTAGTTGACACGTCGCGCGTTGTTGCGATAGGAAATTCACTTGTAATATATCATTTTTCTTATTCACAATCATTTTTATATATAAAAACATCTTCCCCCTTAAATTTCCCATTTAAAATTGTATCTTCGATGACATTCTTCATCATCTTTTTAATTGCAAGTCTCGTACCATTGCAAATTCGTGGTGGATTGATGTTTGAGGAGAATGATAGGCACGCCAATTTTTAGTGTTAAACTGTGCGGTGGCATTCCTCACAAATGAAGGGAATTCAAGAATTGGTTGGGTACTGGACAATTTCGTCTTGATTAATCACAGTATCGATGGACTTATACGTTGTATAAGTATAGTACGATTCTGAATGCTAAAATTGATGACATTGAAATCGTTATTCGTAGCTGGTAATATAGCACGTGAACTGAGTCACTGATGGTTTTTGTAATTCTGGGCGATATTTGGGAAAACCCCTCCAATTAATTCGTCATTTTACAAAAGTTCGTTGGCAATGTAATACATTGTGTTAATTTGTCGATTGCCATCTTTCCATTCCCAATATCCAGCAATTAATTGCCTTGCGAAAATGTTGGCTGATGCATCATTTTGCAATTGAACACGCATATTGGTGTCAAACTTAATTTCTAAACATGTCTCAATCGTGCCTTCCTCCACACTTCACTGTCATCAAAATTTTTATTCAAATTTCTTTTCAGAAATATGTATTTCTTTCGTACGAAATTTGTTCCTACTCTCCCTTTATTATTGATTGGATTACGAAAGAAATAACTTGATTTGTGAGAAATAATTATATTTTTCTAGAAATATTTGAAATTTTTTTTCAAATAAAAAAAAAATAATAAAGTTGGTAGAAACCTTCCCTAGAGTGTACTGAACAACTTACCAAAGTTTCATGACGATCGGATGATTGGACAAACACATATACATTCATTTTTATATATATATAGATTAATCACTCTACATTGTACTTTGGTCCATTTATTTGTTTTCCTTTTTATGATTTCATTTATTTCTTCATAAAAATATATTACAAATCTGTTGGTATATATTGGTAAATAAGATTGTTTACCAGCGTTTGTAGAGCGTAAAAAAATCTCTCTCCATTATATAAAAACAAGTTTCCGTGTAATAAATTGTCATATATATATATATAAGTTGGGATATAATAAATGTGGGTCTTAAAATATTGAATTTTATTGAGGAAAAAGGCGAGGAAGGCGGCAGGGGGCACCTCCCTGGTTTATTGATATTATTAAATTTTCCAAGACATATTTCATAAAAGTTTGGAAGTGAAGCTCTCAATGTGAAATAATGAACGTATTTGGTTTAATATTGCGTATTATTTTCTTCCGTTTTATTTACTGTTCTAAGTACAAGAATTTACATCTACATTATATCAATCAGTATTGAATAATTGATTTTGTTGCTTGGTTGTGTTTGTTTCTTTTCGTAAACAATATATACATTATGTAAAGGAATTAATACATGCTAGCTCATGAATTTAATTGGTTAATATCTTGTCATGATTCGCACTTTTATATATTTAATTTTTTTGCAGTTTTTAAATAATTCATAATTTGTATCATGTAGCCTTATGGCCAGATATATATTATTTTTATTTTTCTGTCCATGCATGATATTCTAAAGGGGCTTAGTCGGAGAATAAAGTTACTTATCTATTCAATTTTATTCTACAATGTTATCTGATTTCAAATGAGATCTAAGGCTCAATTTGTCATATTGTTATAGTAAATGTATTTCCACAGTTATGAACTTACGTTTATGTTTTTTAAAATGTTGATGATTTTCTCGGGATACATATAAGATTCGAAATATCCGGTATAATGAATAAGGGGATAGTGAAGCTATTGTAGAATTGACAAATTAATTTGTATTAAATTATGTTGATGTATGCATTACGTTCCATACCTCCCGTATGCATCACATTACAGAGCATTTACCAATAAATTAGTACGCAGTCCTCTAAGCTACTCTAGGTTGTGATAAGAAACATCTTAATAACCGTCGATAGCACAAGCCATGCACAACAGTACATAATTTTATATTAATGTAATATGTACATAGATGTGGAAAAAAAAACACTTATATGAATTAATAGGGAAGGACACCAAGAGAGAGGGACTTGTCCATAGTTGGAAGACCACGTGTGTCCCGGTGAGCGGTTTTTCAGATTAAGGGCTTTGTAGAGGACACGTGTCCCACTTTATAAAGTTATAGGAGTCTGTATCAATACTTAGAAGCTGATAACTCCCCGTGCTTTGGTTGTCTGGCTTCATCATTTCTTCATTCCCTCTCTAATCCCTTAGAACTACCGCTGGAATTGGTTTTGCACCGGCGTACGGCTATAGCAGGTGCTCCAATCTCATTCATAGACTAGTGATGTGATTAAATTGGACCAAAAAGCTAATACCTCAATTTACTTCTCATCCTGAAGACCTACAATTTCGTACAAGAGTAAAATTAATTTTTTGAGAAGAACCACAAGCCTAAATTCCTCCTTTATATGTTGATTATATATATATTAATTAATTGTCGGCCATTATATTAGTTTTCTACCTATTACGGTAAAATTGGTGCCAAGGCTCACCTGTGGTATAGTGGTTAACATAGCAACCTTCTATGCCCAAGTTCGTGGTTTCGCACACCTCCAGGTGACATTGTATATATGAGGTACTGAGTTGACAGCTATTGATTCAAAGATATACATATCATCTCGGCCTTACCTCCCCTGCACCGAGCAGCCGACTTCTCATATCATGTTTCGGTATTGCGGCCGCATGCCAGCCAAGATGCGTCTTTGCAACTTCCGCGGAAGACGTGAGTCTCATTTCGGGGCTTCGGGTCTTTCCCGTTTACCCCTGGCGGTTTTCGTTGCAATTTCTTTTCTCGTGGCTATGAGAGTTCACCACCCACGAAGGGCTGTCCTCTCATACACATCTCACCAACATGCGGACGCAACACCGCCGAGATTGGGACTACCTACCATCCAGCTTCCAGCCGGTCGGACCGTCAACAGTTTCCTGGATTAGTACCCTTACGACCTTCTAACCACGCCACTACGTCTGTGACCGGCTAAACCGGCTACCATCCCATAGCACCATTTTTGGGCAAAGCCCCTGAGGCCTAGAATCGTCACTGGCCTCACGTTGGTACACCTGTGCTAGTGCACCTCCAAGAGTGGAAGGGCGAGGTGCGTCGGAGATCGCCGTATAAGTCGTAGATCTGTTTGTTCTTTCTTAAACGGTATATACACTTTCCTTTCAAACCTGTCAATCTTTTCAGCCAGGATCTTTCGTAAGATCCAGGTTGCATAGGCATAGGTCAGTAAATGACGGATGATTGCTTTATAGAGCTTCATTTTGGTAGGGGAGAGTGGGGCAAGATGGGGTACTTAATATTTGGAGGTAAATAAAATAATAAAAAACTCAGATTCATGAAATCCACATTGAAAGATGTAATTGTACATAAGAAGTGAACAAATTTCAGTATAAAAAAATACACTTTCATGAAGGTAAGTATTATTAGAAATATTTTTCCGTTTACAGAACAAAAATTCATCTTACCCCACCTGGTGGGGCAAGATGGGGTTCCTGGTGGGGCAAGATGGGGTTTCCAGTGGGGTAAGTTGGGGTTAGTCACTGACAATGTCCACAAACATGAACTCCATCGTCATTTTCATCTTCCTCTCCTGCACATGAGCAGTGAGCCCATCGATGACATACGGAACACTGAATCCAGCCTTCAGAAGACTGTGAATATAAATAACCACACGTAGACATTCCGCGTCTGAAGCTTCCGATAAAGATGAACTGTTCCGTTTCCGCTTAGGACTGGTTTTTGTCACTTTAGCTTTATTTTTTTCTTGCTTGCTCTTATCATGGGTTGATGTGTCTTGCAAGATTTTACTTTTTTTGTTATAAGATTTATTCTTTTGATCAAATCTTTTAGCCAAATTTTGCTTAGCTTTTTCTTTTTTCTTAATTTCTTTTTCTGTCCTTAACTTAAGTTCCGCTTGCAGCTCATTCTTGTACGGAGACTCACTCAAAACTTCAGACTTGCCATGTTTTCTGGTCCTCTTCTTTGAATGATGGCCACTACACGATGGAATGGGAAAAATATCTTCTGGAGTTGGGCATTTAGTATAAGCCATTTTATTTTCATTAGCTAGAGTGGTGTTCACGGTAAGAGCAGACGATTGAAAGTTCCCGACCGGTGAACCAGTTTGGGGTGGGTTTGGAACCAAACACGGCGTGGTAGTAGCAGCGGAGGATCTGGGTGAGCCAGGAACAGAAGCTGGTTGGGGCGTAGGAGGGGCAGCGGCAAATTTAGGTGAGTCTGTTTGATTTGGGGGTGAGGCTGCATCAACCTATGGCCTGTCTGTAGTCTATGAGGGTGGTTAGTCATGGTCCCTGAAGGTTGCTTGGTTGACGGGCCAAATTCCAGTTTTCCGGAAACCATTGATTGCCGTTGACATAGTTGTTGCTCTTACAAAAGCGTTTCCATATAACTTGGCAATTTGGTAAAGTGAAACAACTCGGTCTGGATTCAGCAGGACACTTCCTGGTCATAAAAAGCACTAAAAGGTTTAATGAAACTCACATCCAGCGGCTGCAAGCGATAGGTGTAGTGGGCAAAACAAGATCACCCCTTTTGCCAATTACATCGTGATCAATTACAATTACATCCATGTTCTCCATGAAATCCATGTGAGTGAAATGCCCATCCAAAAGCAAGAGGACAGGTTTCTCTTTCGTAGCTTTGCTCCATTCCACAAACTTCTTAAACCATGTGAAAAAAATATCTGACTGCATCCAACCACATGGATAGAAAGCGGCCCATCCCTCTGGTGGACAATAATTCATGAGGTGGTCGTTAGTTCGAGCTCTTGGAAATACAAACAAAGGAGGCATATAAAAACCAGCAGCATTAAAACACACTTCAATGGTAAATGTGTTGCCTCTTTCAGCAGATGATAGCACACCAACTTGTTTTCTACTATTTAGTGAGAGTATTTTTGATCTATGTTTGGGAACAACAGTAACGCCGCATCCGTCGCAGTTGTAGATCCTGTCAGCAGTTAACTTATGGTTATCCACGACGCGAGTTAGCAAAGTGAAGAAATTAGTAACATTAGGTTTGTTAAAGGCTGCTGCCCTAGCCGCACTAGTGGGCTCTGGTTTCCTAAGAGATAGCTGGGGATATCTAGCCTTGAACCCAATTAACCAGTCTTTTCCAGCTACTTGCTTTTCGGTAGAAAAGGTATGCTTTTTCCCCAGCTTCTCCGCCCATTGAAATGCAAGTATTTTCAGACCATAAGAGAAAGGCCGGACAGCCTTTCCTCCATTTTAAACAAATAATCGATTAATAGATTATCTTCCTCTGCGCTTAAAACCGTTGTGATTGGCCCAAGGTTCTTAACTAAAATAGGATTACTATTTTGTGGATAAATTGTACCACTTGGGCCTACATCATCAGTTTTTTCGCCTTGTTCCCTAGTCTGTTTTACACGTCGTTCTAACGTAGATTGCGGCACTTGAAAAGAGTCTGCTGCTCTTTTATAGCCCATTTTCCCCCTCATAACAGCAACTATACTATTTTTCATCGATTCAGGGTTCCATTCCTCTCGATTAGTCTTCTTTTTGTACGTCCGACCCATCTCTTATAGGTAGTCCTAACCTGAAACAAGAAATTACTATATTAGGGAAACAATGGGGTAAGATGGGGTAAACCCCATCATGCCCCATTGATGTATCCCCATCTTGCCCCACTCATACTTTTTTGGCATTAAATGATTCGTTTCAGGTTGGGATTGGACTTAGAGCTTTGAGAACGTATGAAAATGAACGGTTAAAAAGTACACTTTCCAATGATATATAGAATAGTTTGACAAGTTGTTGTAGCTTACCTGTAATCAAAAGTAATCTGAGAAAGAACAAAACTACTTTATGATGAAATTGTAAACATTCGGCATAAAAACATGTGTACAAGAAAAACTCAAACTGGCTGCACCTATTGGTAGCTTTCTTTACTATACCCTACTACTAATACTGCCGTTCTCCGCTAGGTTACAGCACTTATAATGTCAGGAGCTCATCTACCCCATCTTACCCCGGTACCCCGTCTTGCCCCACTCTTTCCTACCCGGACTTAGTAGTTGACTACAGAGTAAACTTCTTAGGGCAAAAAATGGTTTGCTAGCCCCCATTACGCGATTTTGAACTTATTCTTCTTCGTCTACCCGATTATTTACTATGGAGGCGAGATATTTAAACCTAGAAACGCATTGGAATGCATAGTGTCCCACAACATTTTGCTTCGGCGGGTTTAAAGGCATTTTCTTCCTAAGCACCATAAGTTTCGTTTTATCCTCATTCATGGATAGCCCCATTTCTCCAGCTTCCCTTTGTAATATTTCACAGGCCTCGTTGATCGCTTTGAGGGACAGTCCAATCAGTGCCACATCATCTGCATAACCAAGCACTTGCGTTGTCTTATTGAAAATTGTGCCTGACTGATTAAGCTCGGCTCTGTTCACCATCGCTTGGAGGGCAATATTAAATAGAAGAGGGGACAGGGGGTCACCCTGTATAACTCCTGACTTCACCGCAAAAGGTTGGCCCAGCTTTCCATTTATTTTCACTCGACTTACATTCCCTCTCAGAGTACAAGCTGTAAGTCGGATTAGTTTCGGTGGGATTCCCATCTCTTCCACTGCCAGGAACAGTTCTTTTCTGATAATGGAATCATAAGCTGCTTTAAAATTGATAAACAGGATCCATATAATCTTGTTAAATTCCTTTGTTTTTTCCATTATTTCCTTTAGGCTGAATATCTGCTCAGTAGTTGATCTGTTCTTTCTGAAACCCCCCTGAAATCGCCCAACTGAGGTTCCACAACTTCCACAATTCGGTTATATAAGATAGCGGAGAATATCTTGTAAGGCGTGTTCAGGAGGCTGATTCCCCGGTAATTCTTGCAGTCTGTGAAAACACCTTTCTTCTTGAATAACGGTATGATGACTGCTATCCGTCATTTTTTCGGCCTACCAGATATTAACTATCAGATGAGTCAGTTCCTCAGCCAGTGTTGACCCCCCTATCTTCAAAAACTCCGCTGGGATGCCTGGATCCTTGTTATTCTGGAAGTTGTCCAAAACCTGACCAACCTCCTCCAAATCTGGTGGGCTCACTTCATGGTCATTTTCATTTTCTTGAAATTCCACAGGGTACTCCTCGTCTTCCCTGGGGTTTAGTAATTCCTGAAAATGCTCCTTCCATCTACATTGCACATCCTGGTCCAGGAAAACCATTTTATCAACTGAACACTTTATCAGCGAACAGTCATTCATAATGCCTGATTTTATTTTACCCACTTCACCGAAAAACATCCGGGCCTCTATATCCCTGCTGTATTGTTCTATTTTACGCAAGTTGGGCTGTAATGCATATCTTTTCTTTTGTCCTAGAACCTTTTTTGCATTAGGCTTCTTGGTACTCCTTTCTGTTTTGCCTAGTAACCCTATTTAGAAGCTTTTTTCTATTTTCGTTACGCACATTAACCGCTACTTCACACTCCAGGTCAAACCACAGGTTTTTGCCTACCTGTTTCCATCCCTTCTACAATGTTGGTTGGCTGCATCAGATATAGTTTTCCTTAGATAATCCCATTCCTCATTCACATCTCTACCTCCGACTACAGCTGGGATGTTACCTACACTTCTTTCAATCTCTCAAAGCATACCTTGTTTCCTCATCCTTTAACATTTCTCATTCCCAGGTGATCTCCAGTCTACTCCTTTCAAACATCCTTATCTTATGTGTATGGCTGATCTTCGCAACTACCAGAAAATTATCAGGCTTGATGTCTGGTCCTCTATAAGATCTCACATCTTTAACTACATTAAAATGTCTGCTAGAAACCAGAACGTGATCGATCTATATTGCCGCTCCATTTGGTGAAATCCACGTTTGCTTGTGCTTTTCTTTGTGAGTAAATACAGTACTCATAACAACTAGTGATCTAGATACAGCAAACTCAATAATTCGTTCCCTATTTTCATTGGTCTTCACATGCAATCTATGCCTGCCTATAGTAGGAGCAAATACTGGTTTTTTACCAACCTGAGCATTAAAATCACCCAACAATATTTTCATAATCCATAATTCATAAAAGAATGGAAAGCAGAAATAGCCCGTTCTAAATCATCATAGAAAAGATCCTTTTCATCTTCCTCTTTTTCTTCTGTGACAGAAAAATACAACAAAATTGTGTAATAGATACATTTTAAATCGTAGATGTCTTCTTTGAAAGTTTCTTTTGTAATGTCTACATAGAACACAGGTAGGGGCTTCTTAAATCTTGAAATAACGTTGGTTACATTAGAAGCTTCGTAACCTTTCTCTTTCAATTCCTCTTTTATAATACTAATTGGAGTAGTGTGATGGAGGTCCTTAATCACTATCCTGGGGCATCTGTCCTGTAGGAGCTGAAAGATGTAAAAATCTGCGCCTTCACTTCTTAGGCACGCATTAAAATTTCTGTAAGTTTCGGGTGTATCTTGATAAACAGTTACACCTTTAAGTGTGGTTTCCACTGTAAATTTGTTTGGTCCAGCTTTTTTTGTTAGGAATGCAATTAATGCATAGTAATTTTCTACTAGTAATGTGGGGGCGGTTTTTGATTTAGCACGTGCCTCGTAGTGTTTTCTAGTTCTTCGTCTGGTATTGAAGTTTGTATTTGAAAACTGTTATGTGTTTGATTTGGCGCTTGTTTGTTGTTTCGGTCTAATATGATCCTGTTCAATTAGTAAAGGTCGTTTTCGACCAGTAAATAGCTCCCAGGAACCAGCATTATTATTATTAGTACTTAAATTTAAACTTTCCGAGTCCATATCACTTAGCGCCGCGAAGAAGTAGGCGATTCGCCCATGGCTGGCGGTAAAACCCGCACTTTTATTATGTAAGTCTTATATCTAATCTGTCTGATCAAAATAAAACCCTTTTTAAAAAGAAAAACAGAATATTAAAACATTAACTGAAGTTATTTTTATATCACATAAAATTAACCTATTTTCACTTTCACTTCGATCATATGATCTGTCATAAAGTAAAATAACCTAATTTTATTTTAAAATGACAATGAAAGTAGATTAGAGATTAAACTAAAATGAAGTAATCAATAAGAATTTAAAAAAAATAATATTAATACTCTACTTATGTTATGTAGAAATCATGGAAAATCATTGTTCTCTTCTGCTATTGTACTCATAATTCGATGAATTATGTGCTAACACATAATTGATGATTAACTATTATTAAATAAAATTCAACGAATTTTAAATTTATGCTTGAATAATGTTTTGAGGAGCAATTTTCTATTTCCAGGAGAACGGTATAAAAACTAACATACATATGTTATTATTGGGTCCAAGTTTACTAAAAATAAAATATTAAAGTGAAATACAGCTCCAGATAAATTCCCGCTATTCCGTTAGCTGAAAAACAATACTGACCAACCCTCAGAAATTAACGATACATATTAAAAATTAATATGACTATAAAACATAAAATTAATATCCGAAAAAAAAGTTTATTGCAATAGTTGATTTGAATTTGAAAATTTAATTGAAATAAAAATAAATGAGTTAATCACTGTGCTTTAAAACATAAAAGAATTCATTTTATTCTTTGAATAAAAAATAATTCTAAAACAAACATACGTCACATTATGATGTTTAAAAACATATGTAAAGATAAAAAATACAGAAATAAAACTACAAAAAAAAGGATAATAATCAGTTCTTACGTGTTATTATGATACATAAATTTAAATTATTAAATTATAAATAAGATAGACAATTTTAATCGAGAGAAATTATTAGGCTAGACACCCTATACGATAATGTATACACTGCCGGTATATATCTACAATATATCAAGCTGTTTTTACTTAAAATCTTAGGATGAAGCAGGCAAATCGGCATTAGTCTACAGTCGTACTGCGAAGGACTGTTGAGGGGTACCTACCAAGGGCTTGATCAAGCATTACTGAATGAAGATCACTTCAGCTAGACACACACGCTTTAGTAACATATAATAACACTGCCCCCCCTCTCACCCTCGCGTTCTACTAATTGTTTTCTTTCCCTCAGCAAAATCAACAGTAAAACAGAAACGAAACTCGTTTCTTCATATTATTGTTACATACGATATCAACACATTAATATGATTTAAAATATTTTTGTATTAAACTGTTAAGGGGATTATAGTTATTGGGGATTATGGGTTTTTCAATTCAGGAATGACATGTGTGATATTCCATTTCCAAGATATGATACGAAGACAATTTTCTCTTATTAATAATGACGTATACTGAATGATATTATGCTTGAATCTTAGGGGTTTTACAGGAATAATGACTTAAATTGAAAAAAAAAAGTTTCAAGCTTTTAAAATACTTCTAATGATTAATAAAATAATTTCGATACCAAAGTTGCAATAGGAATGGTACGAGTATGCTTTATCAGTACCCAATTTTTTAATTTAATTTTTTGGTATTTGGTTTAATTTTGACAAGACATCAAATACCTCTTTTGAGAAATTAGGTTTTATAGTTATGACATTGTTCTTTTGAAGGAGCGATACGTTCAGATTACCAACAGTTTTATTTATTCGATGATTTTTTTCGCTTAATAATAATAACTCATAAATTAATTAATTTTTAATTTTAATCAGTAAAATTACATTAACCAGCGGAAAATACTTTTATAGGTTGATTTATTAATCCATTTTGTACATACTTGTTTCAACAAGCCCTAATAATCGCAACCAATAAACATACCTGGTAATGAATAGGTAATGAGGATCGGATTATTATGCATTAGGAAAAAGTTTTACTGTATCTAGCCGGGAATTGCAGCAGGGGAATATCACGCACATGCCCAGGGGAAATAAAAAAAACTGAGTACGCTTTTCAAATTATAAGAGCAAAATTTTCAGGAAAAAATATTTTACACTATAAATAATTGTCGTAATTAGACTTTGTATGCATAAAGATAATAATACATCGATCGATAAAATAACTGCTTGTTTTAAAATAATAAGGATAACATTATCCTTTAAATTCCCCAACGAAAAATTAGTCCACACACTAAATGAGAACCTTTAAGAACTTGCAGAAAGAATCTTCGACACAATTAGGAAAAAAAGGCTATGTTCTATAGACATACTCTGTGAATGAATGCAGTAGGCTAACGAAAACAATATTTAAATTTTTTAGAAATAAAAAACTAAACCAAACTAGGTTAAGGAAGTATAGAGAGAAAGGATATGAGAGAACTCGTGGTTACGGAGGATAAGTTTAGGGATGGAGCTCCCAATAGTATAACCCCAAACAAGAGGAAGAGGTTTGAGGCGAAAACGTTCAAAATTTCCGATGGAAAAAGGATTAGGATATCGGAGAGGATGATGCAGTAAAGTTAGGTGAAACAAAAAGAAACATAAGGATACTTAGTTTTATAAAAAAATTTCAGCTCATTGCATAATTAGTAGGTACATACAAGACCAAGCAGGTAGGAAAGCTTAAAAATTTCCATTCTGCGAATACCTGATTAGCGTATAAATTAGAATAAAAATTGTGCCACTACAAACCATGAAGAGCTGTTTTGGGCTCAGTACAAGGTAGAGAATGTACTGTTTCTAAAACAATGTTGTACCGGGATGGGTTAGTTCGTGATCACGCTCAACCCGGAATTTAAGAAAGTGTTGGAGGTGTTAAAACAAAGGACTGAGAGGTTTTTTTTTAGCCCTCTAGAAACGTTTTTTCAATACAAACAAGGGGTTCAACTAAAGTGTTAGCCTTTCTTCTATAAGTAGAGTAGTGTTTTATCCTAGAGTAGACACTAAATAAAGTTTATCTTGCACAAGGAATAATATTGTTTTAAATTTTGTTCTAAACAAATATTGATTAATGGAAAGCAATATGATATTTATATAATATCATATTTATTAATATGATATTTATAAATCTACGTAGTATACTTCAGAAGAAGTATTCATCGTAATTAATTAGTTCCCGCTTAACATAAATAATTTATAATCGCATTGTTATTTTTTATGAAATCAAAATTGAGCCCCCTTCAGATTTATACACCATGGGGCCCCATCTAACTCGGCCATCTTAAATATTAGTAATAATAATACATCTAGGTGCTTCATACCTCTGCAAATTCAAGGGTCACATACAGGCGATGTCAAAAGCAGCGACCTGATACAAGTTTCGGTGACAAGGCCAGCCTTCACACTGATGCTAGAAAAAATTCTCAGAAGCACCGTCCAGGACATTCTATAGTCCAGTTGGTCTGTAATGAACGAATTTCTGTAACTATTATTGTATTTTATTTTTCTTCTTAAATTTTTGTCATTGTAATTCGCTAGTATCAATAGTACCTACACTCCTTTTTATTATATTTTAACAGCAGCGACCCAAAAATGTAAGACTAAATAAAAACATATATAGAATTTAAAAAGACGAAAACGAGCTGAAATAAAGAAACTCTAATAACAATGAATAGTCTATAAGATTATTTTCCTGAAGTGGAAAAATTCCACTAATCATTGAAAAAAATGTGAATTAATTATTTCCTGAAGTTTTATGTCAATTTACGGTTTTATAATATTTTAAAGGGGTGCTGAAGGCCCCGTGTTCAAATCCAGCTTTGGCAGATAATTTATTTAATCAGTAACAACCTTAAATGGATCATGTGGGATCTGCGGACCATCGTGGGGCTCACCCAGTCTAAAATAAGTGAGTACTTTTTATTAAGGGAAAAACTTTGGCATGATCACGGACAAACCTCCTCCCTGTAAAACCGTTGATTTAAAACAGAACAAGTATAAACTGAACCCAAGATCCTTCATGGGTTTTGGTGGTACAAGTTTTTTTTTTTGTAATATATAAATTACTATTTATTTATTTTTTTAAAATTTATTTATTGATATTTACAACTGTATTAAAAAAAAAAACATCCAGTAATAGGCTATGTGATACAAAATGACATGAGTAATGGCAAGTTGAGAAACTACCCACTGGTAGTACTCAAATCACCTAAGAAGGTCACGTGGCCATCTTCTTTTCAGACGTCTCGGAGGATTATCGGGAATCGAAGAGGAAGCTAGGTTTGAAACTAGAGGGTTTGAGTGGGAATGAAGTTTGTTATGAAAGGAAAGATACCAGGTTCGGGCCAAATCAGCAACAAATGGGACATTAAGGTCGTTATGGATGACGGTATTTTCAACAAAATAAGGAGCGTTGAGGATTTAACGAAGGATTTTGGATTGTAGGGATTGGATACGAGAGGAATTCGATGGCTTAGTGGAGCCCCAAAGCTCTACTCCATAAGTCCAAATAGGTCGTATGATGGTCATGTAGATGAGTCTTTTGTAGTTAATTGGGAGGTTAGAGCGTTTGTCTAGTAAGTGTTGAAGTACCCTGAAACGTCGAGCGGTTTCTTGTCTTTTCAGTCTACTATGAGGATTCCAGGTCAATCGTTTGTCGAGGTGCAACCCTAAGTATCGGATCTGTTCTACAGGCACCAGTGGGATATTATCAAAGGCTACTGAAGGGCAGGAAGTCATTGGTTTACGACGTAAGGTAAAAGTGATTTGATGGGATTTTTGAGAATTTATTTTAATTCTCCAGTTTTGACACCATTCTTCAAGATCAGTGATATGGGATTGGAGGCTTTGGGATGCAATAACTGGATTGGTGTTGACTGATAATACACATGTATCATCAGCATACGTGGTAAAAATAGTGTTAGGATGAGTTGGGATGTCAGCTGTATAAACTGTATAAAGGATTGGGCCAAGGATACTACCTTGAGGAACACCAGCAGATTGGGAGAAGAGGGATGAAAGGACATTATTATGGTTTACCTGGAAAGTTCTATTAGTGACATAGGATTGAAGGATGAGAAAGTAGGTAGGTGGTAGGAATTGACGGAGTTTGTAGAGTAATCCCGGATGCCAGACTCAGTCAAAAGCCTGCTCCACATCAAGAGACGCCCAAACAATATGATCCACGTTCTAATGCAGAGGAGACTACATCCACCACACGATGACATTGCTGAATAGTGGAGTGGGGTACTCGGAATCCAAACTGGTGATCTAGTATTGTGTGACTTGCATCAAGGATGGGGTACAATCGTTTGAGGATGAGTTTTTCTAGGATTTTACCCATGCAAGGTAGAAGAGAGATAGGACGGTAAGAGGAAGGGTATTCTCGTTTTTTTTTAGGTTTGGGTATCATTTTTACAATGGATAATTTCCAGAGGTCAGGAAAATATGTGGAGCGGAGTACAGCATTATATATATAGGTAAGGAATAGAATGGCTTTTCTAGGAAGGTGTTTTAAGATATGAATTGTGATGAGGTCGTGCCCAGGAGCTTTGCGGGAAGGTAATCTGTGTATAATGTTGGATATTTCTGTAGGATGGAATGCTTTGGGTGGGAGGGACATTTGGAGGGGAACATCTAACGCTTCTTTTATATGTTCCAGGTGAGTTGGGTTAATGATATCAGGATGTGGATGAAAGATTTTGGAAAGGTATTGGTCAAACAACTGTGATTTTTCTCCGTCAGGTCTTGTCCAGTTATTTGATTCAGTAAGGAGTGGATGATTAAATTCTTTGAACTTTAGGAGTTTTTTGGTGGTCATCCATAATGTTTTGTCGGTGGTTGTAATTTTATTTCTAAATCCGTTTTGTCAAATGTCGAAATGACGATTGTACGGATATTTATCCGTTCGTCTCTCGTATCACTAACGATTAACCTGTAATCAATGTGGGAGGAGAAGGCTTAAGAGCGAAACTTGAGTGCAAGAAAAGGAGGACAATGATCTGATGAAAGGTCGTCCAAGGATTCAATATTGGCTTATGCGGGGGAAATCTGGGATGTAACAAATATGTCAAGGATGTCGGGACGTTTTTTGAGGGATGTAGGCCAGTAGGTAGGATTTTTTGGGGCAAGGATTGAGTAACTCTTTGAGGATGTGAGAGAGGATAGAATATTTCCACGGGAGTTGGATGTTCGACAACCCCATCGTTGGTGTTTACTATTTTTTTTTTTATGATTTATTTTTACATTTAATTTAGATATATAAAATACAAATAGCCTTGCAGGAGATATTTATTAATTTTTTATATCCGTTTCTGAAACTTTTAATTCATAGTAGGTTTGTTTGTCTTCTACATATACAAAATTAAAAAATAAGTTCAAAATATTTTGATATAGATAGGCAAGGGCTCCAGCGAAGATAAAGTAAATATATAAAGTTTAAATTTATCTTGTACTTTTGAAATAAATTTACTTATTTGTTCAAATTATCAAACTGTGTGGACCCGTGGTATAGTTTTAGCAGAACTACTGAAGATTTAGGAAACCCCACAATGAGAAATAACGGTTGCAAAGTTCAGGGTTATTTCATCTAGGGGTTTTTAGGGGGAAGAGATTTTTAATATTGTGCATAATCAGCCCTGTGAATTTATGGCTAAACTTAAATATTTAAAGAAAAGTTCCAGACTATCTCACCTCTTTTGCCTCCTCAATATCTTACCGGCGCCTCAGAATCGATGAGCACCTTATAATATTCCAATTTGTATGAAACCTTCAGGTTACTCATACTGTTTTGGTGATAAGGGGATGTTTTATATTTTTATATATTATATCATATATGGCGGCTCTTTCCCTCCATTTGTAAACACTATTTCCTAGGTTCTATCTTATACCAAACCATCAACTCACAACATCCATCCTATATCTAACTCACTCCCACCAGATGTCCGCCATCTTCCTTATTCACATTCAAATCCAAGATTTTCCTCAATCTCCGAAATTCCCAAACAGACGCTCTTTAATCATTAATAATTAATAGCTCATATTTATCAGATTTTATTGATGAATCACTGTAAATATTCTTCACTCATGCTTATATTAATTTTTATATTGTTAGCTGCTTTTAATTATTTATTAGCTTTCTCTCAGCTTATTTCTTTTAATTGTGAATTAGTAGGCTATTTTTGGTATTATTATTTTTTATTTATTTATTTTTATTCTCTTCCAGAACATCTAAAATGTATGTTTACATTTATTTTCACGGATTGTTCCATTAATGTAGCCCTTTGTTCAGATATATATTTATTAAATTTTATACACATCCGTTATTTTTAAGGAACCTGGTCCCAGCATAAAATTACTTTTTCTATTCTATATAATATATATAACAAGCGACCCCCCGCCCGGCTTTGCTCGGGTAGTAAGACATATTATGCCCACATGTTTTGCCTGTCTAATGTATTTTATTATGTAGATATATGCCTTAAAAGATAGATATATGATATCACCGACTTTTTTGTAGATCTATAAAAGAAGAATATTCCACCATGCATCGTTTCGTTATTTGACAAAGGCATTAGGCAGCGTCTTCGATGAAACCTCCCAGGCGGCTATACTTTTTCCAATATTATAGCCTTAATGTTATATTCCAACACAGTTACACAAAACCTCGACAAATAATATACCTAAACCTTCCTGGTGCATCACTCTATCTACTCGTGAAAACCGCATGAAAATCCGTGCAGTAGTTATTGAGTTTACCGCGAACAAACGCGGCCGAAGACTTTTTTTCCCCAATAGGGGTGGCATTGGTATATTCCATACAGCCACATCTAAAGACTTTTTTTATAGATTTCATGGCATCAGTAAACTCTGTCGGTGGTGTATAAATTAGAAAGGTGTTCAATTTTAATTCATAAAAAATAACAATGTGATTGTTAAATAGTTTTTTCCATTTCTTACAAATTTGTTTATATCATTTTTTATAGTATCTCTTGTAATTTTTAACGTTAGCAATTCCTTATTTCTATGTTTTTTTTAATATGTGATCTTGCTAATTTGAATTTTCGCGATTCCCAAACAACAGTGTCTTGGTATTATTGTAGGTAAATTCTGGCTATTCCTAAATTATTCATAATTATAATGGAATGAATACATTCATAAATATATATTTTACAGTAAGAATGGCGTCGGATTGATGGCGTGATGGAGTTGGCAGTTTTTTAATACATATATAAATCATGAATGCTTGATCCCAGTGTGGCCTTGTCCTAAGCGGTTAAGGGCAACTGCCACCCTACGACTATTGTGGACTATGGACTAAGGGTTTAGACTATGGTCCTAC
The DNA here is from genome assembly GCA_964056705.1 of Troilus luridus. Classification (NCBI taxonomy): domain Eukaryota; kingdom Metazoa; phylum Arthropoda; class Insecta; order Hemiptera; family Pentatomidae; genus Troilus; species Troilus luridus. Next base: position 108,390,937 of record OZ057412.1, read on the forward strand.
TGTTCTTTTATATTTTTTTGTTTTACTTCTGTGACTTTCGTTTTACTATCAGTGGTTACTTCAACCTAGTTCTGACACGGTAATAATGACATTAATAACACGTGACCTATACTATTAAATAAAATATATAGTTAATATTATAGGTGGAACTTTTTGAGCGAATGAACTTGAATTTTTTTTCTTTATTCATTATTAATAAATGTTCATCTGTGATTTATTTGGCTTCTAATTTGAATAGTTAGAATATGAAATAGATGCATAGATTTCACAATCCATCCTATTTCAATTGGTATTTTCAAATAACTAAAATGTGTACAACAGTTTTTTCTTACCAGGATTATTGAGTACCCTAGCCATACTTTCTCGAGTCGACAGTAGCAATTATAGAAGTCCAGATTTATAAAATTGGTGCTCCGTGAATAGTTGCAGACTCCTGTAATCCAGATAGTTGGTTTTCCGACATTATATACGAATGCTAAACGAAAGATACTATACGAAATGAGCTAAACAAGCTTGCGAGAAATGGAAAAAACACATCTAATTGATCATCACGTTTTTATTTCTTTGATTAAATACATCGCCTACGGTTTATTTACATTTTATTGTTCTTAAATTATACTTGTATTTTCTCAGTTATCTAGTATATATGGTTGCATGCGTGTATGACTGTTTAAATCATCTAAAATATAAACCAAAATTGTTCGTAGGCGACCAAAAGGTTCAAGGACTTTAGGCCCATACAAATAAACGAGGTTTTAGAGCAATACATTAAAATATATATAAATAAAAAAAAGCTCGAGGTATGTTTAGAAACAAAGTCAAAGTTTTTAATCTTAAAATAAATCTTTAAATTAATAGAAACATGACTGATATTTAACAACCAAATTAATGCGAAGGAAGTTGCCTTCTATAAAGAAGAAATACTACAAGAACCGCACCAGGCTACTGATAAAAAACGCAACCTATGAAGAATACAAGCATTGATGGAAGAGAGTGTGGACAGATTATCAGAGACCAGCTGTTGGAGAGTAAATAAAGAAGTACTGGGAAGAGAAAAAAAAAACGAGGCACCATAAGTGTTGAGTTACGTAATGTCCCTAGATGATCAAATTCATAGATTAAAAAAGAAACAATCAAATAATAATTAAGTGATGACACATCAAATGCAGATTGGCGGTATATTTTTAAAGATAAACATATTTACATAAGAATATAATAAAAATAAATTGATCCTTGATTTACGAATATGAGAGAAAACATAAATAAATAAAAAATATTTTTTCACTTAATTATAATTGTTTAATACTAATTAAGTGGAACAGTAACTAAAGAACTATACTAGAATATAATAGGATGTAATTAGTTGGGGGTGCAGTCAAGAAAACACGCAAAAATAGGTGAAACTAAATGAAACTAAAACTAAATGAAACTAACTAGGTGAAACTAAAACATACCCTATTTATAGAAACCTTATTTCTTACAATTCTATAGCTCCCCGCTTTTATGGTCTTCCCAAAATCCACAAACCTAACAACCCCCTCCGGCCTATTACATCTAACATCAATTCACCATCTACAAAACTTAGCAAATTCTTACTTCCTTCCTTACAAGTCCTCAGCCGTAATAACCCATATGATATCCAAAACTCTTTTCATCTACGTGATCTATTAACATCCCTCACCATACCTGATCATTACGTTCTCACCTCCTTTGATGTAGAAAGCCTATTCACCAACATACCTTTAGATAAAGCTCTCCTCATTATAGATAACAACTGGCCACTCATAGAACCCCATACCTCTCTCAACCGCACCTCTTACCTCCAATCCTTAAACCTCTGTTGTGAATCAGGCTACCTTACCTTCCATGGCCAGTTCTTTAACCAAATTTCTGGACTTGCCATGGGAAATCCCCTCGCTCCTGACCTCTCCAATATTGTCTTAAACGACCTTCTGGACTCCATTCTACCCCCAATTCCTTAACGATGTTATTTTCATCAAGAAATATGTGGACGATCTCCTCCTTATCCTAAATCCCATAATTATTCCTGAATTATTATCATCTTTTAACTCATACCATCCCCGTCTCCATTTCACAGTTGAACTTGAATCCAACAAATCATTACCATTTCGTGACCTCCGCATCATTAGAAATCCTGACCACTCCTTATCCACAGATTGGTATACCAAACCCACCTATTCTGGCAGACTCCTTAATTATTACTCCCAACATCCGCACCACCAAAAAATAAACGTCGCCAAAAATATTATCCGCCGTGGCCTATCCCTCTCTGACCCTTGTTTCCATAAAACTAACACCCACCGCATCCAAAATATACTTTTAAAAAACAATTTTCCTCTCCATATTATTAATAAACTCATCCAAGACTATAAAAAAAACCCCAACCCCACCCTGTCTCCACACCCTCCCTCTAACCCTATATACAGATCCTTACCATATATACCCTCCCTCTCAAATAATATTCAAAAATCCCTACGTTCCTCTATCCCCAATTTACGTTCAGCCTTCAAATCCCAAAACAAACTTTCCAAAATCTATACCCGTGTTAAAGATCCCATTCCCGTTATACAACGCTCACAAGTTGTCTACCGTATCCCTTGCTCCACTCCCAATTGCAACTCCTCCTACATCGGCGAAACTAAAAACTTACTTAAAGATCGTATTTCCCAACATAAATATTCCATTTCATCCAATAACCCAACCGCATCCAAACTCTCTGATCATGCCCTATCTTTAAACCACATTTTCAACTTCGATAATACGTCTATCCTAGCTTCCGTTCCCAACTATGAAAAACGCATTCTCTCTGAAACCATCCACATCAATTTAGATTCCTCCACCGTCAACCTTAAGTCCGACTCACATCACCTATCCTCTATTTATTCCCAAATTTTTAATTTACTAAAAACACCATAATTTTCAAAAACATATTATTTCTCTCCGTTTACGGTCAGTATCTTTCTATTTTTTCTTTTTTTAGTATTTTATTTCTTTACTGCCCCTTTTTCATTACTTTAATTTTTTTTTTTTTCACATGATTTACGCGTCCCCATATTCCCCATATTGCCCTTTCCCTACTTTTTATTGTTTTTTATTTTTATTTTTTTGAATTTTTTATTTTTCGTTACTTTGATCTTTGACCGTCAGAGATCGCGGTCATCGCTTCCGTTGTTTTAACGTACTTTTGGCTTCAGTTACTTTCTGCCCGAGCAGCCACGCCTATTGGGTTCGTACAGTTTCATATTATTTATATCTTCTCTTCATCTTTCTCCATCTCCTTCCTTCACACCTATTTCTCCCATCATCACTTTAGCATCCATCATAGTTTTTAATTTATACAGTTCATGTTCACAGAACATCATTATTATTTTTTATAATATATCTCCATTCACTTACTGATATCTTATATCTCTCATGTATAGTTCCTTGTATACTTTCATCTTTATTTATATAATATAACATCATTCCTATTGTATACCTTTATATAACATCTGTATACCTTTATATAACATCTGTTAGATAATGTATAGTGTATACTTTTTATATAACATGTATACCTTTTTATAACATCTGATACTTATATTTTAAAGTTATATTTATATTTCACTTCTCGGCCTGTCATACATTAGATTCCTATTCTTTACTTTCTACAATATTCTTCTCTATTTATTCTTAGGTATCATATTTTTAATTCATGTTCTTTCATTTCACTTATGGTACTCCCCATGAGCCTATTTTCATACTATTGTTTTCTCTGCAATACATTTCTATCTTTATTATACTAAGTTGTCCATACTCATTATATTTATATCTTTTTCATTTTATTTTTTTCTGTTTAACTTCATTCCTCTCTTTGTATTTTGTTTTGCATTATCACCTGTCTATACATCTACTATGTAATCATCTTTATTCATATATCCTTTCACTATATATCCTTCACTTTTTTCTCGCATAATTTTTTATATCTCTACATTTTGTTATTTTTTCTGTATCTCTATTTTATGTATTTTTACAGTCTATTCTGTTTTTGTCTGTTTTCTCATAGCCCTGAAGATGGCCTACACAGTGGGTCGAAACGTCGGCACATAAAATACAATAGTTTCACCTATTTTTGCGTGTTTTCTTGACTGCACCCCCAACTAATTACATCCTATTATAGTACCTACAGTCAACTAATTTCTTCCTTACATTATACTAGAATATAATTGAAAGTTCTTCTATTAAGACCAATAATACAATAATAATGTAAACAACTGTTTTACGATCTAATAAATGATCTACGAATCATCATCTGAAATCCTTTTACAATTTCCTGTTATATTATTTCTTTAAAACGAACAAGCATACGAATACTTTAGTTTCCAACGATTAGGTTCCCTGGCCACTATGATAATTATAAATGAGATTGTAAGACATTTATATTTACTCTTACTGAAAGGATTTTTCCGTTTATTAAAAACTAAAACTAAATATAATTTAATTATTTAAAGTACTGACGCCAGAAAAGCGAAATTCCTAATAACGACCTAAAATAGAATAATTTACCATCTATTTGCAAACCGAGAACAAGCATTGATTAATAAAATATTTTTAGAATATTTGCATATGTGAGACTGACTTTTTAGAACGATACAGCATATGAATAAGGCAAAAAATTTGTGGTCCTGAATCATTAAAATTCATGATACCACAGTTTATATTGAGGGTATAATATGGTTGAAAATAAATAGGTCTTATTTATTTATAAATGATTCATATAATTTGTAAAAAAATGAGATATATATATACATTATCAAATACTGCAGTAATACAAAACCAATTTGACAATTAAGAACTTTGATTTTAGCTATATATTGCCATATTTTTTTCCTCCATAAATCCTTCGTTGTATCAAAAAAGTTTACTTGGCTCAGATTCTGATATCTAGTAGATTAAAATCAGTACGGCAAACAGGAGATGGTAAAAAAAAATACGTATACTTGTATTAAAGTAATATTATTAAATATGTAGAAAATATTATTCACAGTTGATAACTAATCAAACACTTTTAATAAATTAGACTGAAAAGGAAAATTAATTGAATCCCTGTTGGGAAAAATGACCATGATATACTAAAAAATTCATCAAATCAATTACATGAAGCTCAAAAAACTGGTTTATTTCTGTTCCAGAAAATATGACTGTCCTAGAATTTTGTGTTATATTGTAGTAAATCTTAGTAAATAGTTCCCAACCTGGGGGGCGATAAAATAATTCTCACTGAATTTTGGTTATTCTTCTCTCACAAGTACTCCTGTATCTTAAATTGAAACTTTTAATGTATCTTGTGATAGTAAAGTAAATGTTTTGTTTTCAATGAAACACTTTTTTTTCATATGCCCAAAAAATTTTGTACAAGGGGGGCGGGGGAGGAGGCTTTCATTTGAACAGAGAGGGAGTGGAAACCTTTATTTGAACAAGGAGGGTTCAAAAAAGGTTGGGGACCACTGTAGTAAATAATAAAAAACAATATAGCATATTTTATATATTCCAATCCAAGCCCCGAACTATCCAAGAATTTTACAAAATGTAACGGTAACTATCGAATAGCTCACGTGTAAGAGGTGGAATGCAGTTCCATTCTGAGCAGAACGGATTATTTAGGATTTTAAGTTTATACCAGCATCATGGAATTAGACAAGGTATTGGTCTATTGATGGACCGTGAATGAGCGACCCCTACACATCCTTTCAGGATCAAGAACAACATTAGTCTGATAGCCTCTGTAAACCCACACATAGGACATTGGAAGGCAAGCCTTACAACAAAACAGCACTTAGGAGCTGGAGGTGGAGTAATTTCCCATGGTATTATTCCCTTAGATTGTAATATCAGATCCCAACTTTTCCACTCACTTACACGCCTGAACAACCTCATTCAGCCCCTTTTCAGGCTAGAAATAGAACATATTTGAATAAATACAACACAAAAAAAAGACTATTTTTCTTTTAATTTTTACCACTCTGAATGGGGGTTTCCTAAATGAAATAGGTGAGAATTGATTGGTTCCTTGTGCTGTGAGTAGATGTCAAAAAATTAAACCTGGAGGGAATCACTTTTCTGATTGGCCAACTTTACTTATTTAGCATCCACTCACAGCACAATCAATTAATTAATTAATCAATCAATTCTTTTCAATTAATTCGTTGTTGGAACTCAGCCGCAACGCGAATTTCCATAGTTAGATCTAATCTTCACATTTTTTGTCGAGTTTTGGGAATATGGTAGAAATGTAGCTGCAGGGGGTCCACCGGAACCAGCTAAATTTTGAAAGTGGTTTATGATCATCAAAATACGACGGAAAATTCATTACTTTCAATGGACAACCAAGGGGATTTTCAACAATCGTTTCAATGAAATCCATCAACCTTAAACAATGGGCTACCGCTAATTTTAAAGGAAAAATATGTTTTTAAACATGAAATTTCGAACTTCGAAAATTTTCTGTTTGAATTTCGCGCCAAAACTGTTAGTTTTGATAAGAAATATTGTGACGTCATCAGGCTTGTTGTCAGTTTATCTCGCATTGTTGTCGTCATTTTCCTTTGTAATTTTTGAAACGTTTTTAGCTTAAATCACTTATTAATATTATGAAGTGTTTAAAAGTTTCTCATATCCCGCGTCAAGTTTTTAAGAATCCGAACGCGATTTTTTCGAAGAAAAAATGATCTTTTAAAAATAAAATAAATATTTTTGGGAAAGTTAAAGTATTGTGAATCTAAAAATTCATTTATTTAAAATTTTTTTTTTAAATCTTGGTTGTTCATTCATTACGGATAAAAGAGATTTGTCACCTTTCCTTTTTTCCCTTTTGAGCTGTTTCGATAATCGGCCAAATGTCAAGAGGAATTAAGGCAGTATTTAATTAAAATTCTTCAATTAGGACTAACCAGCTTCCATCTTACATTTTCTGGTTCCTGCCAATTGCATAGAAATATTTATATTTCTTCAATCGCCAACCTTCGCAAATGTAATTCCCTCTTTATTTATTTATGTGTTTTCAGGATATTTATAAATAAGTAGGAGATCTTATTATTTTTATTGCACCTAGAAATTCTAATATTATTGAAGTTATTGAATATGAATATGGTATCAGCTCCGCAGGTTGTCGCTTCGAATTATGTCACAAGAAGTTGTAACTTTTCATTATTTTCTTTTTTAATATTCTCGGAAATAAAACTAATCATTAGTATGAAATAAAGAGTGCAATTATAGGAAATGTGTATACTTCGATGATCATTTCATTAAGAAATTAACTTTTCAACAAACGTTTCGAAGTATACATGGTTATATATATATTTCCTAAACGGTATATGCAAGTCAGTTCTTCAATATATATACAGTCAGTAATAGTACCTAATAAAATTATTTTTCTTTCAAGTTTCCACGGCCACTATTTATACAAAAAACTTCAGTTGTTTCTTCTGGTTTAGACCGTGTCGGTGAATTTTCTGCCAACGTTTCGCCAGACATGCTGCTGACTTCCTCAAGGCTTAATTGAGACTGAAGACGTCCAGCTAACCCGCGGCGTTATATAGTAGCCACTCGGGTCCACTCGTGATTCATCGGTTCCTTCCGTTAGTCGTTCGGGTTTTTCGTGTCCGGGGTCGGAGTCTGCTCTTCCATGCCTGTGATTGGCTGGTTTCTGATTGTTTGGGCTCTGATTGGCTGGACTTCGGCTTGATTGTCGCTGCTAGGTTGATTTGTTGTTCTTGTTGATTGTCTTTCTTCTGTTCTATGTTAGGGAGCCATAGTTTACTTAATTTGTACCCATCCTCCCTGTTGAAGTTTTCCGGGTGTTTAACTATTTCTATTGCTTCTAGTATCTTCCTTTCTGTGGCCTTGCTACATTTCTTAACTACTCTGATTTTATCAAATTCTATGGCGTGGTTAGTAGTAGTGAAATGTTCTGCCAAAGCCGATGTTTTGCTGTCCATTTTCTTCACACTTTTAATGTGTTCTGTCAGCCTTGTGGTATCAGCCTTCCCGTTTGCCCAATATATTTCTTACCACAGGAGCATGGAATGCTGTATATCCCAGGTGTCCTGAGCCCTAAGTTGTCTTTTGGATTCGGCAAAACCTGACCTATCTTCCTGTCTGTGGTGTATATCGTTCCTATATTAAACTTCTTCAGTACTTTAGCTATTTTCTCTGTTGTGCCTTTGACTTATGGGATCGCTGCTCTCTTAATTTCTTCTCTTCTTTCTTCTGTTGTGCGTGGGCCTGCCTTTTGGGTTTTTTTGAATTCTCTCTTTATTATTTCTTCTTGATAACCATTTTTCATTAGAGCTTTCTTTAAATGTCTTTGCTCTTTCTTCAAACACACCGGCTCTGAAATCCTAATGGCTCTTGTGATCAACGTTCTGGGCAGGGTGGTGATGTGAGCCTGCATTCAAGTATCGGTCAGTGTGGGTCGGGTTTCTGTATACCGAGTATCCCAAACGGTCATCTTTCTTTTCAACTTTTACATCTAGGAACGGGATGCTTTCTTCAGCTTCAACTTCCATAGTAAATTGAATGTTCCTGTGTCTCCCGTTTATGTGGTTCAAGAAATCATTTAAAGTTTCAAGAAAATGTTAAAAGTTGTGACTTAACTCGAAGCGACAACCTGCGGAAGTGATACCTACAAATAAACAAATAAAATGGTAAGAATTATTAAGTCAAAGTAAAAAACTACTTGAAATATTATGTTTTAATTATTAGATGGCAGTATGGTTATTATAAAGACGAATTATAATAATACTACTAATAGGGATTGTAATAAGAAATATAGGAATTATAAATTATAAATAAACGTTCAAATAATGCGAACTTACGGTATCTTTTGAATAAATATTTAATAAAAAGAAAATGCTTACAATAATTTATCTCAGGTTAACTCAATAGTGTTTTAAAGGAATTAAGTATATTTTAATTAAACACTTAATTAAATCAGGGTACAGGTGCAGGTCGATATCAATTTGAATATATCCAATAATAGAACAAACAATAACAATGGGTCTTCACTATACTCCGCAAGCAACAAAACATAACAGGACAGCTAGGGACAGCTTACTCATGGATTTGCCACTGCAATATAAATAAATAAAAACTGTACATTAATGAACTAAAAAATAAATATTAATTAATGAACGGGTAGGTAATAACTATTGAATGAAATAAAATAAATTAAGTCGTTGAGGCAGTGGCAATTCCCTTTCACACTAACCTCGTTAGTCGCCCAGCTGTTCGCAACCTTCACTACCTTTTGGTCATCAACACACTCCCGTTACAGTGTCGATAGCCTTATCAACAATAAGTATTAAAAATATAAATCGTGCTTCGGTCCGTTACACGCAGAAACCTCAGGCGTCCTCAGCACTTTGTAGCTTCTCTTCTTTGTACGACCTGAAGTCAATCATTCTAATATGCTTTTCAAAGTCTTCTGGTGATTCCCAACACTTTCTAACTAATACTGCTCGTTTCCTTACAAGATTGAACAGCGAAGGAGAGAGTGCTCTTTGTATTCTTTAGAGTCTAGTCGTAAGTTCTCCCGCAGAAAAATCAATTTTCTTACGCCAACAAACAAAATTTAAGAGAGAGAACTCTAAATTCGTTTTTCTGAAATGTTGTAAAAATTCCTTCTTAAGTTTAGTGAGTTATATGATTGCGTAGCATTTTTTAAATTCTCTAGGAAGACTCCTTGACTTTTGCCATAACACAATATACTATAAACTGTTCAAAACCTACTATAAATCGGCGCACGACAACTATATGGTAATAAGTCTCTCTCATTTTTTGTACTTTACCATTATACGCATAACTTAACTATCCGAAATTTCAGATGTCTAAATTCAAAACTGACTAACTCCATACAATCTATGTACCCTATAAAAAGAACCCATCTGCGAATTTCAAGATGCTAAGTTCAGCAGTTTCTGCTGTGCGTTGACCTCTGGGTGTGTTAATCAAGCAGGTTTACAGCTTTATATAAATTTCGCCTGTGTGGTGTGTTGATAAAAAGTAGCCTATGTCCTTCCCCAGGCTTGAGATTATCCATATCAAATTTCATCACAGACGGATCAGCACAGCTGTGAAACATACATTGACACTGATTAACAAACGGGACGGACAGAAGTTTTCTGTTGTTCGTGTCAGTAAAGGATTAGTATGTAATGTTATTGAATTTTTTGAAAAATATTACTTAGTATAACGGTCTCACTTGTCGTACAGCAGCACCGAGAAGGGAACTTTTGTTTTATTTATTTATTTTTTCTGAACCTCCTTCATTTTATGTAATTACAACAACGACCCCTTGTAGCTCAGTGGTTAAGACACTGCACTAGAGAAGTGAAAAATGTTACTTGATTTGTTTCGTTCAGCGAAAATATGTAGATTTTGCGAGTAAGAAACAAGCAAGCAAGCATAAAAACTTTGCTCCCATTTCTCACCCCCTTAGGGGTAGAATTTCGGAAAATCCTTTCTTATCGGATGCCTACGTCATACAAAGAAAACACCCTTCAAGTTTCAAAGCGGCATTTGACTGCATAGATAGGGAGGCCTTATTTTTCAAGCTTGCTAATTTTGGTCTGTCTCAGAAAATGCTAAAAATTTTGAGAAGCTTATACACCGAGGCTAGAGCAACAGTACATTATAAAGAGGGGTTGACTGAATTCTATAAAACCTCTGGTGGATTGAGACAAGGCTGTCTGCTTAGTCCATTACTGTTTGCGCTCTTCGATTTATATGAATACATTGGCGAAGGACTGGATATAGCAGGAGTTAACGTTAGATGTTTACTATACGCCGATGACGTGGTAATGCTGGCTCCTTCCCCTGTAAAGTTGCAGCGTATGATAAACAACCTGCAGGATTACTGTGGGTTGCGGAATTTGGATATAAACCTAGCAAATTCAAAAATATTGGTTATTCGTAAAGGAGGCAGATTGTCCAAATTTGAGAGGTAATAGGAGGCAACCCAGTTGAAGTGGTCAACGAATATAAGTATTTGGGTGTTATAGTTACCCCAAAATTAGCACTGGGGCGCCATTTTCGGAAAGAGTCAGCCACGCGAAATTTGGTTTGAATTCTACTTGGAAAAATTTTTTGACTAGCAAAAATGTCCCTTATACAACAAAGTTAGAAGTTTATAGGTCAGTTTCTCGGGCGAGAGTTTGTTATGCTGGACAGGCTTGAGGTTTCGAGCCTTATGAAGTTTTGGAAAAATTCCGGTGACATTTTTTGAAAAAACTATTATTTCTCCCAAAATATGCACCAAATTATGTTTTGGCACATGAAACTGGTATTGCATCAATATACACATACACACTTAAAATTCATTTTGACTATGTTTTGAAAGTCCTGGAAATACCGAATTATCGCTTGCCCCACATCTTAGCGAAAGAAGTGATAAAAAAGAAAGTTTATTGGTACAGAAAGTGGGTGGAATTTGAGGAATAATATGAAATGAATCTCGATCCGTCAGTCCTATCTAGTCCTAAGTTGACTGCACTTAGGCGCCGTATGGAAGAATCGGAGAAGCAAAAGAATTTCGATAAATGTCTGCAATCTAGATTTATCATGTATGCAGGGATATGCATGGTGGGTAGCCCCACTAGAACTTATCCTAATGATATTCTTGACCATAGGTCGATACGTTCAATTTTCCGCAGCAGAACTGAATTACTAAACTTGAGGTCAAAACCGTGGGCTCAAGAAAATTCGGACAATTGTCCAGTTTGCAATTCCGAAGAAAAATAATACAAACAAAAATACAAAAATAGAGAAGCATAGGTAATAAAATAAAACAAAACAAAAAAAAACTGAATTATAATAATTTAAATATGAAATGTACTTATATTGGTATATGAACTATTAAAGGCTTTAATTGAATTGAGATATTATTTTTATTATTATTGGATGCTTTAATAGAATTCATATATTAATTTTTTAATTGTTCTTATTTATGTATATAAGATTATTTTAATAATCTCAGAAACCCAAATATTCTTTACAGTATTCCATTATAATGGGAGCGGAAAGGATCAGTGGTAAAGCACTGAGTTTGCCATGCCGAAATTCCAGGTTTAAATCCCCCTGCTGGTAATCGTTTCTTAAATGCAATATCTAAAACTAGTTTGCAAGTACTCTTTATCTATTATTGTTCTCTAATAAAACAGTGTATACATATTATACATATATGTAAAATCCAAGTACTGGATAATTGGTTAGCCTTGATTGAGGTTATGTACCTTTCATATTTAGATTAGATCACCTGGTGATAAGAGTATTGCTCACAATCAGTGTCATTTGATTTGTTGGATTTCAACCTGTAATTTAATAAATCTTTTCAGGTATGAATTGTTTAGTTGTGTTATGTAAATAGTGTTAATATGTTTTTGTATATCTTTTAAACTGCTATTGTAAAATCTTTTCAAATTAATAAAATCAGTTATTATCCGACATTATATATATGTACTGGGTGTATATGCATATGTATGAGCCCACAAAATGACAGATCAAAATAACTATATGTGGAAGGCCCTTCAAGAGGTGTCACCACTTATGGATCTTCAAGCTTTTCTCCCACGACTTAAAGTGCTCTTTCCTCTTCGATTTCTACCTTTTTCGGCAGGTCGCAGGCAAATCCGATGAGAGTTCACTCTGCACAATCCATTACCAAACTGAAGGATTTTTCATGGCAAAATACTTCCAAATGTAGCAGAATACTCCCCGGAAATTTCAATTGTTACTATACTACATTGAAGGTATAGATATCTAGTGTTTTTTTTCACATCATTAGCTATAAAATATTATTATTTACTATTTTTACATGGACATTACATTTACTAGAAATAGTATTAAAATTATATCAATTGAAACAACTGGATGTCAGCAGATTATCTAGTTATTTCTAGTTTAAAGAAAAAATTGTTCCAATAAAAATTGTTTAAAGAAAAGTTCAAATCCGATGAATCCAATAACCTTAAGAAAATCCGATTGAAGAACTATAGAGTTCTAACTTTTTAAATTACTTCCTCAGTCAAAGAATATTCTAGATGTAATAATCCTTGTTGGGAACAATGTTTTTCGTAGATTATTTGAGTTCGGTATTTAAACGAACGCGATGTCTAGCACGTATATGAGTTTAGTCAACAATTATAGAATGCTAATCGGTCTCTGGCTAATTGTACCAGTTCATGAAAAAAAAATTACCATTTAAGCACGCAATGGTTCGTGTAATTTCAGCACTAATAGGACACCTCGCGAAGCAACAACACCCTATAAGCCAGCAGGGCAAAAGATTTACTTAGTAAGCCAGGAGTAAAAAGTAATATCGGAGTGAAATTAGGTGCAACACTATTGACTATAATTGATTAATTAGCTCTAGCATACTGTTTAGATGCAATTGTATAGCAGACACTATAATCAGGTATACATCTCAATGGAACACTAATAGATTTCAATCATAGCTACTGAATAGAATTTCAGCTTGTTTATGTTCATCCAAACCTTCGACAATGTTTTTCTGTACTATCTAAGCAATTATAGGACTGAGAATATAGAGTTTGGATGGTGATTGAAGAAGTAAGATTTGTATATATCTCTTATCGTTGACACATAATGTTTCGAAATACCACGAAGACCATGTAATACCAAGAATAAGAAACGTTCCAGAAAGCAGAAGTTATAAATGTTTAATCCTGGATTGTCAGAATCTGAATATAAACAAATAACCATTATTCAAAATAAAACTCGATATCAAATAATACTTAAAAAACGAAATATTACAAAAAGAACCATTTTTATAATGTAGAGAGAGATATATAAAATGAACCCCTTAATTTTTAATAAAATTAATTTTAATTTTATTATTATCAAAAACTTAGCTCGACAATTATTTTCAGCATCGTATCAAACCAATCTCGCCCGGATCATATTGCCGTGAAGTGGAGCGTATCTTGGGTAGAAAATTCAGGGATGGTGGGTGAAAATTCATTGGGAGTTCTGCAATAAAAAAGTACTTTTTATCAAATATAAAAAAAAAATCTGTCCAAAAATAATGCAATTTGTCCAATTTTGGGAGCCAGTGCAGTCCTCTGTTTTGGTCTCCCGTTGGGAATTTCTTGGGTTACATGCGGTATGTTGAAAATGAAATTCAGCTCTATTTAAGATGTTCTATCATTCTAAGAGGTGGAAAAAGGTTTAAGAAATGATGGATTCAACCCTGGGTAGAAAGGAGAAATGAATCATTTATGAATTAATTCATCTCACCAGCTGAAAATTTCTCAAACCAACTGCAAATGACCCGTTCGTTACAACACCCTTTCTTGATGAACATGGATGAACAAATCGCGTGTTTCCGTGTTCATATTTAAACAACGTATGTTCGATTGTATTGATAGGAAATATTAATAAAAAAAGAGAATTAGTAACAGCTCATTACCATCTGTAAACAATAACATAATAAACAACAGAACTACACCGATTCCACATTAAATTTCAACAATACACGGTGATGTGATATTTAAGGAAGTTTTTGGTAAGACCAATGTAAGTCAGGAGTAGTAGTAGATAGTAGTACTGTATATTTGACGTATGTGTAAGATTGGATATATAGATGTAATATTCAAAGGCTAGGCGTAAGGATCTGATGAGTGTAGTGATTTTCAAAATTAGTTTATACACGTATTAATTTTGTTATTTCAGATTTATCATTAATTAAAAACATGCTCACATTTATATTATTTTCTTTAAATTTCAACAATTTTAGATATTAGTCACTGAATGCTGCTCTTTTCCTGGCTAGTGAATCGTTAATTAAAAAAAAATGTAATGACTATCAGAGTTGGACAAAATGTAATTAGAATGGCATATTAAAATAGGTATTTGTTAATCGTTATAATCGATTAATTTTTCCCAATTACCACATTTGCAATTACAATCACAACTTCTGGAATCGGAATATGTAATTGCTTTTAACCTTTCGCAATTAGTAACTGTAATTGTAATTGGAGGAGTTTTAGATATTTAACTACCGTTGTTTTAATTAATTTAACGTCATTTAACTCCAGGCAAATCACGACACTTTATTGTTACATAAATGTATGAGCTAATTCTTAATACATGAGATGGACAGGCCCAATGCATTGTTTTGCTTTGACAAATTGGCGTTTCAGGCTTTGACAAATTGTCGTTCCTGAACAGAATCTTCCTTGGGAAAATATAACATTGTTTAGGTCAAAAATCGTTTGAATATATTTTTCATTCAACAATTCCCTCGCTAGAAATACTAATATACATAAAAATAAACAAATACTTCTACACATAGAATGCAGTTTACTGATATTTAATGCATTTTACCATTTTTGAGAATTATCAGGATTTTAAAAATCTATTCATGTCTAAAACAAAACAGTTGATTGTAATATGAAAATATTATTAAAAATTCAGGTCTAATAACTAAAACTCACCAGTGGTAATTAATATACTTTTAACAATTATGATATGGATGTAAACTAATGTATGTATATATATATATATATATATATATATATATATATATATATATATATATATATATATATATATATATATATATACATTACCAATAGGTCTGGACGCAGCCAATGAAGGAAACACGCTGTTAAATAAATTACAAATTACACACAAAAAAAATTCTTTGAACTACGTCCTTTCATTAAATGATTACCATACATCGGAAATTAATCCACTAGATAGATTTGAAATAGACGCGTCATAAATGTTTTTATAGAAATCTCGATAGATAAATTGTCTTATAAAAACAACTCAGGGGAGATAAAATGACAAAGTTAATCGCTTTGTAATATTTTTAATTCAATTAAAACAGAATTACAGACAATTGAAAGGTTTATTTTTGGTGCTGTTATAATTTAAACTGTTTTCATGGATATCAATCTTTTTTTAATGCAAATTATGAATAGCCCGACCAACTGAGAAAGAAAAATGAAAACCAAAAAAAAAACATAAAAATGAAAATCAAAATAATCTCATATTGTTTAGTATATAACCATATAAATAATTATTTTTTGTATTATTGGTTATTTTTTTCGAAAACTATTTTTTTTTAATACGTGTTTTACACTAAAGAAAAACATAACAAATTTTCATAAAACCGACATTCGTATTTTTTTCAAAACTGATATTGGATTGACAATTTTGGCTAATCGTTTGAATCGTATAAAACATTTCTAAAAATGTTTTTTGTTTAATACATATTCGTATCAATAAAAAATACTAATGGAATTTTTATTACAGCGAAAAATAAATAATGCCGGACTACTGTAATCGTTTAACAGGGATACATATTTATAATGAGATTGTGGAAATGTCGACATCGCCTACTATGTCATACAATAATAATGCGATACAATAGTTACAATACAATGCAATAATAATACTCCACTGTTCAGTGATAATTAAAACCGTGTACTGCAACATTCTTGTTAAATGAAATCATATTTTTTCCTTAACCAATTATTACGCAAACATTAAAACACACACAACTAATTTTTCTCAAATTTAGAAGTATTCCTTATAGAATTTTAACACATTGGTTCGCGATTTGGATGCAGGAAAGCAGGGTTGCAGTGCTCTTTAGCTTGCGGCCAGTGTAATGGGCAAGCTTGTCTTAATGCTTCACCATATCAGAGTAATATCAATGAAGAGGGTAATTTGGACCCCGAAATCCTGGAAGAACTAGAGACAAATGTCGTTGAAGACGAGAATTTGATATTTTACAGCAACAGGAAGAAGATGATGAAGAAGAAGAAAATTGAAATTAGAACTAGTAGTTCTTATTATTATTCAACTTTTTAAATTTCAACGTTCATAAATGTGTGAAATGGTATTTTTCAATTAATTAACAATTTAATTATTTTCTTTTTATTTAGTTAGGAAGTAATTAGTATAAATAAGATTAGAATTAAAAATAATTAAAGTATTTCCCATAATACTATATAATTGCACGAGTAGGTAATTGTTATTAAACTAATAGATACTGAATTATTGAAAAAATTATAAATTAAAACGTAATAAATAATAAAAAATGCAAATTATTAAGAATTATATAATTATTAATAATTTATAAACTTCATACGGCGTGTTTTTAATCGGGACTACGGGTTGACCTCGAATGAAAGTTGTAGAAAATTTAATCCTCTACAATATTTATAATAAATACAAATAGCATAAAACGCATAGGAAACGAGACATTTGCAATAAATGTGTAAAAAATTTATTTGCCCTTTGCCCTTGGAATATCTGGAGTCGCGGACACCCTACGAAAGGTAGGTTTTGAAACCAGTTTTAGGGTGCTAAAGTAAAGGTTTACACAACTTTATAGCCGACTCTCTCTCATTCCGAGATTCTTCCTCTCATTTGACTAATTTTACTATACTAATAGTAAAAACGTCATTTCCTGTTGCTGGTTTTTTTCTCCGTTATGTAAGGAGTTGGTTATTTAAGTTTTGCAATGAAAGGCTTTCTATTATCCCACAGGTCATTGTCAGTTTTTTCTTTTACAACTCTGAAATTGATTTTTTTAAATTTTTTGTTATAAATAAATTAGATTGTTTGCATTCATCCAACCAATAATGGCGGGGAATATAGGAGTGTATATACCTTCTTTTTTTTTTTTTACTGCATCAAATCAAGTACTCATCTATAATGTTAGATATGTCTCATTCATTCATTCACCACTTTATTGAAAAATATAAAATTAGATCTCATAATTAGTTTTCTATTATTTAAAATCGTTAGCCTCATAATAGTAAAATATCATCGATTGCATTACACGTGCAATACAATTATTGAATAATTGATGGACTACTTCATTAAATTATTTTAATTATTTATTATTATATACAATACTGCATGTCGTTTTCAACTCTTGTAAGCTCTAAAGGAGACTTGTAGCGTGGGTAGAAAGGTCGATTTCTAATAACTAATTCATCACTATTTAATTTTGAGAAATCTTATCTAGGGTTATAAAATATAACAATACTGGTCAAAACATAATTTGAAAGATTGATGTTTCTCATAATTCCAGTAATTTAAAATCTGATTTGCTTGGAACCCAGAACATTTTACCACATCATTTAAAATATTTGGTTCAATGCCCATTTATTGATAAGGAACAATATATGACTCTCATGCATAAGTGATATTAAATATTACTTACGAATTATTATTTAGGTCAGAGGGCAGAGTAGGGCTAAAGTTTATATTACCACTCGAGGAGATCTTCTCTTGCAAATCTTGTAAGATTTATTCATAAATTCAATGAAGTAGAGACTTAGACCATCACCTTGATTGATACCTTTTTAAGGTCCCTCCACGAAGGTAAAATCCTCCCATTATTTTCCTGGTAGGATGACTTTAAAGTTTTCTTCGTTTTAGAAGTAGCTTTTCTTCTATAAAATGCATCCCTAATTACTTCAAACGGGACAAAATCGAAATACTTTTTAAAAAAAGGGTTACTGAATGGGGGAATACTCAGATATGTAAAGATCATTTTCTATTGTTGATGTTGTTTAAACGTTTGAATTTAAAATGGAAGTATCGGATGAAATCCGCGCTTAATTAATTAATTTAATAAAAAACGAAAGGTCGAGCATTAAGAGAAATTGGTAAACAGGATCCACGGAATGTTCAGTGCATAATTCATCTGATTAATTATTAGAAAACTGGCGAAGGAGAACAAACAACTAAGTCTACTACAACGAAGCAGATACTTACACCTTAAAGATTAAAAGCGATGGACTGGTAATGTGGCTAGAATGGAAGATGAGGCCATTCCAAAAATGATTTTGACATAACCTCTCTACTGCACGAGAAGAAGGGGGAGACCAAAGCTGAGATAAGCGAATGGTATGGACAGGGACGCGAGTAATATTCTGGGTTTAAGAAGCTGGATGACGGCTGCAAAAAACGGAAGACTGGAAGAAGCTAGTGGAGGAGGCCAGGACTAGTCACCGAGTTGTGGCGCCATAGAAATAAAATAAATAATTATTAAAAAATAAATGGTCATAAAACAGAAGCTCTGAAAGATCTCCTTCAGACCGCCCAAAAAAAAATTAACTTGGAATATAAAAGAGAGTAAATTTGAATGAAAGCAGGGAAAACCAACGACTAGAAATTCTAATTTAACAGACAAGCATTAAAGCACCATAATATGAGTTTTATGCCCGAAACAGTGGGATCCGTACAGAGAGTTAGCAATACCAAACGTTTAGAATTTGCAAAAACATATTCAAACAAGCCGCAAACGTTTTGGTATTCAATTATTTTCAGTGATAAATGAAAATTGAATGTGCTTTCATCAGATGGAAGGAGTTTTGTTTATATTAATAGTAGATTTAAATACAAAAAACATTATAAGAGCTTTCAAACATAGGAGAAGAAACGTAATAGTGTGCGGGTGCATGAGTGCTTCAGGGGTGGGAAAATTTATTTATGGAAAATGGACCAACATGTTTAATTAGATAAATCTAAAACAAATTTGGGGTTTGGAGGATCATTTATCTATTTAGAGGATAATGATCAGAAAAATACTACAAAGCTTGTTAAGAAATGGTTCATTTTTAAAATTCCAAGAAAAATCACCACCTCAGAGTCCTGACTCAATCAAATTGAGAATATCTGGGATGACATTAGAAGGAAATGTTGAAATTTACTTCAAGTACAAACTTTTGTCAATAATTAACTTTTTTTCCAGAAAATTCCTAAAAAGTTTTAAAAAATGGATGGACTAATATAACCTAGTGTATACATGACAATATTGGATACATATGCAGGGATGACAATATTATATTTTCAGATTTCCATTCTGTTTCCTCTGTGCATGAATTATATTGAGATATAAGTCCTATTTTTAAATACTTATATCCCTTTATAATTATATTTCAGCTATCGCGTTTCGGAATCCATCTTGCATAATGAATTAAGCTATGTTCTTATTTCTTATCCGCATTAGTTCTCGATAGACTACTGCTTGGTCTTAGATTAAGCAAGGAAAACTATCAAAACATGTTCGTGCTAGTTTCGTCTTAGTCCCGTCCCGACATATTCAACAAAGCTCTAAAGGAAAAATATGACAGCGTAGCTTCATTTCAGTGCCTACCACAAATTTCAATTGTATTCATCACATAAATAAGTCTGTTACGTATTTTAAGTAAAGGAATCCCCATGGAATTTTAACCAATGCCGTAAATTCTTGTGCACGTTTTTGTTAATTGAATGGTGCTGTTTATGGAGACTTTTTTTTTTTTTGCCACAACTCATAAAGTAGCAGGCGATATTGAAAGATTGTGTGAGCTATTGGTATTTATCGTACGATTTAGTAAATATTACGTCGCCAAATCTATTTTTTTCTTTCTTTCAAAATTTTCAATTAATTTTTAAATGTTACATAGTATTTCCACTAGATAGTTAACGTAGTTTTATCGATAAAAGCTGATTTGGAAAAACATCACTACTATTCTGGTAATAAGTCTGATAACTCTTTTTAGAAATATAACTTTTAATTATCTTAATCTCATAAAATAACATTACATATAATTGCAGTTGGCCTCTGACTTTGATAGAGTGCGGTTATACTGTGACGTGAAGAACTAAGTACATTTTACTAACTCTTCATAACTATATTTTGTTTATTTTATTTGTTTATTTTTCAATTATGTGTAATGGAACATAATTAATGATGAGGGACGATGAGGTAGGTGTTTCACCATCCTTTTCTGAGACCGATGCTCCTAAACCAGATGACGAGTTTATGGACGATTCTACCTCAAAGAAACGTAATTTCGAAGGCTCTCCACTAAATCTATCCCCAGCTAAAAAAATTGGTAAATATTATCTGGAAATGCCACCTACAACTGTAAGTAACAAATTTCAATTATTAAAAGAAATCAATCTTGAAGATCGAAATAATCCTACTTCAAACACCAACACGGTTACTGATACCCGTAACAATACAGTTAAGCCTGTTACAGCGATAATTCCGCCAATTTATTTACATAATGCAAATAACTATCAAGCATTGTTAAAGGACCTAAATGCACTATGTTTAAACCCTTTCACTACAAAATTAATCGGTAAAGACACTAAAATTATGCTTTCATCTATCGAAGATTTCCGGAGAGTAACTAAATATTATGATAGTGAAAAAATTGAATATCATACTTATTCAGTGGAAAAAAATAAAGCTCTTAATGTAGTTATTAGAAAAGTCCCATATTCTATAACAGAAGAAGAACTAAAAGCAGAATTAAAATCTAAACATTTAGATGTTCTACATGTTGCGCGAATTCTTAATAAGGAAAAAAAACCCACACCTCTCTGCTCCGTCTCGCTAGTTAATAATGAAAAGGCCAAAGATATTTTTAATATGACTAATATTTTTTCAGCTATAATATCTGTAGAACCAAAACATAAAAATCAAGATATACCCATGTGTACTAACTGTCAAAGATATGGTCACACAAAAAATTACTGTCATTTAGAACCTAGGTGTATTAAATGTAAGGAAAACCACCATTTTTCTAAATGCCCGTTAAAATTCACAGACAAACCTTACTGTGTTAATTGTAACCAAGGGCATGCTGCCAATTATAAAGGTTGCTCCTATTATCAAAATATTAAAAAAAAAATAATTAACTCACCTCCAGTCGAAAATATGAATAACACTGAAACTGTTGATAACCGCAAGCCAGCCAGGAGAACTACACCAAATTTGAAATATTCTTCCGTCCTAACGCCTGATCAAAAAAATGTTCAAGAAACTAACATAGAAAGTAACAGCACTGAAAACGTTTTATCAAAAATCATGAACATTATTATAGAGGCGATAAAACCTTACTTTTCACAAATAATTAGCCAGTTAAGTTCCCTTGTTACCACGTTATTTACAAATGGGCCGTAAAGTAAACAACAATCTATCTAATGTTACTAATTCCTACAAGACCAGCTATTATCATTATTTTTATTTGCATTTTTGTCATCGTTTATCAAGACTACGCTCTCTACGCATTTATGGCTACTGAATTAAGAAAATTAATAATTTTAAACTGGAATGCTTATGGTATTTCCTCTCAAAAAACTGAATTCAAAATATTTCTAGAAACAAACTCTGTCGATATAGCATGCATTTCCGAAACTCATCTTTGCCGAACTGACAAATTTAACATACCTGGCTACAAAACTCTTCGGAACGACCGAGACAGTGCAACCGCCTCCGGCGGTGTGGCTCTCATAGTAAAAAACAACATCAGATTTTCAGAAAATGTTATTTGTGATGTGTCTAATATTGAAGCCATTTCAATTTGTTTAGATACATCTCCTGGTACCATTGTCACAGCTGTTTACAAGCCACCTAACAAAAACATCAGAGAAGAAGAAATTCTCGAGTTATTTAAACCAAATATACAAACAATAGTAATTGGTGATATGAATAGCAAACATATTTACTGGGGGTGCCGGAAAACGAATTCGAGCGGAAACAAATTGCTAGACATCTGCTCCAGGCAAAATATCCATATTATCGCTCCGAGTGAACCAACATTTTACAGAAGAGGTTGTTCACCCGATATCCTAGACTTAGTGTTAACTAAAAATATCAATCTACCGATAACAGTTCAAACATTATCCGCTCTTAACTCTGACCATATCCCCGTCTTAATTCATTTCAGCACCGAAATTCAACAAACTCCTACTCGAAACTCTCTTATTAAAGGAGTAATCGACTGGGATACCTATAAACACCTGATTTACCATAATGTTTGTCCCAAAAATCATTTCGCAAGCCCACAAGAAATCGATGAAAGCATAAACAAACTGCAGCAAACCATAGCTGAATGCTTAAAGCAGTCAACCACAAGAACATTTCGTACAAAAAGGATAACTCTCACAAGCAGTGTGCCTAGTTCCGTTCTTCTTAAAATAAAGGAAAAAAATAAAACAAGGAGGAGATGGATGCAAACCAGGAATCCTCAAGACAAAAGTAAATGGAACTTTCTAAAACGCGCCGTAAAAAAGGAGTTAGAGGAATTCACGATATCCAAGTACAAAAACTATGTTTCCAACCTGGACCCAAGAGACCAATCATTATGGAAAGCTACAAAACGCCTTTTAAATAAAAAAGTAAATATCCCTAGTCTAGTAATTAACGGAGGGTATATCACCAGCGACTTGGATAAAGCCGAAGCCTTTGCCGATTATTTCCAGCTAACATTTTCAAATTCACAATCCGATAGAGTGCGGTCAGACGTTGAAATCGAAGAGTTTTTACGGCCACCTCTACCAACAGTACAACTGCCGGTGGAATTCACCACTCCTAAAGAAATCCAGTCACTAATTAGGAAGCTCAAAATTAGGAAAAGTCCCGGACACGACTTGATACCAGCAATTGCAATAAAAAAGTTACCCAGGAAAGCAGTTGCTCTGATAACAGCAATTTTCAACAGCTGTTTAAGGATAGGATATTTTCCTGATACTTGGAAGAGAGCAGAAATGGTGGTTATAAACAAACCTGGCAAAAATGCCAAAGAATTAAGCAGCTACCGCCCCATTAGTCTACTGCCAATCGTAGGAAAACTGTTCGAATCAGTTATTAAAACGCGCCTCTCTACTTATCTTCAATCTATAGACATTATCCCAAACTTTCAGTTTGGTTTTCAACTCAACCATTCTACATCACACCAATTATCAAGGTTATCAGAGTTCATAGTCAACGGATTTGAAATGAAAAAACACACGCTAGTTGCATTCCTAGACTTTAAACAAGCATTTGATAAAGTTTGGCACACCGGTCTCCTCTACAAACTCAAAAAATCAAATACTCCAAAATTCCTTCACGACATCATATGCTCGTTTCTGAACAATCGATCATATACAGTTAAAATTAACAACACTAACTCAACCATTAGACCGATCAGTGGCGGTACCCCACAGGGCTCAGTTCTCTCTCCGATCCTCTTCAACTTTTATGTTCATGACATCACACAGTCTCCACTTACCTCCATAGCTATGTTCGCTGACGACACAGCAATATTCTCGCAGAGTGATGACATAATAATAGCCAGGAACACACTTCAAAGTCATCTAAATGAGTTGCAACAATACTTTTTAAAATGGAAATTTGACCTTAACGTTCAAAAATGCTGCGCAAAAATGTTCACCCTTAGACGCCCTTCAGACCCACCTGAGCTAGTGCTCAATGTCAGCAACCTCCCGTGGAATAAAGAAGCTATAAAATATCTCGGAATTTATTTAGATCGTCGCCTCACCTGGAACCAGCATATCAACACTAAATTAACACAGGCCTACGCAAGACTAGCTCTACTTTATCCCATAATTAATAGAAAATCCAGATTAAAACCAGAAACAGCCTTATTAATCTATAAAACCATAATTAGACCTCTACTAATGTACGGTTGTGAAGTGTGGGGTGCAGTGTCTACAACAAAGAAAAAAAAATTGCAAACTTTTCAAAATAAAATCCTACGTATCGCAGTAAACGCGCCTTGGTTTGTACGAAACAGTCAACTTCACCGAGAGCTAAACCTAGAGTCGATTGATGAATTTATTAAAAAACGTTACAGCAGATTTAAGAGCGGATTACCAGCAGTCCAAGGAGCTGTAGCATTCAACATAGGCGAACCTATTTCATCCCCAAGACTAAAACCAAGACTCTTGAAAGATATTCTCATGTGATCTCAATAGATAACGTTTCTCACCAATCGTTTTAACAAAATGTAATATAATCCTGGTTTCTTTCAGTTTTCCGTTTTATAGTACTATAGTTCTGTTTATTATTACATTAATGTTATTTTTGTTTACTTATTTACATGCTTTATATTCAAATTACTATTATTCTTTTATATGAAAAAACGTTATTATATATTTACATCTTCTCTGTAAATAATCTGATAATGTACAGTTAGGGGTGTCTCTTGCATGAGACGAAACCCACACTTTCACTAAGTGTTAAATCTTAAAATTTCATTATTAAAAAAACCATGTAAGGCTAGGAATAGCCGATCTGGAAATAAAGAGAATAAAAAAAAACAAACATATAATTGCATAATATACTTCTTAATTTGCGAGTGTAAAACTAATTTTCATGGACATTCATATTATTTTAACCATTTAATAAGTACAACGGTCATAGGTTTTGATTTTTATTAATATTGTCATTTGACCCCTCATACAAATTTTTTGGATATTTTCCGCGTAGTATTTATCAATCATGGAAAAATATTTAAAAAAAAATTACAAATGTAAATGATTAACCTACTACTAATATATATATATAAATACATATAACATCAAGGGAATTAAAGGGCCAGGTTGGCACAGGAGATAAATAATATTTCTGTAGTTTCGAAATGACTGAGTACTAATCACAAGCATTCGCATGAAAGGATATGTTTTTAGTTATTTATTACCTTTAAGTCATTCAACCATTGATTTTGTGTGATATGGCGGAGAAAATATAAAAAAACACATCAAAAATACACCCTTATTCAGATTGTTTTAAAAAAATGTAGTCGTCAAATTAACTGTTCATTTATAGGTTACAAAACAATAACTTTGACATAAACCACTAGTGTTATAGATGTCTATAAATCAAACTAACTCTTAGACAGCCATCACAGAATTTTATTCAATACTACTGCCGAGGAATAATTTTTTTTCTTTTTTTGTGAAAGTTCTATTCTCTAAAACTGCTATAATGTGGAATTTGTAAAGTTTCGCAGCAATGTTATTTTAAGGTTAGGGAAACTAATGGTTCCTAAAACATTTTATTTCGAATAACTCTTATACAATACATCTTTAAAATTATGGATACTCATTTGGCTTGGCGAAGGTCCTCCAAGTTGGGGAAACCCAGTACCGAGGGGTATAGCCCAGACACCCTTCCTCTTGAGGGGAATAAATATTTCATAGACCAGTTTTACGGAGGCAGATAACCCTCAGAGTAGCATATTCAATTCAAAGTAGACAAAATAACCTAAGAAAAGGCTCCTCAATGCTAGTATTGGAATTAAAAGAAAATCAAAGAAGAAGAACCACTTATTTGGCAGATTATTAAATTATCTACCAAAACAGGACAAAATCGTTTAAATTTAAAAAAAAAAAGAAACTGCTTTCAAAATAATATCAATGTTCTAGCTATAATGAAGCACTTTCAGTTTGTTTACCACGATGCTAGTTTTAGCTTTTGAATAACGCATAAACCAAAAAAAAATACCCAAGATTGAAAGTTTTTATTTTTTTAGGTTTTTTCTCAGCCATCTACGGACTACGCTATTTCAACTGCCTCTTCCTATCCACACACAATTGAACGCTATTTTATTTTTATTTTTTTCTTGTTTAACTATCAATTTTGGCGATAATTGGGGATTGGAATTGGCTTTGGGAGGTTTCAGACCTTACCAAATTAACAGCAACTAATTATTAAATCCCCATTTTCGGTGCCACTCGGACAATCTTTGATATTAATTATAAAATTGTATGTAGCATTTCCTTCGAAACTGAGCCCTTTCCCTTCTATGACGGAAGTTATAGTTGATATGTACGCCGAGACAGAGGTAGAAACTCAACTTTATGAAGTTTAGCAAGAGTAAGCTGGGAAGGGTAAACTATTTGCATTTTAAAGACCCTATAGGGATGTGTTAGAGCCATGTTTCGATATTGGTCGTAAGGGTTTTATTACTACCTGAAGTGCGTAAACTATGTAAAGAGTGCTTTACTGTTGGACCAAGCGATGGGCATGAGAGAACTCGGATACTATTCCACGTTCCTATTGATTTATTCATCACGATTTTCATATAACTCTGAAGGTTTGCTTAGTAGATTACTTAAAATATTGTGACTAGGTTAGTAGGCTTTAGGTCAAAGTTCCAAATGAAGAAATAAAAAAAACATAAGTCTATAGTAACTAAGTAGTATTACTTCATCAATGAATCATAACACCATAGCATAGCAGAACAGAACAGAACAGAACATTATTATAGCAACAACAATACTATTTACTGATTACCGTAGGATGCTTACCGCAAAAACAAAAATGTTAATAACAGAAAAGTTTAGCTAGTTTAGGCCAAATAAAAAAACTAAATTGAGGTTGGGTATACATTCACACATAATAAGTTCGCCACAATATGAATTACAGATGATGGGTTTCAAAATCCCTTCGGTCTACACCAATAGGTAGAAGCATCGGACGAATTAGATAAGCGATAAAAAAGAAACTCGATACAATATTATTCACAAGCATGGTATACAAATACGAGTGTAAGTCAATAATTATCCGCAATTTAGTTATATTTTTGTTTATGCTGCAAGTACTGTCGCTTCGCTTTGATGACACATGCTTTGTTTATTTGTTGTTATGTCTATGCAAGTTTCAAGCTGCTAGGTTAGTTTTGTTATCGCTGTCTAGCTGTAAATCATGGCCGCTCCGCTTTCAATTTGCACCAAAGAAGAGCAACGTTCAGTGATCCGTTGTTTGTGGTCGGAAGGCGTATCAGTGGCCGAAATTCATCGAAGACAGTGTGTCGCCACAACGGAGTGTCAACGAATGGATTTAAAAATTCAAAAATGGTCGCACAAGTGTTGCGCACGATGAAGGAGCCGGACGGCCGTTTACCGCCACAAATGAAGAAAACATTGAGAGAGAGACTTCTATAACTTGTTTTGTTCACTCAAGCAGGCATTCAGGGGCCGTCGATTTACCACAGACGAAGCAGTGAAAGAAGCGGTGCATTCCTGGCTCACAGCTTAACCGAAAACCTTCTTTTATGAGGGCATAATGAAGCTTGTACAACGATGAACCAAGTGGGTTGAAAAGCCTTGGGGTCTATGTTGAAAAAGTATGTACATGTAAGTTTCCTATTTAATTAAAATACAATTATATAACTATTTTGCGGATAATTGAATTACCCTCGTATATATAGTTTCAAGGTGAAATTTCGGAACCGTTCAAAATCAAAACAGGAGCCTGACAAGGAGATGGACTGTCCCCGATTCACTTTAACTTGGTCTTAGATAAAATAGTAAAAAGATGGGAATACACATTAGAAAGCAGAGGCGCCAAAGGTATAAATATGGGACAAGGAAAGAACATATTTGAAGTAAAACGTTTGGTCTTTGCGGATGATATAGCATTGATAACTGGAAACTGTACATGCTGGTGGACACAACTGTTATGCTTGATCTACTACACGAGATTGCTGAAAAGACTGAGTTACAAACATATTATGAAAAAATCAAATATATAGAAAACGAACATATATTTCAAATATATAAGAAAAAATTATGGAAACAAAGTATGGAAAAATGAAAAGAGTTGATAAATTTCGGGGAATGGATCCAAGCCAACGGACTAAATAACACAACAAATAGAAAAAGAGTAAAGAAGTTAAAATTTGCAACAAATTAACACTAAACTATTATAATAAGAAATCGATATCCATCCAAGCGAAGATTAGACACTATCATTCAGTTATTAGGATACTAGCATCATGTGGATTAGAGTGCTTAAAGCTGAAAAATAATGGCGAAGTAAGAGAACTAGAAAAAAAGAGAGAGAAAAATACTAAGAAAAATTCTTGGACCCGAGAAAAACAATTAAAATATGTGAATTAGAAGGACACAGAAGATTTGTGTAAAAACATAGAAAAAATCAGAGATACACTGATGAAGAGAAGGCTAAAACTGTAAGGACATTTAAAGAGAATGGAAGAAACACGGATTACAACGAAGATTTTTAATTAAGTTAATAAACTGAAGAAAACGGTAGGATGGATAGAAGCAGTGATTGAAGATGCCAACAAAATATGTAGGTCTTACAGAATGACTCCATTTCAAGCCAAGGCCTGGCTTAGCCACAGCATTAAGAAAATGCATGCACGATTCCGCTTCCCTCAATACAATTAACTCATTCTCGAATAAAGTCGATTCAACCACTAATTCACCTGGTTATGAAGGTATGAGGGCCATCTTAATAATATCGGAACGAAATTTTTATTTATTAAACATAGCTGTTATTTTTTAAATATTTTTTCTGTATTCTGGAATAAGTAGTAAGAGCTGATTTAGTAACCCTTGATACGATTCTTTGAAAATAACGAAACAAATTCAACAAATTAAATTATAAGTAGTAATTATTCTAATGAATAAGAACTTTATAGATGGAATCCAAGTACTCGTAGTTACACGGCATATCACAGCGAGGAGGAGTCGAAAGGATATTTATTTCAAATGATATAAAAATAATGCAGTAATAATATTGATAATTTCAATGAGTATCTGCTTCTGAGGCGATATGCAGGAATTAAATACCACGAATTCCTTTTTGCGTGAAATGGTAACGCGGCAGTATTTGGATTTCGCCGTCTTAAATTTTCAGTAAAAGTGATGACGATTTAATTTTTTACATTACTGTCAATTAGTAAAAAAATGACGATTACCAGATTGGCTGACAGTAAAATATTATACAATGGCATGAGAGGCATGAAGATGAACAGTAGCCAGTGGTACCTCTCCCTTGGCTTGATACAATTTTCTATAGTAATAGATCCCTCATTCACGTTATTTTTAATGTCCTCCTAGTGTTCTAAGTCATGAGAGTTGTGGCCATTTGTTGTATCAACGGGTTTGGGTGTCCTTGTAGGTTTTCTTGAAAGCGTTTGTAGTGCGTTCGTCAACCGTTGTTATCTTTAAGTCAGTATGCAGAGTTTTGTTATTGACATACCAAGGTGCTTTGGTGATAAGTCTATTTTGACTGAAAAGTTTGCAGTCGTTATCTGTGAGTCTGTTTACCGATCCCGTAAATTTTTAATGCATATGCCCAAACTGGTTTTAGTAGGTGTTAAGTAAGTGTACGTGTGTTAGTTTCTGTCTTATATCTAATTTTGAGTTTTTCCTGAATAGCGAATACATTAAAGTGAGTTTGTGATTTAGTGATTGGCGTTTCATCTTAACGTGAGGACCCCATGTCATTCTCCTATCAAATGATAGTCCAAGGTATTGTACTTTGTCTGTCTGTGGGATGGGTGAGTTTTTAAAGTAAATGGGAGGGCATGTTTCACGTCTAAGGGTAAAAGTGATGTGCTGTGACTTTTCGTGGTTCAGTCTGATTTTCCACAGTTGCCACCACTCTTAGGTCTACTCCATGGTTTAGGTTTTAGTACATGATAGAGACTGCACTGTTTCTAAAACAATGGTTGTGCAATGGGAAGCATGTCAGAGGTCACGCTCAACCGCTAGGAATCCCCCTCTCTCACTTCAGCTGAGAATTCCCCCAGATTCCAGCCCCAGGAGTGTCTGTAGATCCCACAGGGTCCATACGTGGCAGTTATATAAGATTAAATCATGTATCTGCCACAGCCGGTTTCGAACCCAGAACCTTCAGTATAGCAACTTAGCACTCTACACAATACTAACCCGCTTTGGGGTTCTCCGTGCGTCATACATTCATAAAATAGTTTTAAGGGGAAATATTCTTTATCTCTGAATTTTTCAATTTTTGTAAAATAAACCTTTCTGCACTTTAACTCTTTTATCCGGTCTTATCATTGTTGTTATTTGTATTTTTATACTTCAAGGTTTTCCGATAAATGAGTCATTCTTATTAAAATAAGTCGTAATAAATACCTTCTAATGGATATCTTATTTGTTTATAGTTTTAAATGCCCATCTAAAATAAAATAAAATTTAAAAGAAAAGATAATAGAGAAGCGAATAAAATAAAAACAATTTAGTTAAAGCCTTATTGTATGGTTTCAATCTATTCTAAAAACTTTAAAGGCTTAAAAGAATCGTTGAGGGAGATCTGCCATTATCAAATTAATGAAAAAAGATGGCTTAATGGCTTTTAAGCATAACAGACATCATTACATTAATATTATGTTGATATAAATATGTACATTGAATGCACAAAAATAATAAGATATTAATTTTTAATTTCTAAAGTAATCTTTTTAATATGCATACATAAAACCAGCATAAGCGCAATAAGGAGTATATCAACATTAAGCGACATCGAGTTTTCTCCAATCGATCTAATGTGGTAATTTTATAAAATGTATCTTTTATAATTTTTTCTGATATTTTTTAGCATAGCCTTCCTTGTTTCATCCAGTTCTTAATTCATTAATTTCATTTCAGAAAATCATGATTGCAAGGGTTTCATACAACACCGACAATTCAATGGACAATGCTGACAGTAGAATCCCACATTTAAAAACTTTCTCTTCTTCTTTGTCTTCGTCTTTCTCGAATATATGCTTTTTAGTCTCCATACCTACTTCTCGGAGACCGATCATAATGATTAGCTACTTACTTATGTACCGATTGCAGATCTGGTAATAAACTGAATTGGTTTCAGAAATTCTGTGAGATATCTCTACGCCAATCTTACAAGATAAACATAGCACGGTCCCTAATTAAGTAAGCTCGAATACATCCCCATGCAAGAACGTCTTCTCGGTCTTTCGGAACATAGCTAGGACCTTTCTCTTAGAGATGCTAATGACTATCCCATTAGGGAAGAGCTCTTCTTCGTGTTCTATCACCAATTCTTCTTCCTGCATCTTTTCTTGGAAATCGGTAATTAGGACAATGTCATCGGCATGAAAAAGGCTTAGAGCAAGAATAGTTTTTAATTCCCATTTTCCTACGGTGGTCCCTGCAGTCCCTTTGCATATTTTCTGGATCTCGTTCATATAGACAAAATGGCCTGTTCCATCTCAACATTACCTGAGAACTGTCTCACAACTTTCATACTTCAGATTCTATATCATTGATCCACAAACTCGTATTGTCTTCTGGGAGGCAGACTAAATGGACGCAATTAGATCCTCTGCAATATCTTTGCCCTCCAATGATTTCTTATTACATTTCTGGGCTCTGAATTGATTACCCAAGTGTCACCATCAGAACTTATTTTTCCCGGACGTGTGAGGATGGAAAAGGCTAGTTTTAAACTATTCTTTTTTTTTTTTATTTGAAGAGAAAAGATATGCCTAGGGCCGGGATTCGAACCTGGGTCTCCCACATTTCCGTTGTGGTGCTCTACCAACTGAATCATAAGTTAATAGGTCTGTGGAGATTCAAAGTTGAACTCATATAAATACAAAATATCCGATAACTGTAACAAACTACTAACTGAAACTTAAATATTCTTTGTAATATTTCTAATTGTAATATTATCATACTGCTCATTTACTTTATAAAAAATAATTAAAAATTTATTAGTAATAAGGAACTAAGGATAAACAGAGTCTTTAAATATTACTGAGTACAACTACAAGTTGTCCCATTAGATATCGGTGGCCCACCTTATCCCATGATATCCACTCCATCACAATCCATCTTGAGCACCTGCTCCTGTTCTCGTCTTCTTGACAGCCGGCGCTAATGGTTTAAATAATCAAGTGATTACTCACAAATAAGTCCCTGGAAGAAATAAATTATTATTTAATTTTTTTCTAGGTGTTGGACAATATCTCATGTCTCCCGTTTTCAATCCGGAAATAATTTACTCTGAGTTCCCAGTTCAAATGAATGGCTTCTGTTATATGAATAAGGACCGTTAGAGTAGGTTATTCCTGGATAATTAAATTTCATTTCACACGCGTAGCATTTTGGCATCAAAATCATTTATTAAATACACAGGGAGTATAATTAAATTTTAAATATCTCGCGTCAACAGCGTTATTCTCATTAATATTATAATTTTTAAACCAAAGTAAAAACTTCGAATCACGGAATTCGGTGATGTTTGCTTTTTATGAAATTATGTTTAAAGTAAATCTTTATCTAGTATGTTATTTGCACTTATATACACAGTGGCGGATTATCCGTAAGGCAAACTAGGCACGTGCCTAGGGGCGCGTAGTTACAAGGGGCGCGCGAGCTCAGAATTTTTAAATAAATAAAAAAAATAACATATCGACAAAGAAAGAAAGAACTAAATGCTGATCTATAATATAATACAAGCATGATGCTATGATGCTGACAATCAGTTAAAATTAAGATGGCCATTTATGGCCGGTACAGGGGCGCCGATAAAGTTATTGCCTAGGGCGCTCTGGACCTTTAATCCGCCACTGTATATACAAAAGTTGTGTATACAAAATTAATGTTTTGAAGTTTTTTCATATGACCTTTGAGAAAAGATCCGTTTCTTGTGATCATATAAAGACCAAAAAATGAATATCTAATCCAACAAATAACATTTTTACTCTGTAAGATAAGCATAATACTATATAAATAAACATCTAAAAAGTCTCGAAGAACAATTAAAACGAATTGTCTTGCTCAAATATTTCCTTTATCACACACAGTAAGATGCTTCCTTACGAAAAGAATTCATATGTAAACTATTGGAATGTGAAATAGGTAAAATTTATATGGTTTTTACATTACACCTCGAACATGTACCCTATTATAACAACCGTTTTGAAAATTTAAAAATGGTGAATAAAAATTCGTTAAAATATGTTTTCAACAAATTCTGATTAAATTTGTATGATTTCATCTAAGGAATCGATAAAATACAATGTTTTTCAAGCATTTTCTTTTAGTCGTACTCAATCATGCAAAAGCCAGGAACTTCCACTTTATATTCCCCTGCTCTACTTTGTCTAGAGTCAGACATGGAAATCTACATACCATCGAACTGCTCAGTTCACATCTGTATCTCAGTTTTAGAACTCCTGTACCACAATGTGGCTTGCAGTAATGTTTATCGGAATGTACTAACCTTGCAGTAGAATGTTTAGAAAGGCGAGATTGGATAAAGATAACTTATTTTCCATTCTAAGAAACCAGATTTAAGTGGTTCGGTTTCCTCTTAAAGCTATTCTAAGTAGTTATTGCGATAACCACCTAGGTCGAAATCAATTTTTGGTTTTAACAAAGCATTTTCTTGCAGGTCAAATAATTGGCAAATAAAGGTGTGTTACCCCTCAGTGAAACTTTTCTATCTTAGGAGCTAAATTATATAAAACATATGAATGGGTTTCATAGAATTCGGAATAGCCAACATTAATAATATACGCACAAATAATAATTCTAATATCTAGGTACTCTTACTCTTGTTAATATCAAAAGCACCCGTTATCAGAAACTTACTAATCAAATAACAATGCAACTTAAATTCTTTAGATATCGTTATAATATGAAAAAAATAATAAGTCATTAAAGGTCTATAATCTCCTAGATCTGAATGAAATTTTAATCTTTTATATGAGCCATTCTATGATCACACGGGTTTGTCAAATTTTTCATTAATCAAGCAAGTTTGTCTAATACGACACTTGACCGTCTTATTTCTCATGAGTTCTGATTCTTTTTGAAGTTTTTAAATTATAAATTTTCTTAACCTAAGAAATTTTTTTTTTTATTTTGTAGTTATCCGCTTTTTTTTTTCTCATGCTCCATATTTATTTACATAATATATAGTTTATAAAAACTAAACCTAATACAAAACAACTTTAGAACCTTTAACATTAGGTATATTACGTTATACGCTTTTGATTCTGAACGCCTCTATATATTGAGACCTATTTTTTTTAACTGACCTATTTGAGAACTATTTTTTAAAACATTCAAGTGGTTTACCCTAACGTTGGTGGCAAAGCAAATACAGGTATGTCGTATTGTACCTACAGATATTGTTCTATTTATTGTTACATTTTCCAAACTGCTTTATTTCAAAGTTTTGCAATAATTTAAGATATGTTGATTTGACCATTCTGATGCTTTGTCATATGTCGCAATAAAAGAAAATCCGTTGTTTTATCTTAACGAACTCGGCCAGGCGAATCTCTTTGTCCCTTAAATTGAATTGTAAGGGTTGTTGAAAGGGGTCTGCGCTTTAAACATGGAGCATTCTAAAACGTTTGTCAATTTATGAGAACTGCATTCAAGGTTATTATGGAAAATTGGCATTGATGCGGCCAAGCAGTTGGATTGAAAAACCTGTCCCACTATAGACAACTAAGTGTCTTGGGTTAAATAGAGACTGTACTGCCTTCTAAACCGACGGTTCTGCTGAGATAGCTCTCAAGAACTTGTTTTTACAACAAGTGAGGGTACCCACTTTTTTAAGCTGGGTAAGCACTCAGGCCAATCTATGCAACCTGCATCGTAGTCTTTTAGGCCATAGCCTGAAATTTATTACAATTTTTATTCTTTGAATCTACCATTAACCCTTTGAAGAATGGATTTTTGCGTTATTTTTTTCTCAAGTTAAGTTAATACAATTAGAAATAAAATATAAATTGAGAACAAAATAAAGCAAAAATGCTGTCTTATAATTACTGTAATAAATTAAGCGGCTCTAATTTTTCAAATTTTAGGAAAATACTATGGCCAATTTTATCAGAAAAATCTCCATTAAAAAGCACTCGGGATTTATGAGGAAAATAAAACTCAATTGGTCCGTAACTCAAGAAAAGTGGGATCAAGATAATGAGAATTGATGTGAGGTAATTCCTCACTCGACCCGCGGTCCGCCTTGAAAATATTTTCGACCTCTGAGATTCATCACACTTTTACAAGATATATTTATTATATAATAATCAATGACGTGAAAGTAACAAAAAAACATGTAAATTAAAGAAAAAATAATTTATTTGTACAATTGGATACAAAACTAGACTATACAAAATTCTTACTAAACATAAAATAAGATAAGAAAAAGTAGCACAGTTCATTAATTAATTAAGATTTAATAGATTCGTAAAAAGTCGATATAGTACAATTGATCGCATATATACAGCCTCTTGTAAATGTTATGAAGAATTCTGCACACGTTTCTTTATAATTCTTTACTACAACATGTTTATGGTTTATAAGGTAAAAAAAACAGCTTATTCATAATTCTGATCATTCGGAAACTAAACATTCCCAAGAACATTTTAAGATAATTCAGTTGAAAGATATCCCAAATCCATAGACACTTAATATTCTTTTTAAAAAACTGCGCTGCTACAACCAATAGACGGTATTTTGTTCATTACATGGTAGGGACCTCACTGTTTCTAAGCCATCGGTTGTATAAGGAGGTAATTTGACCGACAGTTGACTGCTAGATTTTAGGCTGATTACGCTTCAGGGAGTGTTTCCGGATACTACAGATTTGATTCAGAGCTGTTAACATAATAAATAATTTATTAGCCAAAGCCGGTATCGAACACGGAACCTAGAACTCCCCGCGGACGCATCCTAAACTAATTTGACAAAAGATTTGTTTAAGTTTTGAAACAATCATAATAGCCCTAATAATCGCGAAGATGATTAAACTTTTTTTTAATTATAAGAAGTGTAGTGTAGTAAGATGAAGGTGTTTATTAACGTAGGGTGGTGACGGTCCCATCGTCCGGTCATCGTACTGCAGTCAGCCTCTGGCCCTCCAGGTTGGGGGAACAGTACTCTGACATTCACCCATCTACTCTCAAAACCTGACCTTAACGCAGTACACTAATACAGCACACTACACAAACAGACAGACAAATTCCAAGAAATAATATGGACTGGTCAAGGAGTTTTCAACAAAACAATTTAATCAAGCAATTTTGTCTATTATTGCATTTAGCCGCTTTATTTCTCATGGT
The DNA here is from genome assembly GCA_964056705.1 of Troilus luridus. Taxonomy (NCBI): domain Eukaryota; kingdom Metazoa; phylum Arthropoda; class Insecta; order Hemiptera; family Pentatomidae; genus Troilus; species Troilus luridus. The sequence continues at coordinate 108,427,647 of OZ057412.1, forward strand.
TTTAATCCGGGTCCGAATCTTAAGGTTCTGGAGCATAAAGAATAACTATGAAAAAGTCAAGTTTTCAACTTTTCAAAAAGTTGTCAATACTCAACACACTAAGTCAACCCGCTCCTATCAGGGCGGCCTGTGTTCTAGTAGTAAGCAGAACAACCTACTAAGGCCTAAATCGCCGTAGGATTTTTTAAAGAGTGTAAAAAATCCTTGGTTATAAGGTCCTTCGGAAGGACGTTAAACGGGGGTCCCGAGCATGTGCGATATCAAGTACTTGTTAAGGATCCCTATCCTAATTAAATCTGGATATGCGAAATTCAGAGCTTCCACTAAATTTTTAACTACCATAAGTCATAATGATGTGTTAACGATGTGATTCGCTGTCACCTGTACGCGAATATAAACGCCTTTGTAAAATAAATAAACAAAATCTACATTCAACTCTTTCTAAGAATACACTTAAACTTTAATCATCCTACAATTAAAAACATAATCCCGAGAGGGATCGTACTGTTTCTAACCCATCGCTTGTGTACTTGTGGAGGTAATATGGCCGACAACCGAGGGCCAGGTTTTAGGCTGATTTCGCCCAAGGGAGTGTTTTCTGATACTATAAATTGGATTCAGAGATGATGACAAAATAAATAATTTATTTGCCGGTATCGAACTCGCAACCTATAGCACCCCACGAACACAACCTAAATAAATTTAACAACAGATGTATTTTAGTTTTCAATCAATCATAATAGCGCTTATAGTTACAAAGATGTAATTAGCATTGGACGATTAGCCATAGCAGCATAATAGTCGCGATAAATGAACATACAATCCGCTCCCATTAATTTTTTAACTGGTATAATACATAAGGTTGTCTTCACGAGGTGATTTGTTGATACCTAAATTCGAATATTAACGACTTTTTACAAAACAAAATCTATACCGAGATTAAATTTAACTTCTTGTTTGAATGCAATTAAACTTTAATCATCCTACAATTAAAAACTTAATCCGGAGAGCTAAAAGTTTTGCTCGTTGAGGATTCTAAATATTAGCGCTAATTAAGGTCAGTGGGAGGAGACCCTTGACAACTGGAGCGAATACAGGTCTCCAATCCTCCTTTCAATTTACACTTTCAACTGGATGGGGCAGGAGGTGCATGGGGAAGTTCAGCAGCCACCAGCCGAGGATTAGTGAGACAGGTGTTTAGTTTCAGGCTGATTGTTCGGACCCATTAAACTGAAAATAATTGACAATCCTGCGATCGGGTTTCAATGCGGTCACACAATGTGGTCGCTAGTTCTTAGCCTAATCTTTCTGCCTTGTTTGTATCTATCTACGTACTTTTATTTCTCCAAACAAAAACAAACTGTAATAACAAAAGTTGTGAGGTTTTATGAAACCACGATGCAAGTGAAACCTTTTTTCGGTTTGTAGGCATTTAACTAAAAAATTTTTGCAAAATTATTCGATTCAGGGTATTAAAACTGCGTTTTTAATCTTAACATAATTATGGGAAAATGGGAATGATAATGGAAAATCAATAGTAGACAAATATTTAATTATAAAATTTAATTCAATTTGCGTATTAGAGTACGGAATACATAATTAATACAACCATTTAGATGATTTCTGACGTCTGCGGCATCTTTCCGCATTAAGTCGCTTTCGATGCAGAATTTTTTCTGTAACAATATTTTCGGATATAGATTCGCCACTTTGAATAATAAACTTGTTAAATCCAAAACTCGACGCTGGACCCCGGTTAGTACTCGGCATGACATCTTTCGGCACTCAACTATTTTTTTCCGGCGGCTCAGAGTGTAGTTCAGATTGTGAAGATGATTGAAGGCCTAAATATATAAATTTAAATATATTGAATGAACCGGATTTTTTTTTTTTTTTTTTTTTTTTCCTTAGCCCCTTTGGGTTTGAAGATTTCTATGTAGAATTGAAGATATGACGGAGAGGTATCTCTTGTACTGTACACGATGTACATTTTAAGAGGAGGATGAGAAGGTGGCAGGTTCTAATTTATTCATTTCTATTTTTAACTTTAGATTTTTCCGGTGCGTGGGCTCACCGTGTCCTTTTCCTTTTGTTTGTTGATTTTATTAATTTCTCAGTTCAGGCTGAGACTTTGTACGTGATCTTGCCACGTTTGTGGCCGTCCTGCTGGGGTGATAAAAATAAAAATCCTTCATCAAATATTCATATGAAATGAGTAATGCGAGAAGGTAAATGACATGCGATAGATGAACGAAAAATTTTGGGGTGGTAGAATAAAGTTTCACGTATATTAACCTTTAACGGTCGTTTGAAATGTTTAGAGTTTTAATTTTACGGCGTAAAACTAATTCATCACTGGATCTTTTCGCACTATTCTTGGTTTTTCCTTCGTTGACCGGTTTATTAAACTCACTAGCTGTATCGTTATTCATCACGATAAAGTAAATAAAAACATTTATATTAATACACAGATCAAAACACACAAATTCCGCGGAACACACGAATAAGTGAGAATATAAATGAAATGCTACACGGTAAGCTGACTGGGCGCCGCCATATTGGCCTTGGCTGCTCTGGCCTTATCCCTACTCCAGCTATGCGACATGCTGTAGAGAAACGAACAATTTTGGGACAATAGAAAAAAAATTTCACTTTAAAAAGAAAAAAAAATAGTCCGTAAACTGCTTGAGACCGGATTTAATACACGAATGGAACGGTTTATAGTTAGGCTTTGTTTTTATTATTAGTACACTTGGGATAGTTATACCAATAGTTCAATGGTCTCTAATAAAAAATAGAAATCATAAAAAAAAAAATTAGAAAGCCTCAAGTATTAATATCTTTAATAGCCGTGATTACACAGACTCGTAAAGTACGTATATATTTTGACTCTTGTTTATGTTTGAACAATAAAGTTAATGTCACAATTTTTATATTTAATGATATAATGGTATTTTATAAAAAATTGTATTTTATAATAATAATAAAGTCTTATTTATTCAGGGACAAGTCCCTTTAGAGTAGTTATACAGGTGTTAATATATAAGCTATTATGTTTTAGAACATAATGTAATTACATTTGATTAATTAAGACAATAAAATTAACAAATGAGAAAGAATTAATGGGGGAAAATTGCGAACTTATTTATTGAAATTTACAACTATATTATAACAATTAATACAATACAATATAAAGTAAATAAAATGAATGATATGGATAAAGGTAAGTAGAGAATGTACCCAGTGTTACAAATAACCAGTGGTACTACTCAAATATGAAATTCAACTAAACAGGTCACGAGGCCATCTGTTTCCAGTCGCCTCCGTGGAATTATGAAATATAAATTTCTAACTGCAGAAAAGTAATTAATCCACTTTTCCAAAGTACAAGAGATACAAAAACTGATTAATAAATTGCACTATATTCTATTGTATTAACTACTAGTCATAATACTATGCCCTAGATCACGGGTTCGCAGCCCGGCAGGTGGCCTTTTCATTTTTCAAAGGGAATAAAACTCCTTAGTTATTCCATCCTTCGGGATAGACTTACAATTATGTCATATAAGGAACTTGTTAAAGATATCTGGATAGGCAAAATTTAGGACTCCCAGGGTAGCAACGTCTGATTAGGTGTAGCAGGATAAAGTGAAACGTGACTTTTCCCAACATTTTATTTTTATTGTGCAATTACAATTACTTATAAAATGAGTAAAAGCTTCTGATCTCGTACCAGAAATTGGCAGGGGGACTTTATTGACATGGACTCGTTACCTTTAGTAAACAAGATTTTTTAAAGAGTCTTGGTACATAACTGTTCTCACAGTTTAAATTAAAGTTGGATTTATAAAAACGTATTGTCCATGGTTTAGTGTTGTTGTTTGTTTGTTCATTTGACGTCATTTTATGCTGCTATGGTTAATCGTATGGTACTACCTACAGTGGGAGCTCTAAATTTTACCTATCCAGGTTTTATTAGAATAGGGATTTTTAACGAGTACCTGACAACGTACCCCCATTTAACGTCCCTTCCGAAGGACGTCATAACCAAGGATTTTTTACTCCCTTTAAAAAATCTTAGGGCCACCTGCCGGCCTACGAACCCGCGATCTTAGGCTCAGTAGTTTGTTATGCTAACCACTAGACCACAGGTCGCCCCGGTTTAGTTTTAGTCAACAGACAATAAAAATTATTTGGTATTCAACATACAAAAATTATTGTAAACAGGTTGAAAGAGCATGTTTTCGACATCAACTTTTTCATAAAGAGAGGCTGTGGTTATTGGCCATGAAATGATTGGGTTCCAAAACACCATTTTGTCTCAGGTCGTCTTTTTATGCTCTCCATTTTGTCTGTTATTTATTGGCAGTAGAGTAGTTTATCTTTCTTTGTAGGGCGTTCTAGTGGTTTTGTTGCAAACCTCAAAATGTTCATACTGCACTGGACACTATGTGGAATCGCATGGAAAAGACATTTCTTGATATTTTGATATGGTCAATGCAGCTTTCATGTTTTGGAGCCCATTTTTGGCATAAGAATCGTTGAAATTTGAGCTACCAAGAACTAAAATCAGTTGGGTTTTTTGATGAGTTCAAAACAAAAAAGGATAATTCACAAACTGGCAACCAGGCATCGTCAAAAAAATACTCTTTTTCTGTAGAATGGGATACAGGTTGAAGACATTGTCAAGATTATGCTATCATGTATATATATATATATATGCATCAAAGAGTACTTTCAGTATTAAACGATACATTCTGTTGAATGATTTTTTTTGTAGACATTTTTGAAGTGTGAATTATATCCAGACTGTAAACATTAATATGCATATATTTCTTAGAAATATTATCGACTCTATAAATAGATGGAAAACATGTTCCAGGCCGAGGACAAAGCTTATGACTAAATAACATTTACGATTAGGTACATAAGAGCACAACTGCATTGCTTAGTGCTGTGGATCAACTAAAGTATGCAGTATTTTTATCAATTTTCACAAGACGGTACCCGAAGAAAAATAAAAATAGAAATGGAGGCCAGAACATAGCCAGAAGATAAAAACATATTATTTATTTGTGTCGACCTTATTTCTTGAATACTACTTAATGCAAGTCCCATTTAACATCCAATATTAAGTCATGGAATCATTCGAAAGGTTATTCAAAAATAAAGCTTAAATAAAGTATCTGAAGTTGCATCAAAACAAAATGGTCGCTTGGAGATGGGGTATGGAACAGTGAGGAAATGAGACGAAAAAAACGGCGGTCTCACATTCATTTAAGTCGAGATTAAAGTTCTAATTTAAATTTGGCGCCATGGTCACAAAACTAAACCATGACATGAGCAATTAGACATCTAGGTTAGGTTGAGATAAAGCCACGTGATCTAAATAAGCCCGAAGCTATGGTTAAGTCGAGATCGTATTGGATTCTGACTGGCTGATCAGAACGGTACACAAGTTCCCGCAATATCCGCCCACCCACAGCGGTTCAGAAACCCCTAATAGATGCTCTCGTGTGATAATAGGATATATTTACCTCAACACGTACCTGATAGGTGTAACAATCTAATATAACATTCTAACAGAAATAGAGATCAGTAATATCTCCATTTTCTTTTTAATTTGTTCATTTGTTTATTCATTCAACGTCACTTTGTACCTTTATGGCTAACTAGACGGTCCTACAGTGGGAGTTATAAATTTTGCCTGAACAGCTTAGTTGGTAGAGTACCGCGCTAGAGATGCGGAGGACAAATCTTTTCTCTTCAAATAAAAATATTTAAAAGTGTTTAATTTGCATGCTTACATTTAATATTTAAAATTAAGATCTACCATAAGTTAATTCTTGATGTCAAAAATCCTTTTTCTATGTTACAATGAAAGTAAAAGATTAATTAAAAAATAAAAAAAATAAATAAACAACTAAATAAATTAAATATCAACCAATTAACTGATTGCATCAGAGATTGCAATATGAGAATGCAAACGATAACTATAAAAGTTGAAGGTTTAGTCATTGACTATAATGTTTAAAAAAAAAATGGCTAAGATACGTAAAGCAGGATACGGTACGTTCGTTACTGAAGTTATTGCTGTAACAATATTTTCGTTTTTCAATATAGCTCCTAAAGATTATTATTATTAAAATGCTAATTATCTATAGATAGACGGCTCTAATTCATTTTGATGATATATGGCTATTAAATTCTATTCGGTCTGTGTATGTATATTTGCCCAATTTAACCTCACCTTATTTCAGTGGAAAAAAAAAATAAAAAAAATGTTGCAAGCATTTTCAAAAACCTTGTTCAATATTCATTCATCATGTTAATTGAGATCAGTTTTTTTAAACTAGAATGCAATAATAAAAATTCCAAAAAGCAAAGCTGGTCAACTTTTCGTCAATACTGGGAATTATAAGAGCAAACACCAAAAGAAAAATCACATCAAAGAAAACTAAATGTAGCACAACAGTCTAAACAGACTCGTCAAATATAGACAGCACCCTTACTTCAAAGACGTTCACCATACCACGCTTTTTTGGGAATTTTTCCTACAGCCTTTTAATTGTCTCTCTTTTTTTTTTCCTAGCCCCTTGGCTTTTATAATTTTCTTGAAAATAACATAATAAGGATACATGGAATAATCTCTTTTACTGCACCAGGTGCGTTTTTAGAAAGGAATGTGAATAATATTTTCTTGAGATTAATTAGATGGTAAGAGTGGGGGGGGGGGTCTAGTGATGGGGCTTGCTAGTTCTTTCTGATTGGAGTTTACTCAGTCAATGTTGAATGTCTGTACATGCGTTGGGCAGCGCTGAAGTCGGCCTGTCGGTGTAAGTGTGTTGAATAGTGGGTTCGTGAAGTGTTTGAGGCTATCAAAGAATTTGATGTGCCTCCGTGTGATGAAGTCCGTTACCGTCGGGAGTCCGAGGGTCTCGTGTAGTAAGTCTGATTGCGTCCTTTGTGAGAGAGGTGTGCCTAACTAGACGCATCAGAATACGGTTTTGAAATTGTTGGAGCCTTTTTGAAGTTGTTGGTGAAATATTATTTAACATAAAGGCGTGCCGATCTAATAATTGCCTTATATTAGTTTGAGGCGGAGTGATAAGTTCGGTGAGGTTAAAAGGTGATTAAGTCTGTAATATTTGGTTCTAACCGACTTGATCTTTTTGTTACAATGTTGAGATAACGCCAAGTGCCGGTCCAAGGTGACACCGAGATACGTTATCCTATTGGCTGGTTTGTTTTTTTGTGGCAGCGACTCTATACGTTTTAGGTAGAGGCCGCTTATTCCTCTGAAAAGAGCAAATAATACAGTCGGTCTTTTTAGGATTAACTGTGATGTTTAGTTCATCCAATTTGTTAATTATAACCTCACAGCCCGCCTCCACCTGCCGTAGAGCTCTCTCTGCATTCAATGAGCTACTGTAGACGGCGATGTCATCGGCATACGCCGCCACCGTAGCTTTTTGTATTTGCCACCAACGATTTCCGCTGTATATACTGAGAATAGTAAGGGTGATAGCACAGACCCTTGAGTGACATCACACGTGAGTGGAAAGGGGTTGGACAGCTCTTCGCCGACTCGTACCTTTATTGAACTTTGTGTTAGAAAGGACCTTATGATAGTATCATGCCTCTTTATGAGTTTTTTGTCATTTTATTGATTAATCTTTATAAGTTCCACGAGAATCCCATCTAGTTTCAATAGAAACATTTTTCATATCATAAATCATAGAAATTATTAACTACAACAATCAATAAATCATATGCGATTGACTTTTTAGTCATTCAATATTACTATTTGACTACCTTTAACTCTTTAACTCGGGTTTTGGTTTCTACTAGATTAATTATTTCTTCTTCTTTTTCCTTCAATAATTAATCAAAGTTGAATTTATCTACTTTTAATACCTGGTGTTATTATGGTATCCGCCGTGAATCGACTCTGTGGGAATCCTCTCGGGACTATATCAGCCTTTGTAAAGTAGGATAAAAACCTAGCGGTTGAATGTGCTCAAGTTCAATCACAAAATCAAATCATGTCATGATGAAATTTTTTTTATAACAAGCTACAATCGTATAGCAATAATGAATTGTTTCAAATACATAAAATTCAAGGTACTAAGGAGGAAACTTTGAATATTTCTCAGATAAGTCTGACATATTTTTCCAAGATAAGAGGCTGACATATTTTCATGAGTATTATAGCTAACTTAACGATCATTTCATAGTAAACACGATTACCAAAAATCCGTAGAGTAATTTTTGAGAAAATGTTAAAAAAGTGGAAAACGATATATATAAAATTGGAAGAGTAGCTGTATCATCCTAAGTAAATACGCACCGTAACTACGTTAATACTACCAGTTTGAACTGTTATCGGTCCACTGCTGCCGCAAAAGGCTAAGTGGTCTAAACCACATAAAACTCTAACTCGGAGGGTGAGTGAGTGAGTGAGTGTGTGTGTGTTTGAGAGAGAGAGAGAGAGAGAGATAGATAGATAGATAGATAGATAGATAGATAGAGAGAGAGAGAGAGAGAGAGAGAGAGAGATAGATAGAGAGAGAGAGAGAGAGAGAGAGAGAGAGAGAGAGAGAGAGAGAGAGAGAGAGTGAGAGAGAGACTTCATTTCTCATCGACATTTCTCTCTCAATGTATTTGGGAAATATGTATGAACCCTACGTTGCCGAATATACAAGCACAACATTTATTTATAATTTTATAACCAATAGGATAATGACAATAACAAAATGCTAATGATCTATTGCGCAAGAGGTTTAATGAAAAACAAACGAGAAAAAGGGCACCTAAACAAATTAAAGTGGTAACATTCTCATAAAAAACAAAAAATTATAACTTAAGATGGCCGGGAGAGGAATCAAGTTCATGGACAATAGATTTTAATTAATAGCCTAGAGGAATTGCTTCTTGTTAATTCGAGGCCCACCTAATCCTAATCCCATCATCGATAGGATACTATTTTTATAGCTCTTTTTCAAGTAAATTCTTCACCCGATTTCTTTTTTAAATCATTATCGAACCATAGAATTAAATCTCTCCGCGGAGCCTGTGCGCTAGGGAGCGCATGGGTGGCGCACAGTGGAACGAACCAACGCATTTGTTGGACATTGGACCAATTCTCTAATATCTAAATTTGTCCTTTATTTTGATTTTAAATTATACTTTATACTTCTTCTCAACAAAATCCATAGATAAATTTATTGTGAAATCAAATCTTATATAAAAAATTCTGAATTGAAATATAAATTTTTCTAAAAACTCATATTTTTAAAGCAATCCACTGTTTGAGGTAATGCATTAAATTAATCGTGCACCTACTGGAAAAAAGCACATCCGTAATAAGATATTTTAGGCAAATAAAACTTGGGATTATTTCAAACGTCTAGGATTTTTCGGTGAAAATTGGGTGATAAAATTAAATAATCAATTGCGAAAATCGCTCAAAATCGCCCAAAAAACTACCTTCACAGTAAATAACTAGAATGTTTGAAGTTTTTTTTCCATTAGTCGGATTTTGCTACTAGGTGCTATTTTCCGAGAAAATGATTTTTTCTTTTTATTTTATGGGCCTTGAGAATTAATTTAAAATAATTTCTGTTGATATTGGCGTCTACTTTTCGCAAGTTTTATTTTTTTTACCAGTTTTTGTTTACATTCATTTATCCGAACAACCCTCATCTAACATAATAGTATTAACAATGAAACTCAGTTTGCGTGTGGTATTTGAACGACATATGTGTAATGGTGCACATAGGTGCAATAGTCCCTACAACAAATCGTCAAGTTTTTAATTTTTGATTTATTTAATTTTTATTTCGTTATTTAAATAAAACAACTTTATATAGGCACTTACATTTATTATAATTTTTATGTATCAATTATACCTAGTATATTAACTAACAAAAGTAATTATCAAATATTTTATTAATTTTGTTTAATAATTAAATTATTTGATTTGTTACTTTTTCCTTTGTGTAACTTTATTTAATACCTATGTATCTGTCTTTCCATAGAATACTGTATTGTACCTATTCTCGTAGTATGTTGGTACAATAAATGGTACAATGTTTGATACTAAATAATCTAACATCGAAAAATTAAATCTAGAATTTTTACACGTTTATCCTAAAAGGTTTGATCCTGTTTATCCTATAATTAAATAGTTCCTTCAAAAAGCTTTAAAACCGTACCAATAGCCTTATTCTAGGAGAACCAGGAGTGGAGATATTAATGAATGTCCAGACGCTCCTAACGCTCGTTCCACTGTGTGGCGGGTAGGGGATCCCTGAGGAGGGATGGTCGGAATATATTGAATAAAGACCCGTGGACCTTTAGGGGGGTATATCCCGGCCAACCTTCCTCCTGAGGTGCATAAATATTCAGGGGGCCAGTTGTCCCGAGGATACTGGGCCTCTAGCATCACCCATCTAGAATAAATCGATTCAAAGTAACATAAGAAGCCTCGAATCCTGACAGTCAAATGTTGAGACAGTGCAAGAATGGCGATGTAACGAGTACGTAAGTCCCCGAACTCCCACCAATAACAGCTTGTCATTGCAACGATTGAATGGTTTCATGCACGGTTTATGCTTACGCATAGCTTCGGCATATCAGGGAATATTGCGACTGTTTGTCATCCATTTAGGAAGGCATATTGGACAATGGCCTATACCGCGACCAAATGATCTACTGCGGATCGTTTTTTGTGAAAACAGGCTTTCATAGGTTGAATTGAACCTTCCTTTTCTATCATTCGCATTAACCTCTTAACAATTCGTTCAATCATCGTGTAGAAAACTTGGTTAAAGTAATGAGATGTTAACTGTTACGTAATCTGCTACGCAAAGTTTTCTTTACATTTATTTTAAAGACTATTCAATTTTTTCTGGCCTTATAAAATGTTTTATTTATAAACGATTACATAGTTTTGATTATAAAATAAATCAATTATTAATATAAAATTATAGGAGACGTATGCTATAAATTAGGCAGAACCATATCTAAACTTCGTTAAAATGCGAAAAAAAATTTAAATGATACAAACATTTTTTTTAATTCCATATATAGCTGTAAGAATAATAGAGAAGTAAATGATAAAGTTATATCTCATGCATACGAATATCATGCAAAATGAAGAATATTTTCAACTAACTCACTGCGCAACCGTAAATACTATTATAATATTTTAAGAACACTCACCTGAAACAAAAGATAACATACATTTGAATATATATAAAAATAAAACATAAGTATTTTAATCTGAAAGATAATATACACAATATGAATATGGAGTGTTAGTGTTACTATTTCCTCGGAATGTTACTTGATTTTAATCTAAATGGAACTATGTTTTGTTTGCGAAATATTACGTAATTTGAGAGTAACAATAACTACGGGTATTATTACCCCCTGTCCGCTTAGCGACATACCATCCCCCCATTTACAACCCCCCGTGGAGTCTGCATTACAGCTAACCCACTTAACAGCAATAAAATAAAATATCACTTGGTCGCTGCCACCAAAACTGGTACTCAGAATCCGTTTACCAATGTCATCCTTTAATTTTCATAGCCTCTTCCCTCTCTTAAAATGCACCCATTGCAGTAAAACAAATGTGTTTAATTTAAAATAAACTTATAAAAAGTTATTATTCTTAGGACATAAGAATAGCTAAGGAAAAAAAAAGTCCACTAAAGACTTTTTTATATAACAGAGATCTAATAGTTATATATATCAACGACGAATATATATATATATAGAAAACTACGTCGTTAATATACAAACGTTTTCTTAACTTTGTATTTTCTGATAGCCTCAAAGCCGTCTCGAAACAATAGCTTTTATAAATAAAATTACGTTCAGAAATTGGCACACCTAGAACTTCTTCGAGCTGATGAATCGCTTGAACAAAGGTAAGGTGCCGGTTTCGTAAAATTCTTAAAGTAAAAAAACGGTCATCCTGTGGTTCTTTTACCCTAGGGGGTCCATAACCCGGCCTTCTATGGCGTCTGGTTAAGTTTCACAGGGAACTCCGATGGCATTAGCGGCATATTTATGACACTGAATAAACATTTTGATTCCATAGAAAGTGAACATTGGAATCCACAATCTCTTCATTGAATTAAGGATTAAGGGTTATTATCCTCTACATTGACATTCCTAATTGAAAACAAACTAAAAAAAATACATATTTATTCATGAAACAAAAATAGAACAATCTAAAGCCGAAATATTTTGAGATGAAAACATGAAAAAACCAAGTGGGTGGAATTATTTGCCTGTCAGTGTATATGTATATATATTATTTTTTCCGGCCCCACCATTTTAGTTTCAGAAAGGTTGATTTATTTTGCTTTTGAAGGGGTTTATGCTACCATTTTATTTTTATTTCAATGCAGATTTTTTTTTCTCAAATATATACAAAAGTTTATTAAACGTTGTATTTTCCTTGCATATGTTAAGAAACATATATTTATAGATTCAGCTGCAAATGACCCACCTATTCTTTTTCCTTTTCCCGTCAAAAGGTCTACCCTCATTTAAAATAAAATAATAGGCAAAAGTTAGTATTTTTCAATTTATAATAATATATTGTTTATAACTTGGTAGTGGCGTTATATAGATTGGTTAGGCCACCGGCCAGCTACCAAAAAAGGGCTTTAGTCCAGGTCTCAGGCTTCACTCCTCGTTGAGAAACCATAGTGGAATAAGACGTCATACCCACCAACATTTAGATTAGATTACTTAGAGAGTACAAGCGCTTTTAGAAGAGGCTTTTCGAATGTTTCATTATAAAAGTGCCTAGAAGTCTTCCTGAAAGTAAGAAAGTAAATACTTTAAATAAAATCAGTCATAAACTGAAGTCACGTTATTAAATTAAATAAATGAATGTATTCTGTTAATATTTTTAAACATCGTCGAATACTCATAAATTAACATAAATATAAATAGTTTTCATAAATAATTCAAGAGCTTTTTTCCCTAGGGCGTGGGAGGAAAAGTCAAACCGAGGACCCCAATCTTTCAGCTGCTCCCTTTTCCCTATTTCCTTAATAATGCGAAGGATAACTTTTCTCTAATATGTTAACCCTGTTCGGCTCCCGACGTTTCGATACAAATGTAATCGACGATATTGTTACTTATTAGAATTAAATAAAAATAATTAGAAATCAATAATTCGTCTTTCTATATAAGATAAGTGAACTCACAAAATAGGCCAGCGGCCAGGTGCTTGAAGGTCACAATAAATTTAAGAGAGCTGAATTTCTTATATGTTGTAAGGGCATGTCTGACTAGTGGAAATCCAAGTTTGCTACCGAAAAAACGGATGGGAAAACTTTTGGTGGCTAAAAAACCTCGAAATGTTCGGAGCTATTTCAGATATTGGCCTATATCTCCTAATCGGCGCGTTTATGATTAAAACTATTCGTATTTATTTTTAAAGTAAATTACATTTGCTATAATGTGAGCCCAACCACAGCTGTAGCTTTAATAGATTCTGAGTTACGTCACTTTGAAAATTGGTAATTTTTTCCAAAAAATCCAAATTTAAGTTTTGGCCGACTTTCGTGAGGAACACCGGCCGAAGGACTGATCCTACGATGAAAGTCATGGGAAATGAAGCCGCAGTAAATTTAATTTGCTTTAATTTAAGCACATACCGAGGCCTAAAGGTCTAATAAATTCTGAGTTACGCCCCTTGGTAATTTTTTCCAAGTAATCCAAACATAGGCCAGCGGCCAGGTGTTTGAGGGTCGCAAAAAATCGAAGAGAGTTGCATTTTTGATATGTTGTAAGGGGAAGTCTGAGTAGTGTAAATCCAATTTTGCAATCAAAAAAACGGATAGGAAACATAAGTAACCATTTTAAAGTAGATTAAATTTGCTAAAATTTGAATCCAACCGCAATTCTGTCGGTCTAATATATTCTGAGTTATGGCCCTTTGAAATTTATTTTTTTTCAAAAAGTCCAAGTTTTAAGTTTTGGCCGACTTTCTTGAGGAGCACCGGCCGAAGGAGTGATTCTACGATGAAAGTCAAGGTAGTAAATATTATTAGGTTTAATTTAAGCAAAGACTAAGGCCTGTAGGTGTATCAGATTCTGAGTTACGCCTCTTTGAAAATTGGTCATTTTTTCACACCCTCTTTCCCCGATTATCCTTTTTTTTAATTAACAAGAGAAGTATAACTACAGGCCTCGTTATGAGCTTAAATTAAAGCTAATTAAATTTACTACCTTGGCTTTTATCGTAGCATCACTCCTTCGACTTCGGCTTTCTTGAGAAACACCGGCGAAAACTTAAATTTTCGACTTTTTGGAAAAAAAGACTAATTTTCTAAAACTGAAATAACTCCGAACATTTCTAGATTTTTAGGCCACCAAAAGTTTTCCCATCCGTTTTTTCGGTTGCAAAATTGGATTTACACTACTCAGACATGTCCTTACAACATATCAAAAATGCAACTCTCTTAGATTTTTTTTTATAGCCTCCAACCCTGCATGGACCCACTTTTCAACACACACCGACAGGCCGACCTTAGCGCTGGCAAAAGCATGTACATACACTCAACATGGACTCAGTAACCTACTAACTAACTCCAATCAGAAATAACTAGTGAGCCCCATCAACTCCTACCATTTAATTAATCTCAAGAAAATTCAATGCACCATCCTCTCTTAAAATGCACCTGGTGCAGTAAAAGAGATCCCATCTATCCTTACTATGTTATTATCAACAAAATAACAAAAGTCAAGGGGCTAAGGGGAAAAAAAACAAAACAATTTTTGTTGAAATAAAATTATTGCTGCATTATTTAAAAATTATTGCACTCTCGGATCTGGATGAAGCTTCTACGTGGATTTGATTTTTAACATGAAAAGATAATGAAAAATATTCAACATAGGATGAATTCCCGTTGAATGTTTTTAATAATGTAAAAAAGACAACATTAAATAAAATGATCATTATGTACATATTTTATTAAGGTATTGAACTTCATTTGACTCATGTTTAAATTAATTGACCTTCTACACATGTTAAATGTATAAGAAACATTGTTTGTGATTTTTAACGTTCTAAAAACCTGACTTAATTATATCAATTTAAATACTTAACGTTACAGCCTAACAAACGGTTTGAAGGTTTTATCACTAAAAATTTCTTCTTTTTTTTAATTTGTGACTTGAGATAATGGAATAATTAATAAATGGGCTAGAAAAGAAACAGTAATATCCGCTAGAAAGAGTGTTATTATTATATAATATCAAGATAGTATAATACTATTTAAATAAAATGTTATTAATAAAAATACTATTAAAAATAGTATTAACCATTTTCGTTAATATAATGTTAAATTTTTAGCATTATGTTAACGAAAATGGTTATCGTTGGAAATAAGTTAAAGACATAAACATTAACTTCTTTAAGAATAATATATTCTTTGTTGAAATCGAAAGCAAATGAATGTACAAGATATGTCAGTAGTACTTCTGTATATTACCTACATACTGGAAACACATTTTAGTAGGAAAAGAGAAAATGGTTAAGGGTTTTACGCCTTTTAACACCGATAAACGTGTTTAAAGGCTTAACACCCTTAAGTCATCAACGCCTATTAGCAATCCATTCCGGGCTTAAAATTAGAGCAGAATCAGAATAACTAGAAATGGAGTTGTACTAATTAGAAGAGATTCAATGATAATTAATTGTATTATATTTCAAAGATCATAATAAGGCGAAAATGGCCTTTGGATCAATTTGTTATGCTCTAAAACACCAGAATAAGATGAAGGAACACAAGGAATTTAGATTAACTACACTATTAAATTATAAAGTAAATTACCCGTTTGTTAAGACAAGATTGCTAACTGAGCACATAGTATAGTATTTTATAAAATATAAGTACAAAGGGCAGCTAATTCGTAGAGAATGAAATGTAATAATGCATAACATCATAACATTATTGGATAAGCAAACATTTTCCCTTTAATTATTTTCACTATTTGCTCGCATATCTTCAAAAAACAGATTTATAATCGTGTAGAGAGGTTCACATTATTTTA
Source organism: Troilus luridus (assembly GCA_964056705.1). Lineage (NCBI taxonomy): Eukaryota > Metazoa > Arthropoda > Insecta > Hemiptera > Pentatomidae > Troilus > Troilus luridus. The sequence continues at coordinate 108,443,736 of OZ057412.1, forward strand.
TTTTATGTATTTAACACCTCATCTAATAAATTTCTTATCATTCTAGTTCTGATTAGTGATTAGAAGAAACGAGAGTAAAAATGAAGAAAAATAAGATAATAAATATTTCAACTAATATGAAGCCATACAATTTCTTTAAACAAAAAGATTTTTCGAAAACACCGGAATAAGATGGGAAAAAACTAATATTTAAAGTGATATGTTTTTAAAAGATATAAAAACCCATAATTTATCCGTTTAATTACACTAAAGTCCAGACTGCTTATTGGGCATATAGTACAATATTTTATAACATAAAACTATTAAGGGTGACTAGTCCGTAAAGAATTATTATTATTATTATAATAGGCGTTCCAACATGGGATGCCTCAACCTGTCAGAGCAGAGCTCCACACCTCTCGATCCACCCGATCATCTTCCTGGAGACCCCTACCGGCCATCTCTTACTGGACTCCCTCCATCCACCTGCTTCTGGGCCGTCCGCGTCCTCTCCTCCCTGGTGGAACCCAATCCAGCACTCGGTTCGGCCAACATTCAAATGCCATTCTCTTCACATGGCCGTACCACCTTAGGCGGCGTGTCCCGATTCTTTCAATTGTTGATACATTCACATCCATCCTCTGTCGAATCTCTTCGTTTCTTAGTCTATCCAGCCTGGTGACACGGAGGCACCTCCTCCAGAAATCCATTTCAACCGCCTGCACCTTTGAGTACAGACGGGAGCTCATAGTCCTGGTTTCCGAAGAATAAGTCAGGATAGATTCGACAATAGTTGTAAAAATACGGCGTTTATTTTCCTTAGACATCTCTGTGTTCCATAGGACCGGATGCAGCATTCTAGTAGCTTTGTGGGCTTGCTCCACCTTTTTCCTGACGTCATACTCCGACCACCCGACAGTATCCAAATAAGATCCCAGGTATTTAAATATATTTACTTTCTTACAGGCCTGCCGCCCACCAGGAGCGCATTTGTATTAGGTACTCCAACGGCCATATACTCGGTCTTCTCCAAGTTAATTTTTAAGCCCACCGTCTCGTAGCAGATCTTTAGGGTATACACCATCATTTCAAGGTAGACCTTCCGCCTCGCAAGCACGACCTGGTCGTCAGCTAAGAATAAGGATAGTAGCTTTTCGCAATCAATGAACGGCCCAACATCTCCACATTGGTTGTACCAAGGTTTCACTGCCTCGTGAAGGTATATCTTGAAGAGAGCGGGTGACATGCTACACCCTTGCTTCAATCCTTTAGTACCATGAAAAGGGTCCGAAAGGTGGTTACCCCATTTAATCTGATATAAGTTGTTGGTGTATAGGTGTCTCACCGCCTTTATCAGAGCCCTATTAATGCCTGCTTCTTATAGTGCTACCCATAACCTCTCTCTAGGCACATTGTCATAAGCTTGTTCCAGGTCTATAAAGGCCATGTGGAGTACCTGTTTCATTTCCTGCGACTTCTCAATAAGTTGACGAACAAAGTATTGTCAGTACATGGCCGTCCAGCCGTGAATCCCGCTTGTTTCTGAGGGGTAGAGTACCCTTTTTCTTGTCCCGGAGCAGCCTACCAATAATCCTGGCAATCGAACTTTGAACGCAGATCCCGCGATAATTCTGGCAAACTTTTCTATCACCCTTCTTATATATTGTTGATATGTAGCCAGCCCTCAGATCATCCGGAATATCACTCCCCCTGAGGACAAGGTTGATCACCTGCGTCAAAAGGGTTACCAGTTTCACGCTACCAGCTTTCAGGAGCTCCATAGCAATTCCGCCCGGTCCCGGAGAAGTGCCAGTCTTCGACTTTGATAGGGCCCGCTGAACATCACTCTCACCCACTTCTACTGGTTTCTCCGCTTCTACATGCTCAGTGTCATTTTTCTGGGACGCAAACTGAGGTCTATTTTTGCTTAGAAGGGTTCTGTAATGATTCTCCCACTTCTTTTCCTTAATGGGAGATACTAAATTTCCCTTCCTTGCTGTCCTCAACTTTCTAAGCACTCCCCAGGACTCACGGATTCGATTGAACCCTAAGGTACAATTAATTCGCTAGCAGCATCTTTCCCAAGAGTCGTTTTTCGCTGTTGTCACCTGTTCTTTAACCTTCCGACTCAGGGTTCTATATGCAACTCAGTCATCCTTTTTGGTGGAAGAGAGATACTTTACATAGGCCAGCTTCTTTTCCCTTACTATTTGGGCTATTTCCTGTGTCCACCAATTTGGCAGAGGCCTCTTCTCCTCTTCACCAATAACCTCTCTAGCTGCCAAGTGGACACATTCCATATGATTCTCATATTTTTCTTTCGCCGTTTGTCCATATGAAAGGTCAATATTCTCCTCCAACCTCCATTTGTAGAGAGTCCTTATACTCACATCGCCCAGAAGCTGCAACTTGTATTTCTGCGTGTCCAAAATACGTGTGTTCCGTTTCTCTGGGCTATTTCTAGACATCCTACAGGGGAAAAGAATCTTGGCTCTCAGCATGTAGTGGTCACCCTCACGTCTTCGACCTTAAATGAGCATTCTTGCCTAGTAATGCAATAATCTAGCATAGAGGACTGGAATCCTGGTAATATACATCCAGGAATATATACACTGAAGAAAGTGTTTTGAATATTAAGATCGAATGACTCACATATGTCTATGAGCCTCCGACCGTAAAGAATTAAATGTAATATAACATGACATTATTAACCCTTTGCAAGGCGCCATGCCATTCATTAGACATCGGATATATCTGTTACTAGCTTTTAGCTGTTAGCGGCTTTACTCGCGTGGAATTTAGTCTGCCACAAAAAGTTTCGTGACAGATAATTTTAAATAAATAATTTTTTTTTTCAACTACTTTTTAGTTACTCGTACATCCAGCATTTCATATGTCTAATCACAAAACTGACGGATTCCATACAATTTTGAACCCCTATTATATTAAGGGGGAAACCCTTTATTGTCCAAATTCCTTTCTTAGTGCTCATTTAAGCTACCCAAAGAACCTATCTGTGAATTTCAAGATGCTAAGTTCAGTGGTTTCTGCTGTGCGTTGACCGCTGGGTGTGTTAGTCAATCAGGTTACAGTTTAATAAAAACTTCGCCTGTGTGGTGTGTTAATAAAAAGTATATGTCCTTCCCTAGGCTTGAGATAATACATATCAAATTTCATCACAGACGGATCAGCACAGCCGTGAAACATACATTGACACTGATTAACAAACGGGACGGACAGAAGTTTAGTTTTGTTCGTTTCAGTAAAGGATTATTATGTAATGTTATTGAATTTTTTGAAAAGGATTACTTACTTAGTATAACGGTTCACTTGTCGTACGGAAGCAGTGAGGAGTGAACTAAGGTGCTTTATTTGTTTTGTTCAGGGAAAATATCTAAATATCGTGAGCAAGCATAAAAACTTTGTCCCCCTTTTTCACTCCCTTAGGGGTAGAATTTCGGAAAATCCTTTCTTATCGGATGCCTACGCCATACAAAAAACACACCCTCCGTGTTTCAGGTCTCTACGAGCAGCGATTTAGGCTGTGCGTTGATACGTCAATCAGTCATTCAGGACAAAGCATTTTATATGCATAGATTATGACAACATTACACAAAATCACTATAAATTGTAGCCTATGTGTTATTCTGATGTATAACCTATATTTCTGTAAAGTTTCAACCTGTTATATTCAGTAGTTTTTGCGTGAAAGAGTAACAAACATACATACAAACTTTCGCATTTACAATATTATTAGGATTAGTAGGATGTGCTTGTTCACTCATCCAGTATGATTGAATTTGTTTTCATTATTTTTGTGTTTTGCTTGGCATAATATTGAAATATACGTAACTATGAATTGTTTCTCTACAATATACCTGCTATAATACTATAATTAAACAAACAAAAAAACAAAAACAATTCTAATAAGTGGTGGTCCTACTTACCTACTGCAATATTGCAATATACTCTTGTAAACTATGTAACTTGACTTGTTTCGTTCAACGAAAATATGTAGATTTTGCGAGTAAGAAACGCGTGAGAAAGCTACTCAGGGGGAGCCCTATAGCGATGCTAACAATATTTAACAATTAAATTAAATAACCGCGATTACCCACTGACCATGTGTTGGAGGTAATATTGAAATGTGTTATAACCTAGTACTTTTTAATAATTTATCGTTATATTATGACCAAATAACAGAAAATCGTTATAAATAGTAGCCTATGCGTTATTCTGATGTATAACCTATATTACTGTAAAGTTTCATCCAAATCCGTTCAGAAGTTTTTGGGTGAAAGAGAGACAAACATACATACAAACTTTCGCATTTATAATATTAGTAGGATTATCGGGAAATGGAAATTGTCAATGACAAAGTTCGTTATTGTTATTCATTCCGCCATCCGTCCCTTACAATAAAAGTGTAAAAGATGACCTGAAATCGTCGAGTGTACGGTGAAAAGAAAGCAATAAAGTGAAAAGGTTGTGACCTGTCGCCTGCAGTACGTTTAACGCCTGCACCTCATGGTGTAACAAACATGTCATCAAAATATATACAAACGTCAAAGATTTCTTAAAGAGATTGAACCCTTCATTGCTTCTGGGAATACATTCTATATATTTATCAAAATAATAATAAAAAAAGTAGCGTATATTTTGATTAAATTCTATTTTTACCATGCTATGACGTAGAAGGGTAAGTGTTAATAAATATTGTTTGGAGGAAGTAAATACTCTGTGGGTTAGAGAATTTTATGGAAAATATTTCTTATTTGATGACTCAAATCATTTGTGTGACTTTTTTTTATTATTTTGAACTTATAATATAATTGACACATTTTAATTAATGCGCTTAATCTTAATTGAGGGAATGGAATGATTTATTTTAATTTGAAGTCCGAAGGCTCTAATTGTTCTATAACTTATCGCGATGTTTTTAAAACAATGAAGCTCAAAATAGTGAAAATTATTTCATCAACGAAATTGTATCTTAAATCCGACCAGTGGAAATTAATAATTGATAAAAATAAGGATATAACTTTTATATATTACAATTTTATTCGTCCTATGGTAAGGCTACTTAGCCTTAATTTATCTACTAAAAGTATTAGTGAGTAATTAGTGAAGTTGATTAAATGCCAAATAATCATATCAAAGAACCCTCAAGCCAATGTAAACCTTGTTCTAAGAAATCGATTGATAGTGGAGAATACTTGGGCACGGTGATAAGTCAATCAAAAGAATGATTGCCAGTAAGAAACAAGAATACGAATAGCCAAAAGCTACATTTATGAATATAAAGAGATTATTTTACAGCAAAAACCAAACGTTAGACGTAGAAGAAAGAAAAAAGAAGTACAAAGACGACATGCGTTTGAGATGTGGTTGTACCAAAGGATTCGCTAAATAATTTAGATGGATATAATTACAAACGGGACTGGTCAACAGCGGATGAGAAAGTAAAAAGAAACTGGAGATTACTATAAAGAAACGCAACCTGCAATACCTGGGACACATAATGCGTGAAGATAAATATAACTTATTTCAGCTGATAATGCAGAGGAAAATTCAGGGAAAGAGAAGCGTATGAAGGAAGCGACAATCAGGGTTATAAAATCAAAGAAAATGGCCCAAATGCTCTACAAAACAGCTTTACAGAACTTCCATATCCAAAATTCAAATAGCCCAGACCATTGCCAACTCCCGTAACGAAGATGGCACATAAATGAGGAGAAAAAGAAGAGTTGATATCCATAAATGCAAAACACGTTCCTTATTATTCCATTCCGTCCAATATATCTTCTCGAGTCATAATACAAAAATCGATTCAAATTTTTATGAATGAGCAGTAGATGTTTGAAAAGGGTTAATTTAATTTTGTGGTATTTTTTCTATCCAATTTATTCTCGAAGAGAGTTATTAATTTTATAATGTGAGAGAATTTCAGGGACTAGTTTAAATATATTCCTACACTGTTTTCTCAATATATCTGAGTGGCTACACTGGCTGGAAGATTACAAAAAAAAACATGGTTGCTCCGCCTTGCTGGGAGTGTCACCACGTCTCTTACGAATTTTCCGTTTAAAGAACAGTGCCCGGTCACTACAATATGAATTTGTCTCACCCTCGTTCACCGGCCACTTCAGCTTACGACATAACTCAGATCTTCAAGGGGAATCTTCTCAATATTCACAGGCTAGTGCCTTATAAGAATTTATCTAACTCTCCTCTATATTTTCCTTCTCTACCCTATGATACAGTCCACACCACAAATGTTTTCCTCTTCCTCGTAATCATTTTTATGATCGACCATCCATATACGAGGTGTGGCTATTATATAACGAGACTGACATTGCAATAAAATTTATTTTTATTTTAAACATAATTACTTACTATCAACTTCAATATACACCCCTTCTCTATCCGTACAACGCTCCATGCGAATTTTCCAATGTTGGAAACAGTGCTGGAAGTCATCTTCTGTCAGCTCCTTCAGGACGCGTGCCGCTTTTTCTTTTACAGCTTCCATGGACTCAAATCTCGTCCCTTTTAATGAAGATTTCACCTTAGGGAACAGATAGAAGTCACATGGTGCATGATCTAGTGAATAAGGTGGAAGTTCTAACACTGGGATGCTGTACTGGGCTTGGAACCTCTTGACAGATAACGCGGAATGAGCTGGCGCATTGTCTTGGTGGAGAACCCATGATTTGTCCTTCCACGTTTCGGGTCGTTTTTTCCTTACTCTTTCACGCAGTTTTGCAAGTACCTCAAGGTAGTATTATTGATTAATAGTTTGACCTTCAGGAACCCAGTGATATTTTTAAATAAAGATGTATCTTGCTATAATAACGTTAAATTACTTAAGAACATATTTCGTGGTTATAAAATATACTATTGGATCCTTTAATATGAAAAGTCCATTTTCAAAGAATAAGTTATTTAATAAAACAACTAAGTGGAATCAAAACATTTATATTAAAAATATGTTAAAATAATGTGATTTGTGATGAAGTAAAATCTGAAAATGAAGTTTTCCGCATTTTTAAACAGCTGGAAATCTCTTGGAGATAATTCTGGTGAATATGGTGGGTGTGGGAGGACTTCGTTACCCAGTTCGTTTATTTTCTTCACTATATGAAATAATCTGTGTCATCAACTGGAAATTCCCCAAACAAACTGCAAATGGTCCGTTCGTTACAAAACCCTTTCCCCAACGCGGTGATAATGCTTTTGCTTGTCTTTTTAACATCCCTTAAAGCTGCCACGGCTAACGAAGCTATAACTTTGCTTATCCAGGTTTAATTAGGATAAGCATCTTTAATGACCGAGACCCCTGTTTTACGTCCAAGCATAAGGCATTTCCAAGGACTGGGATGTGCCGCCGAGCCAATGGTGTCAACGAAAATCGTTCCTTTGTCGGTCTACTACAAAGAGAGCGGGGAGTGGGGGCGTGCCAACGTTGGTTCCACGCGAGTTCAGTTGTGACTTGGAATAATAGGAGGAATAGATCTCCTGAAGAGTGTGGGAAGGCACACCTTGATGACATGAGATGTATTATTCGGAAGAACTTCAAAGTCACTACTCATCATACGAAAACGGTTTTTGAAACCACATCCACATCTGTACTCGAGATTCAATTCATCTACGTCATCCAATAATAAATCATCAATTAAGTCACTCGTTCCGTATTGTGCTCTACTTTGAAGGCTTGGACGCACCCAAGACCGTTGTTTGCGTATTTTTTCATAATTTTCAATGATTATGAACGCAGCCGAAGCAACAATTGTAACCTCCTCGGCAGACACTGTGCGACTAAATGCCAACTCTGACATAAACAGACGGCAGGCCAGCAGTTGGCTTTGCCAACCGGGCGAGCCAACGGCCAACCGCGGCATAGTGTGAACGCGCCATTAAAAGTGCATAGCCAATAAAGTAATAAATATTAGTTTCATCAGCTCCAGGCTTTACTAAACATGCCTCAATTTACTGAGAACCCACAGGTGCTTAATGAACAAGCGTTATGAAGCATTCTAGATAGTCTAGATATTTATAGAGCAGTTTATCCTTTATTTATCACGATGAATCTAAAACATATTAAACACTATAATCTTAAACACATCGTCAATTAAGTAATTATCTAGGTTCTATACTACAGTCTATACTAACGAAAAGTATCCAATGTGAAAAAAAACGCATTTTTCTATCCTGTTTGTTTTAGGTTAGATAATTGTAGAATCACCTATAAGGCACAGCAACAATGATGTAGGTGAAATACGTTTGACGACAAACACTGACGTGGCCAATATTCCTTCCAAGGGACTTAAAATATTCACCTCCTCAAGTTCACGGCCAAGGCTTGGCAACCAGCCTCTCGATCGAACCCGCAATTCGTCAACTTTTTTTTTCTTTTAAATTTTCTAAACTTTTTAACCAAAAATATATGCATTTTTTAATATTATTATTTAAATATGAAAAATTTATAAAAAATTATTTATCTTGTTTTAGTGACATTGTTAAATTTAATTATTTATTTCTAATTATTTTAATCATATAATTACTCAATGTTCAACATGCAAGTGGACAATTCGGGTAGTGAAGTGTCGGAGGCAGAGACTCCATTTTCGAAAATAAGCGAGATCGATTCGCAATACTTAAAACGGAATTCGCAATACGGACACTCCAAAAACGTCAGAGAAAGGCTGCCCCTGGCTCAGCGGGCAACTCACCCAACACAACAGAAAATAAATCGGCTGTGCGAAAAAAGCCAGTGACAAAAAAAACACCGGAGCCTCCCATAACCCGCAGCAAAACTACTGCAGTCAATTCAAACAAATCTCCAACCGCCTCAACCAGCAGCAACCCTTGACCTACAGAAAACAATCGTGACGAGAGCCAGCAACACCGAGGGTTCATTGACCCTAATCAACCTCCTGGTTTTGTCGCGAATATAACAAATTTTTATATCTTCGCTCAAGAAATATCTGAACTTATAGGACAAACTAATTTTAAATGTTTTGCTAGAGTAAAATACATCAAACTAAATACATCCAAAAAAGAATCATACAAACAATTAATTAATCATCTTACAGCGAAGAACTATGATTTTTACTGTTATCAACTATGTTTTAATATTAAGGGTGATATTAGAAATACAAAACAAGATCAGACTCAAGACAGATGTCGTGTGAGAAGGTTGCTTGCTACTCTACATTTTGATTTTGTTGCCACTCTCTCC